>OX345636.1:9544308-10144308 GCA_947044365.1 Petrosia ficiformis | reverse complement strand
GAAACATCTTTTCATATATAGCTTTAAAATGTATGGCTAGTCCTGCCCTAGGCTGTCCTCCATGTCCACAGTTCAGTATTGAACCTGTATCTTATGAAACTGTTATTGCGTATCTTTGATCTCTTCTTCTGAAGAAAGCGACAGGATGTGATAACATGCCAGCCTGTCTGATTGACGAGGCAGGTTATATTACAAGTCCGTCCATTACCAAAATTATTAATTATTCTATTTTGACTGGTGCTATTCCTACAAAATGGAAACAAGTCAGGGTAACCCCGCTATATATAGATGGCAAAAAATTACAGATTAATAATTATCGGTCTATTTTAGTTCTTTCAGTCCTGAGTATGGTTCTGGAATGTATTGTTCATGCACAACTGTCATACCATGTACAGTAGAAGCCAACAACGTATTAACATCCCAACAGTCAGGAGTCCAGCCAGGCTATTCTACAGTCTCCCTAGGCCTATTATTGAAGCTTTTGTCAGATTGGATGACGTTATGTAGGAGCAGTATTCATGGACTAATGTAAGGAGTTTGACAGTGAATAATGAGATATTGTTAAATAATCTGTGTGATGAGGAGTAAGTTCCCAATCCCTCTGTTGGTTCCAAAACTACCTTGAGCATAGAGAGCAATCCATCAGGGTTGAAAATTAATGTTATGTCACCTGTGGGGGTTGATCTGGGCCCTTACTATTTTCCATAAATACACGAGATCGCCTAAGGCAAACTGATCACTGTGGTGTTAGTCAGTTTGCTGACAACACCACTGTGCATGTCGCATCTACATCTATATTGGAGACCAAACACTGGTTAATGACGATCTTGATCAAACTCCCAGGTGGCTGAAGTCTAAGATTCAAGTGGTCCTTTTTGGAGGCAGACATGCTCTTTCAAAGAAACCACAATTGACTATCTTCCTAAAAGGTGAATGTCTGCAGTATGGGAGTTGTGCGAAATACTTAGAAGTAATGCTAAATAAACACTTGTCCTGGAATACTCACGCGGACCATTTGCAAAGGAAAGCAAAGGTTGTTATGATGTTCAGGAGATTCAGTTACACTGTACCATCTTGTGTAATACAGAATATCTACATGGCTATAGTGCTGCCTTCAATGGACTATTGTGCTGTGGCATCGCCTGGATGCATGAAGACTGCTGCAAAAAACTAGAAGTGGTACAAAACAATGCTGCTCGTGCAATTTTGAGAGCAACTTATCGTTTATCAGCAACCGTACTGAGAACCTACTGGGTTGGGTAACTCTAGAAAAGGATGAGAGCTCCATACTGCAGTCTAAGAGTATTGATGTCTTAAACCAGGTCTTACCCCACCCTATCCACATGGTAAATTCGAAGACAGCAGCAGCATCGCACTCCATTGAGTAATCACGATGTTCTTATCCTCAGAGCACATATGAACATGATGTTAAAGTCCTTTCACTAAAGAGGAGCTGTTGTGTGGAACACCCTTAAAGACAGCATCAAGTGTATTAACAGGGAGAGTACTTTTAGATCTGCCCTACAACTGTTGTAATTAGTGAGCATGTTGTACATACATGTCGTTGTCTTTGTTTCATGTTATTGTACTTATTATTCTAACCACAACAAGGGGTTTAGTTGTGATATTGTGGTACAAAATAACAACATCAAAAAAGTATGGAATTACCAACAGAGCAAAAGAAAATACAATTTTATTGAAGCTCAGCAGAAGGTTATTATGATAATGTTCTGACACCTGCAGCATAATTTTCATTCTTCGTGATCAGTAGTACTGTATTATAGAAAGACAGCAAGGCGAGTATGAAGGCAATGCCCACACTTTACTCACCTGCATAACTTCACATTTTAAACATCACAGACATTTAACTCACTTAATTTCACAGAAGGGCTTCCAACAAGCCATAAATACCAAAATTATGCTTTGTTAGTTGCAGGAAAGAAGCAAGGCGAGTGATAGCAATGTTCACACTTACTTGCTTTACTGCCATTGTGGGTGTTGACCTGCACTATCTTCCTACGTTTGTGCAGCGTATCATCAATTTCATAACCTCCAGCTTCAGCCATAGCCGTCAATTTCTTTACTCTACGCAAATTACTCAATATAATTTGGCACCAAGAAAAACCACATCCTTGTTTTGTGGGTTTCTTCAGCTTTGTAGAATCAGTGTGGTTAGGTATAAGACAGTTATAGGTCTTCAGGTCAGGATATTAGAGCCTTTGCTTCACTCAGGCTTTATTAAAACAACTTATATCCCTCCCTTCAAAATACTTATTATGTGCCATTTAAGAGTAGCCACTGGCTGAATGGTTCATGAAGTTACAATTTCAATTTCAATTTATGAATATAATTATGAATAATGAAGATTCATTTAAGAATCATATTTCCATACATCACTACATACTAAGATATATAAATACGTATAATACTTACATGTATGCCAGTACTAATATAGTCACGCAGGTGTGTATGAGTCTATATAATTATGTCAATAATGATGACATTAAGAGCAGAAATTAGACTAAAATTTTGTCTTTATTTATGAATCATAGGATACTTGAATATCTCACAATAGGTAACTACAGACGTATCAGTGAATCTATAACTATTGGATTATTATCTTGTATACATGAAGCTAGATTTTCATATAGTTTTAATAATGATAATGAATACTAATAATAATACTATATCACATGATATGTATATAATTTAGTTATCATACCTAATTCAATTATCGATGTAGTATCAGATCCAGTGATTGGTTTCAGTGTACCATTGGATGGATTATATTCACTGCAACCTCCAGTCACTACAATCCAAAATCTTTGTTTTGATATATAGTATGCTGACATGGAGTGGTAAAATCTTTTAGTGACTGAATCAAGTAGATTTACCTTAAGAATTAACATGCAAACTATAAATGAGAACAGATCATTATAATACTGTTAGTAACAGAAAGAGTTTGTTTCAGTTAATTGTGAAATGTAATGATAACACTTTTAACTCATATTTGTGACATACCAGTATTTTCCATATTAATTGATGATAGCAAAACTGATACCAATATGAATTAATATACATATACAACAATGTATTACATGTGTCATGTGCTGTACATTACCTGATACCATATAAAACTAGATAAATTCATTATCCAGCAATCGTTCAGTGTTTGAAGATTATCATCCCATCCTCCTAATACCATCAAATGAGATATCGTTTGTTGATTTGATGATACAGTATTGATTATAGTACTAGCATGACCATGCCTCTCCTTAGGCCATTTCAATGTAGTAATGATGATTTGACTACTTTCTTAAAATCCTATAGTAATAGTAATACAACATGGGTTTATTATATAATTTTATAAATAATATTATTCGAATCACTATTTATAATAATTCATGTATCATTAATAATGGATGTGAATGCAAGTAGATTATAAAATGTTTGAGTGATTATACTATTTACTAACTAACAGAACATGTACTCTTTAGTGTAATAACATGATTAACAATCATGTGATTATGCCACAATTAAAATATTTGTGGTTGTTTATCAAACCACAAATATTGTGAAACATTGAGGTAATGTATTGACTATATATGAGGTCATTACTTCATATAAGGATAGTATAGTAGCTACATTACACATTCAAAATAGTATAATACTTATACAAACCACAGAATACAATAATTTCATGCTTGAGTAAGAACAAAAACATCCTGATATAACCCTAACAATGTCAGTACTCTTAACATAATTCTTACACCATATGAGACTATATAAATGTAACATAATTTCGTGACTTCTTATATGAAGAAACAACCATATGTAATATTCTCGGGTTATATTGAGACATAATAATAATTACAGCTTAGGAATACAGGTATATAAAATTAATGATAGTGTGTTCATTGTAATGAGCAAAAATGAATGAAGATTCAAAAGTACATTTTAAGTGTCTTATTATGATAATAAAATGAAACCAGAGGATTAGAACTGTAGAGAATACAACTGAAAATGATACAAGAGATCAAGAGTGATAAAAATAATAGACTAGACAAGAAAAGAAAACAAATACAACTATGTAGAAATGTGGATTCTAATGTTTAGTAAACACTCAACAACTTACTACTGTATTTTGAGAGAATGACAACAGAAATAAGTGATTAACACGATGGAATCCAGTCTCATCAATAGCAACCCCTCCAAACATTACACTTCTATTACCAGGAAGCGTGTTGATACTGAAATGAGCACACGGTGGTGGACGATTGCCTGTTATAATAGGTACTTCCCATTTACCTTAAGAAAATACATGTATCATTATGATGTACTACATAATGTGAGTGATGTAATACCTGGTAATGAATTGACACACGTAGTATGTATTTCATTTGTGAGGCAATGATTTGGGATGTGAGGATGTGGAATATACTTGGAACTAGTGTGAGTAGTGATTGGTATAGGTCCAAACCCGCCGATAACTAGCAAATTATGCATGCTGAATGATATCATTCCACAGGCATGTTTTTTCATTGGTCCGTTATCAGGAGAAATGTTAATAATTTCGCTCCATTCATTAGTTAGAGTGTTGAGTTCAAATAAATCATTATGAAAACAGTCACTAGGTTTACAGCTTCCACCAAAATACAATATATTGTCTCTAAGGTTAGTACAAGCATAGTTAATCACTCCTGCAGGTGGAGTACCTGTAGTAGATTTACTCTCCCACTTTAATGTAGGTAAATGAAATATATCAACAGATGATGTAAACTTCTTCTTCTCGTCATTATAATGTACCAGAGGAAGGCCCTTCTGCAACCCACCCCAGCAATATAACTTGTCACTACTGACAACAGTTGAGTGGTAGGGTCTCCATTTCATTTCATATTGACCTGATAATAAACAATCAATACATTAAAACGTATATTTATTTTATAAATATAGTATTACATAAAGATTATTAGAACACAAACAAGTAATTGTAATTCAAGTTTAAAAGATTGGGAATAACTTATTTATCTGATGTATCAAGTTGTTTCCATGTAGCTAACAAGAAATGTAAAGATATATAATAATTATGATAATTCACTTACCAGTAGCCATTATCAAATAGAGAGAGGATTAAAGAGAAAAGCAAACGAGCAAATTCAACACTGGTTGCATTATTAAATATATCACATGATGTCATGTGATCATGTTACAAACAAATGAAATTATTGAGTATCAACATAATTATAGTAGACATATATGCATATAGTAATAATAATAATAATAATAATAATAATAATAATAATAATGGTCATAATATTATATTTATAATAATATACATAGTAATTACTCATGAAAATGTTAGTTATAATAATAATATATATAATGGTCATAACAATGGGCATGTCAGAGACAAAAAAATAAAGAATCTAAAATCGAAATTTGGAAAATAGAAATGTAGTTATTACAAAGTCAGTTGACTTTCAGCTATCTGTAAATCAATAGCTGAATTAAAGATGGGAGTAGTTGATGACAATTGCTGATCTTAAAAACGCAAAACTGATTCGACATCTTATTAGACCTATTGTCTCTGAATATGAGGATTGTTTTTTTGCTGCTATTTTCTCTGCTAAGTGCCTATGAAAATATGAAGTGGTATTAGACTGTTGATGAGAAGATTAGAGGTGTGAAGAACACATGTTCAATGTCAATAATATGTTGTTCATATGTTCTTTTTTTCTCGTTTTCGTGACGACGATACACTGTAAAAATGAATTTGTTATTTTAACAGATCAGTTGTTACCTCAGTTGCATGTACATTTATAATACCTAGTTAGAAACATGAAATACAAGTACAATTAACATTTTGTCTGGTTATAATAATTATAGCTATATAATATATAATAATAAGGAATGTTATGACTACTATCATGATTGTACATTCTACCTGTGGCAGTAGGGTGCATATTGGTACATACATTCATGATTGCATGATTAGTGATAAGAATTGTTTTTACTATAACCAATTATTTGAAACAAATCGTTTCATATTATCTCTTTGTTAAGTATCAATAACAGCCTCTTTATATGGTAGTAGGGAGTATATTGGTATGTACATTCCTAATTGTATGATTAGTTTTTACTATAACCAATAATTTGAAACAAATCGTTTCATATTATCTCATTTTGAAGTTATCAATAACTGCCTCTTTATATGGTAGTAAGGTGTATTTGGGTATATGCATTTATTGCTGTAGTCATAACATTCCTTTTTACCATATAGCTATATAATATAACCAGACAAAATGCTAATTATCCTGTTATTTCGTGTTTCTAAATATATATTGGAAATTGCAACTGAGGTAACAACTGGTCTGTTAAAATAACAAATTCATTTTTGCAGTGTATGTTTAAGACAGTGGAGTTTCAGTGTTTGATTTTGAGAAGGGTTTTTTGAAGACTCTGACATCGAAATAAGTTTTCTCAAAACAACCACCCCAAACACCATTGGCTGCTATATCAATGCAAGCATTGGGATTAGTATTAGCACTTCTCATGGTTAGCTGCTCCCCAGTAAGAGGCTGTAGGTGTGGTTCAATGACAACATTTGAGCGTACCTCTGATAGTAATGATGATGTTATATCATGTATTTCATTTGGACATGAGAGGATATGATCCAAAGAGAAATTGTGACCACACTGACATGTTAATGGGGTATCAGGAATTGTCCATCCATAGTTAAGGTGTCATCCAGTTCATTTTCAGCTCATTAGTAAAGGTAGTCAAATTATTATTTCGCTCCAACATTACTTCCTTTTTTATCTCTTGTTGTTCAAATGATGTGCCAATAGGGTCAAAGTCTGATGGATTGGAAAAATAATGATTAATTTGGGTAAGACATATTTCATACGAGATGGAGTATTGGTCGAGGAGCTGTAGAGCGAGGTTAACAAGGTTCATCCCTCCTAGTCTGAATGGAAGTGATAATAGAGTACGAATTGTGTTAGTAAGGTGTTTTGCTCCAGTAAGCTCTGGAATGTGTTTTTGACGTATATGTTCCTCTAGTTGATGGAATGGTTGCTGGACATTGATTGTTAGGGAAGAAATATCAATAACACGAGAGAAGTATTGCCATCTAGCAGAGACACCATTAGTATGGCCGCAAAAGCGACATATGGTTCTGTTGTGGCAATCTCCGCAAGGATGTCAATTTCCTCTGACTATTTCTGTATCTTTTTTGACAGCACTGAACCAATATACTGTTTGGAACCAATAGCACCTCCCACATATTCTACCCTATCAGTAACAACTTTAATATTTGTGCTATCGAAAAGTGATTTTGCTTTGGACAGAAGGTTGGGTTTTACTAGCAGATGAGTCTTTATACTGTTTGGGAAGTAATCGAACCTAGGGCCAAGACCACATAATTCATCCGAATTATTTTTCTATTTATATAATTATGTAAATCAGTATTATATGTAAAACAGTATTATATGTATGAGTGCAGACCTAGAGTTATAATTATGCAGATATGATAGATCTGTCTTCAATGTTTTGTGTCTGAACAGAAAAGTTGCATGTAAATGTGTTATGTGAAACTTTTAATATCCTTATAGCTGTCATTAATTTCACATTATGACTTGTATTATTGAACTATTGGGAAAATGTGTATGTACGTAGCTAATATAGTGATGATTAACATGTGATTGATATTATGATTAATCCTTGATCACTCAAGCAGAGCAGAGGGTTATTATAATCATATTGCCTATACAAATATTTTCACATTTCAAATGGACTATGAGCAGAATTCAAATTGTATAAACATCAGCAGATAATACAATCATAATAATCAATTAATAGAGATAAACAGAAGCCAAATAATTGATTAAGTGAGGTATTGTGTTAAATTAATGTAGATTGGTTTTCAAACCAGGCAAGAAATATATCTTATGATTTTGTAATTGATCTAGAATAATTATGAAGTAATTTATAAAGCACGGTAATAGTATATGATATCTCGTTGTTAGAGATTGGTTATGGGTTTACACTGCCATTGGGAAATTTGGAGAAGGGTATAACCAGAGAACGATTTCCCAAAGGTAGTAGGCATCTATAAGTCTACCTGTAGCTGAGAGATATCTGATTTACATTCATAAACTGCTGTAATAAGTGATCATTTTATGTAAAATGTAATTGAATATTGAAGTGTGGTGTAGGGAAATATAACTCCTGTGGCATATCAAAGGTTACCTTGACAATCACTCATACAACAGTATATACTAGGTGTATAGAACTTGTGATGTAATTCATACTCTAATATCAGTTACTTATTCATATAATAGTATAAAAAAGCATGAATAATATTAGGTGTATATACACATTATATCAGGTTGTATATGTTCTCACTAAAGTATGACATAAATGTTTGTATAAGTATTATATACTGGGTAATATAGCTACAATACTATATCCTTATAAAGAGAAAGAACTGGTCTTTATATCTGTAGATACGTGGCTTGTGAGTAAATAGTATATAAATGAATTTGTACTTATAATAACAAATAATTATGTACTCTACTATAGATATAATTAAATATTACCTCACATGCTTCATTGTAAATAAAACTGGCTCCTAATGCATCATGACTTTGAATTATGCTGTTATAATTATATACAAGAATAATAAAAAACACTTTAAAAATGAAAGAGTATGTATAGGGATATATATCAAAACCGAAAAAGCACAGGAACAAGATGGCTTTGGTAACAAAATGAAATATCACTTCCAAATAACAACCGTACATAAGTATCACTTCTTTGTGTTTTGCCTTTACTTAAGTTGTCTATACTTATGTAGGGTTGTTATGTGGAAGTGGTATTTCAATTTGTTACCAATTCCATCTTGTTCCTGTGGTTTGATATATATCCCTACATACTCTTTCATTTTTTTTTAAATGCTTTTTATTATTCTTGTTTCGATTTTATTTTTAAATGACTCAGTATAATAATACATATCCCTATGGACTCTTTCATTTTTAAATTGTTTTTTATTATTTTCATATACATTGAATTAATGCACAATTGTGATGAAATTTCTTATCTGAGAGTGATCAACTAACACATTCAGTTATACTAATGTTTTGTACATGGTCAGTTTCAGTATTACCATCTGTGGAAGTGATGATATGCAGTGCAGAAGCACATTCAGTACAGAAGCACATTCACTTATACTATTGATTTGTACATGGACAGTTCAGTATCATTAGGGTTTACACTAGGGCTGGGAATCGGCTGAGATTCTGAAATCGATTATCACTAACTTCAAGTCGATTGATAATCGATTAAAATCAGTGGAAGTAATTAGGCCAATTAAGTCAATTAATACAGGAAACTCTTCCCATTTGATGATCAAAAAAGCTTCCTATCACTTCCATATTGTACATTATTTGCCGTCACATGCTTCAAAGTATGTCTTCTGGAATAATTAGCATAATCGATATCACAGAATTATAATCGATAATCAGAAGAATTTTCAATATTGATTGATTAATCGATTAATCGATTAATCGCCCCAGCCCTAGTTTACACATTTTGCTATTTATGGAAGTGATGATATGCAGCGCAGAAGCACATTCAGTTATACTACTGAATGATTTGTACATGGACAGTTCAGTATCGTCTGGGTTTACTATTTGTGGAAGTGATGATATGTTTTTAAAGGGTGTGATATATTAAAAATGGTGTCCTATCATAAGTAGGTTGCTGTAGTGGCTGAAAGTATTCGTTGTCTAGGTCAAGAAACAGAACAGTACAAAGTTTGTTCCCCTGAATTTAAATATATTTGTATTTGTGCTACAACTACTTTGATAGCTCCAGAAACGTAGAAATCTATTTTTATGAAAAAGAGGAATAATATATGAGTGAGTAATAATAGTGAATATGAAGATTTTGCAAGTTTTGCTACTCACCGGATCTCTACGTTAACGAAGATCTCTGGACATCTGAAAGGTATGTTTAGTCATAAAATTACTCAGTATTATAAGCTTTATGTATATTTTAACTTATCTGTAACTATAATATTAGCAGAGATTTCAGCTTACCACTTGCAATTGAAATGCATGGGCAGCCATTGTTTTTCCGGGCCATCCCTACATAGAGAGTACTATCGTACTCTCTGATACAGTTACTTGACTACATACATGATATAGCAAATATAATTACAATCTGAGTCAAAATTAATATATATAACAAAAATAATAAAAACCATTTTCAATAAAAATGAAAGAAGATGTAGGGATGTCAAAATCCAAAAAGCATGCGAACAAGGTTGAGAGGCTAACATAGGACCCAAAATGAAACAAACCACTGCTATATAGCAAAATACAAAGAGCTGTATTTATGTGCATGTGTTTTGTTTAATTTTGGGTCCTATGTTAGCCTCCGAACCTAGTTTGTATGCTTTTTGGGTATTGAAATCACACAATCATATATTCATTAAAATTTGTTCATCAATGAAGGTCAGTCTTTTTTATATATCAACATTTTTTTCACTTACAGATGAGATCTATAGACATCATCTGTAAGTGAAATAAAAATGAACCATTTCCATATAACCCTACATAAGTACACCTCTTTGTATCTTGCTTTATAGTAGTGTAAGAGTACTTATGTAGGGTTATATGGAAGTGGTTTGTTTAATTTTGGGTGCCACCTAACCTTGTTCGCATGTTTTTTGGGTTTTAACATCCCTACATCTTCTTTCATTTTTATTGAAAATGTTTTTAATTATTCTTGTTTTCATTGTTTTTTTTTCTGAATGGTGTGAATATTTTTGTAGATTGCAGAAATACTGGTGTAAGTAATATATCATATGAAATCCTTCAATCATAAAGTTTGTTCATAAATGAAGGTATAGTCTTTTGTATATATCAATTATTTATGAATTTAATCAATCATTCTCTCTCACTTACAGATGATGTCTATTCTCTATTTCACTTACACAACTGTCTGCTGTCTGCGGTCCCACAAGAAGTAGTGTCAGTCACTGTATAAACAATTCACTATTCCAATGCTTATCATAGTACATATCAGACTTGGGTCAAATACATTGCAAAAGTATTTAATTACAAATACAAATACTTCGAAAAAACACAAATACACATATAATTACAAATACTGAAATTGTATTTCAAATACAAATACAAATACTTCCCGTTCATATGTCTCAGATACCGTATTTTTGTGATGCAGATGCTACATGCATATGGTGTTAGTGAATTAATTGAAAGTCATTTGTTTTCTCAGATTTAAATTTAAATTTGAAGTGACAACTGTACTTAGAGGAAGTGATTAAATAGCTACATCAAATGATAATCCTGCCGTTGCTTAATTTCTCATTGCTCGTATTAACAGTTAAAGTTAACGGTTTCATTGATTAATAAAGTTAACATATCAAATGAAAGGTATTTCAAAAGTATTTAGCTGTATTTGAAATACTTTTGTGATGTATTTTAATTACAAATACAAATACTTTAAAATGTATTTAAATATTACTAAATACAAATACCCTATGTCTGGCATATAATAATTGTAAATTTTATATTCATTATTATAAGAATGCATTTCCTCACAATAACTATGTTTATGATCCATGTTCAAATGCCCAGGCGCAATTAAATACCACGTGGGTTAATTAATGAATATGGCGCTCATTAGAATAAAATCTAAGTTGCTTTTCATATTACTGTTTGGCGCATATCGTTATTTTTTGGTAATAAAATAGACTTGGTAGCTGTATTATCATGGATTTAGATGGGCTTAATTATTGTAATTGCAACCCTAAGGTGAGTCACACTCCCTTGCAATGCTTCAATATTATTATACAATTAGCACCTCAACTCTTTTATCATAATGGTCATGCTTTCTCTCATTTCAGTTAATTGTGTGTTGCATTGGGTGTTTCTTTCGCCTATGTTTCTATGAAATAGTTTGCGCTTTTTAAAAGTTCATCATCTTGATTGTCGCTTGAAGGATTGGTACTACTTTTGTTGTATATCAGATCAGCAATATGTATATGTTTGTACACTGTAGTATGTATCACGCTATCAATACAGGTACAAGTATACGTATGAACGCATGCATTACATGTCCTACAGTGGAGTTTACATTCACATGGGCCTTTCTGTTTAAGTACTATGTAGGAGTCTATTAGGTTTGATGAGTATACTGACCATTTCATGTCACGAATCACAGGTGTTCGTAACCTGTAGTTTATTTCTTCCAGTAAATCAGCTGCTTTATGCCGTTTATTTATTTCACATATCCTTATTTCTACTATGACTAACGTATCTTCACGATTTGATATTATCCACCCAACAGGTATACCTACTCCGTAGGCATCTACTACTAAGAGAGTTATCAGATGAAAATCATAGTGATTTGTACCATGCGTTCTGTCTGCCCAAATGTCATTTTTACAAAACGTTACTAAAACATCTTGTTGAAATTTAGTTTGTATTCCCACGATAAAATCAGTTGTTGCCATATTATCAATATTGTCTGGTGCAACTGTACCTTGTATTTTGAATATTGTAATGGATTGTACACATGAAGGCATTCAAGTTCACCTACCCATGATTTCATACTAGTTAAGTCGTTTCAGTGTTTCTCAATACATTCAATATTGTATTGTCTTTTTATATTATAAATATCCATTTTATTAATCAGTTGCTCTTCATTTACAGTATTACATGTTTTGTCTTGAATATTATCCATTATTATCTGAATGCTCACACCCTCCTGCAGTTGAACAGCTATTGTAATTTGACTTTCCTCTGAGATTTGTAAATATCCTATTTCTACTTTATGATTATGGTGATAATTACAATGTATTATACCATTTAGTATGTTTCGATGTACTTTCATGTATGCCGAGCACTGAGAGTCTATTTTACATGTACCTTGGGAGTTAGTTTGCCATATTCCATTTGATTTTGGCACATAGTTTCCTGCTCTATTGCAATAAAAATACCAATGCTCAGTAGTACCATTTGAATGGGGTGCACACGTTTTAATATGTTGTGTTACTTTTCATTTCTTCCTCACGTTTTCATTGTAATAGTGAGTGGTAATCATCATATTCCAGCTCTTTCGTATTTATACACACATTATGTGCATTACATAAATGTATTAGAGATATGAGAGTTATATATTTAGTGTCACATATATTGTAAGGAATGAAACCATTTCTTTCTCTAAACCACTGTGTTTGTTTACAAACCCTCCCTTGCTTTTGTAAACTTTGCAGCATTTGTGAAAGATATAATCATTCAATTTTGTAGACATTATTGTAAACGAAGATGATAAAATTGCTTTTCTAGATGTAATGATTGTAAATGCATACTAGAGGATGACATTTTTGTGATTGCATACTATAAGATGATGGTTGGCTAGATGGTACTATCCTAGAGGGTGATGGTTGGCTAGATGGTACTATCCTAGAGGGTGATGGTTGGCTAGATGGTACTATCCTAGAGGGTGATGGTTGGCTAGATGGTACTATGCTAGAGGGTGATGGTTGGCTAGATGGTACTATGCTAGAGGGTGATGGTTTGCTAGATGGTACTATCCTAGAGGGCTAGATGGTACTATCCTAGAGGATGATGGTTGGCTAGATGGTACTATCCTAGAGGGTGATGGCTTGCTGGATGGTACTATCCTAGAGGATGATGGTTGGCTAGATGGTAATATCCTAGAGGATGATGGTTGGCTAGATGGTACTATGCTAGAGGGTGATGGTTTGCTAGATGGTACTATACTAAAGGGTGATGGTTTGCTAGATGGTACTATCCTAGAGGGTGATGGTTTGCTAGATGGTACTATGCTAGAGGGTGATGGTTGGCTAGATGGCACTATCCTAGAGGGTGATGGTCTATTACATATTAGCATTTGCATACTGGAGGGGAAGGATGTGATAGGAGGTGATGATTTGATGTTAAAGTGGATTGCGTTTTGTTCAACTCTCTTTCAATTGCAAAAGACAAAGCACCATTCTTATGTACATTCAGTCTGTCATTGCTGTTATCCCTGTTAAACAAAATAACGTTTCATTTCTACTTGTAATTTGTGTATAATTCTTGCTGACAGTAGTTTTCCATGAATAATTTTCATAAATGATTTCATTATGAAATCTGGAAATGTCACATTTAGTATGGCTATTGACATAAAAAAATTAGAGAAAAAAGGAATTGACGATACAGTAAAAGAATGGCACAGAAAGGTACACCAAATGTCTAGATCTAATGTAATATTATAACCACTTTGTTTGGAACATATCTTTTGGGTGATTCCATTTCATATGGGTATGCACTGGGGAATGATGGTAAGGTTAATTATGGATGTATGTTATAAATAATTACGTATAGTATATATCAAATGATAGGTAGTTGATTTAACTTACAGAGTTATACATTACTCTGACTCAATGAATGTAGCTTCTGGACTCCCCTAAGTTAAAGCAATAATGTGAGCTCACATTTAGTGCTTATGAAATGAAATTAATACTCTTTCTACAAACTAATTACTATAACTCTCAGAAACTTTATTATTATTAATAAGAGGTATATATATGAAGGAAATGAGGACATTGACTGGACACATTGGAGATGAATTTTCGTTGGGTTAGTTCAATAAATTTCGTGTAACACCTGTATGATTTATCGTGTATCTGTGGTGTGACCTATGCCTAGAACATTTTTTCATGATTATGTAATAGACCTGGTGTGAGACATAATTACTTGGATAGGTTGATTGTAGTGTTCACCCCAGGGCGTTTTTAGTATGGCACTGTGCCACGCTACTGATTGGGAATTTTGTATATACACATTTCAAGTGATAATCAACCATTTGAATTAATAAATGTAGAATACACCCATTCAGAAGAATGGGTTCGACTTTGGGATCTTTGCTATCAAGGTATACATAATCACTAAAAGCACCAAATTCCAATGTTCACAACTGCACATAACCAACAGATGGCCCAATACACAATTGAACCAGATTATTCACAGGTTATGAATAACATGCCTTGCAATGTCATTTTTAGATTTGAAGAATGCTTTTGGATCTATTTCTCACACACTATAGCTAATCCACGACATCTTAATTAGATTATATCAAATTAAACTACCAACTGAGTTTGTTTCATACATCTATCAGTTATTCTCAACTCTCTGCTACAATCAAAACAAAAAACTGGTGTACCCCCATCTTTAAAATAGATAGAGGTGTTTTCCAACATGATACTTTGTCACCACTGATCTTCTTGGTAGCATTTAACCCTTTAATTGATTGAAACATGTAATAAGCTCCCAACTTGTGGATTCAATATGGTACATACCCAATTCAACTGGATTACCTTCTCCAAATTCTGCAATATATATAGAGTGGAATGAAGAAACATCAGATGAACCACTGGGATGGTACTATGCCACAGTGAAAGAATATTTTGCCAACGGTCAAGCTCTGGTTGAATATAAGTACTGACTCTAGCACTTAGTTAATAGATCTACAGCTGATGCAATGGATGTTCACTAAAAAAGGTCAAAACCCTTTCCTACCTATGGATAAGTACCGATCAAATTTCCCCTCAAAGAGGATTAGAGAAGAAAATAACAAATTAATTCCTCAGATATACCTGCTACATCTCATCAACTTCAACAAAAAGAAGAATGACAGCTTCATCGTAAATTCCTCCTTCGAAGAGACTTTTATTTACCAGAGACTCATCTCCACCAGTTGCTGTAAGTAGTAAGCAGTATGCGTCGATCATCAATTTTATTGTTGCATGCTTTTATGTATTGTTTAGATACAAGTTGGATATATTCCTAGTCGTACTTATGCTGTAGCATCACCATCCAGAAGGAAATTGTTGCTTATTGCATGAGTCATGAAGACATTGATAGTCAAGCAATGTTTTAAGTACAAGTCAGTTATGTGTACCAGTGCATGTCAAGGATTAAGTATTACTTATACTAAAGTACAGTCGTGTAATTGTATTTAGTCGTCAATTTAATTTATACCTTTCAATTAATACTTGTTGCACATTATGTCATAGTAAGATCCAAGGGCGTAGCCAGGAAGAATGAATAGGGTAGGCTAAACGTAAATGGCGCGCGTAGCGCACCGAATATTTTAGTAATTAATTATTCATGATGGGTGTGGTCAATTAATAATCTCGTAACAGTTGACTAACCTAGCGATATAGAAGTTATCTCAAGTTGTATTTACTGAAAAGAATCAAAAGTTGTCTGGAAAACAATTATATTTCCAACATAGTTATCATTATTATTTATCCTGTAAGTATATAATTTATTTTAATTTTATTATATACAGTATTTGAGTAATTAAGAAATAAGTTCAAAATCTGAGGGTAGGCTAAAGCCTACCCTAGCCTACTGCTAGCTACGCCCTTGGTAACATCCATGCATGTAGCCACAACATCCTGTATGACTATTGACAAACTAAATTGAAATTCATGCTATATATTCATTGCAGCTGTACTAAAATGATTATTTTAACAATTTAATTTTTGGTGAAAACCATAATGCTAAAGTTTTTGAATGGCATAATGAACTGAAACAAGAATGAATCCCGGCACCGATATCAACCAAGTTTGTAATTTGTTATTCTGATAAAATCTGTGTTTTACATCTAAAATATTGGTTGCAACAGATCATCCAGGACCTGTATGTCATCTTCTGTACCTGGATTTGTCACCAATGCATATAGCTTTTAAACTGAGAAGGGCTTACGTCCCTTACCTTGTGATGATGATTCAATAAGCTTCATTAATGGCCGTGGTGGAGCATGTACAAGCACTCCAAACTCTTCCTTTCGTGACAGCTTTGGAACAGTTTTGTTAGTTCAACCACCAGAAATATTTCCACTCACCAAGGACTTCTGATATTAGTAGCAATAATAATATACCTGTGAGAGGGACATCACATGAAGTGCTCTTACATGCATCTTCTCCATCCATGGATAATGTTGCCACTAACAGTGGCACTTACATAAATACCTCTCCCATTATTGGCTACAAAATATGTGCGACAACATTGACAAGCCATGCTTTGCCCGCTTCAATTATCAAATCAAGTCATTGATTACTTTCATTCTTTTACATTGAAATCACTAATAGACAGTAGTCAAATTTCTAACATTCCTCCCAGCCCTCCTACATTTTCATTAAATGAAATTGTTGGTAATTTGCTACCAAGTACAGAAGACAACCATCTGCTTCACAACAATTTTCATGTTGATATTGAGCATTTCCTTGTTAAGAATGTCATATTCTTGAAGTTAATTGGCGATGATCAGATAAGCAAACACATTAAATATAAATGTTATGATGAGATGAAGAAACCACCACCAGTGGTAAGTTGCCCATCTGCTATATATATAATTATATATATATAGCTATTTCTTTTCACTACTGTTACTGTTATCCCTTAGATACCATTTGGAGTTGTTCTCAATGCATATACTCTTTGGAGGAGACCAGTTAACAAGTTGCCAAGTGAGAGGTGTATGTGCAAAGAACAGGGAAGGCATTTGATACACAAAAGCTATGATGCAATGGCATAGTGCCCGTCACTAAAGACTGGCACTGTAAAGTTGTGTTGCTAGAAGTAAGTCTGAAAAAATAATAATACCTTTTTTTGCTTGAGTCTAATTGTTGAACCATGAGAACCATACACAATATCATCCCAGGCTAGTATTTACATTTGCATACATGTATGTCATTTGTTCACATGCAGGTAATCTTGAAGCGTCTTTTCTGTGTAAGCTCCAATGACCAGCATGGTACATTGCTTAAGTTAAAAAACCTGATTCATCCTAATGTTGTAACGAGACATTTCTCAACTCCATCACTGTGAAGAGTTTGTTGACTTTACATTTGATTGTGATCATCAGCCACTGAATAATACTGAATGTGATTATCGTATACTAGCATATATCAAAAAAGTCACGATCTTGGCTCTGTTCTATGAGGAGTATGTAGATGCTGTGAGGGAAGGAGATGGCGAAAGAGTTCTTTGTTGTTTTAAGTTTTTACTCCCATTGTGTAAAGGATGAAATCAAAAATTTATTCATTAGAAGTATTGTACACTCTCTATCAATACTACTATGTTTTGTCACCCAGAGACCCAGAGGAAATACTGTGATGTAGGTTCATAAATGTATCTGGTATTCCACCCAACCTACACATGGAACATTTCAATTGTGTACTGGAAGACTCAATTCATCAACTGACACAAGACTGACAAGAGTGTATAAGTCAAGCAGGAAAAGCAATTGGAACACTTGCTCCAGTTGCACAACATTTTGATAAGATGCAGAATATCATACAACCATCTGGTACTCACTGCCCAACCAAGTTCGAGAAAGATATAAAAATGATAGCCAGACTGCATTTATGTAAATATGGTGTTTAGCTCAATGCCTAATACAATTATTTATAGTACATGTTTCTTAATTATAATCTATTTTTGAATATGATGACATGAATTGTGCACTGTATATACATATAATTATAATTATTTTGCATTTCTACATAATCAATGCATGGTGTTTTGGTACAGTATCTAAAGCAGTTCAGTTGTAAGTGCTTGCCACTACAACAAGCATGCATTGCAATAGCAAAATGCATATGCAGTACTCATATTTCGGTGCTTCAAGAAATGTGACTATCAGTGTGCTAAAAACTACTATTGTGATAGTGGACATGTGGTTACGAACATTGCATGAAAAAACTTGCAAACATGGCAGCTATGAGATCAATCTTTTTTTTGACAAAGTGCTGCAAGTTCTTTTATTTGAGGACTCTAAGAGTGACGTACAGGAGTGATACAATTCTCTATCATAGTTGGCAGAATCAGTATGTATCCAAATTTTAGTTTGACTATTGCGATAGTATTCAAGTATCTATTAAATATTGTGATAGTAAAAAATGTCAAAATTTCTTAGCTCTAGCTTCCAGACAAATTGAGCCTACTTATCCTGACTGCCACATAGCTACACTGTTAAAAATCGGGTGTACCATTACACCTTAAAAGGTGTTCTACTGGCCAGGAACACCAAGATCCGATGAGGTGTTTGATTACACCCCTAGGGAGTGTTATGTCACACCTGTGGAGAGTTATGTCACACCTGTGAAGAGTTAACACTGTACCCACTATGGTGTACACATTCATTGCAGATTAATTCGATTTTTTTTTAATAAAAATAATTACACATGCTTTTAATTGAAAATTAAATTTAATGATAAAATTAATATAACCTACATAATTATGAGTGCATGAAGAGTCAAATTAATGTGATATACATGAAATGATTTGGTGAAAGAAAATGACAGAAATCAGTAAATAAATAGAAGAGTCCATGCATGCATACATAAGATAGCTTGTAATATTAAGTTAAAAGACAGAAATTTTGTTCAAGCAATTAACTAACTTAAGTGTGCACGAAGGGAGTGGTTGAGCATCCTTCAGATCAAAAACATAGTGCTGAAAGAACAAAAGAATACCTGAAATAGCTTTTGGATAACAAATATTGAAAGTGTAATAGGTGGCAATGAGATCGATGATGCTATCTTGAATTGATTTGGATTCACATAAAATCATCTGTTCACTATGAAGGCTATGAAGTACTGTGCGTTCTCTGTCCCAGTCTGTATAATATATGGTGCTGACTGTGTGATCTTATTTGCTTCACCATCCAGGTCAACGTCACATGCCTATATAATCATAAAAAAAGGAATTATGTTACTGAATTTATTAAATACTCTAATGTTTACTATACAGTTAATTTGTTTGCTTACCTCAAACTTCTTAATAAAAATGCATCCTTTAGCTGTGGAAAGGTTGCATTAACTATGAACTATGATACTCTCTTGTTTATCAGTATCAACTCCCTATAATGATAAAAAATTATTGAGTAAGATTAATTTTGAATAATGAATATCTACATGAGGAGAGTTTAACCTTTGAAGTGATATGATTCATATAGAACTATACATTCTTCCTTGAGACCTGTGATTACTAGTCTAGGTGTGAAAAATCTTCCACTTCAACTCTGGTTGCACACACACACACACATATATATATAATTATAAATAATTATAATATATTACTCTTTTTTTTTTAAACAACCAACCTGTTTGCTTTTATTCAAATATGTCTCTCAGCGAAGTCCTTTCTCCTAAAAGGGGAGCTAACTCTCTGAGATCACCGTCGGTGAGCTTGAGAAAGACAGCTCCACTTACACGGTTGGTCAAAATGTTAGTCACAACATCAATGCTTATCCCTTTCTCCTCCATACAATCTGCTAATTCTTCCACTGTGAAGTCTGCAAAAGACTGTCTGCATGCCATAATATCCTTCTAGCTCTGGCTTCACAATTTTCGCACTTTGTTTATTCATGATAATCACGTGATTATAGTTGATCATACATTACGTCTGTCACGTGACAGTAATTTTATTATTATTAATAATTATATCCCGTAAGTATTGATTATTACACTATTATCAAAATTAAGGTTGTAGTCTTTTCCGTGGGCGGATGCTACTCCCTCTAGTCTTGCAAGCTTCTTGCTGCATACAATCTGGTTCCATTCTGTATTTTTTGGAAGCCACACCCACCCGGGGGTATAATTATTGGGCCTAAATGTTTTGACTGATAGTTTATTTTCAGAAACAAACCTAAACACGCCCCACGGGTGGTTGAGGGGGCGGTGGGTGGGAAGCAATGGCGGGTAACTGTAGTTGCTCTCTGAGAAAGATCGGAGTTTGATAGTGCCTAGAAAGGTAGATTTTATGGTTTCAGTGAAAAGCTACAGAATTCAGCTTTCTTCAGCCTCTTGTAACTATAAAAGTAAAATGAATTTCCAGAAAACGGCTCTATTTGTTTTCTCTAAATGCATTGTACTTGGTGCACGCCATGATTGGTGGGCGTGGCTTTCTCCGTTTTGTACTTATTAAAAAGATGGCAAAAATGGACATTTTTTATCAATTCCAGGACCCTATACAGGTGATTAGAAGATATGAAGGTTGCCATTACACCAGGTTAGAGTCATATTATATAATATTCTATTTTGAAACTGATTGGAGTCGCATCCGCCCACTCCCTAGTACCACCTTAAACAGTGTTTTTAATAAATGTAATTTTAGAAATAAGTTCAAAATCTTAGGGTAGGCTATAGCCTACCCTAGTGGCTAGTCTACTGCTAGCTATGCCCTTGAGTATACAGTACACAAGCATAATGATAAGTTTTGTGTGAATTTTACCAGTATAGGCCTTAGGTACAAAAGTTAACATTAATTAACACGCAGTCATTGTATTTCTCTAGGATGGTGTCAAGAATGCACTCCTGATGCATGTAAATCTAATATATAGCAAATCTAAGACAAATTCTGCATTGTATAATAATCAGCATATATATATAGCTACTGAAATTGGTGTTATTGTCTCATCATCATTATACTCTAACCCCATACATTAACCATAAAGTTGGTTAAAAATAACCAATCAAGACATACTTGATGTTAATTAAACAACTTCTCACTACTAAAGTATAATAAACGTTCACCATGCTGACATGGGCTACTATAATATACAACAAAACCACAAAAGAAACATTGACTTTGTCCAGCAAAGCCAAACTAAAAATATGCATACTTGACTATAAGTATAGTTACCATAGAAAACCTAATACAAATTCTACAAGTCAGATACAGTACAGTGTATAAATGTTTTCTAGCTATATATATATATATATATATATTATATATATATATATATATATATATGTATAATTATATTACCTCCATAACGTTTTTAGTTACAAAGTTTAAAAAGACTCCATGAGCTTCATCTTGTCAATCCAACCAGAAGTAATTTTCTTACCACCACCAACTTTACCATTTTGTTTCTTCTCTGCTGAAATCTCGCCGACCTTTTCTGTCACAACAGGGGTATTCCTGTCTATATTACCTACTTTAAAAACTCCACCTTGTTTCTTCTCTGTTGAAATCTTACTGACATCCTCAGTCACTACATGTTTCTTCTTACCAAAGCCGGCCACTTTAAAAACTTCACCTTGTTTTTTCTCTTTTGTAATCTCATTGACCTCCTCAGTCGTTTTCATACTACCATCACCTTTTTTATATTTTCCAAGTTGTTTCATATCTGTTGGAATTTTACTGAAGTTCTCAGTAACATTGGGTGTCTCCTCCACCACTTCAAGATCTGCTGTACTGTTGAAGTCATCAAAGTTGATGGGCGAATCATCTTCAAATGGCATATTAAATATTGGATTTTTCTTCAAGGGGTCATCATCATTAAAACTAATAAAAAATAAAAGCAGAAGCAACCATACTTGACACTGATGGTCGTGTTGTTGTTTTCCTATTATTTAATAATTATAATTAGTGAGTACCCCACAGAATTTCTACTGCTTCCAGCATCATTATTATACATATGTGTATGATTTGTTTCTCTTTCTATTTCTCTGGTGCTGTCTGTCAGAGCTGCTCTCCTTTCCCTCTGCTTCAATTTGGTTTGTTTTGTATCATCTTTGTCACTGTGGTCAAGTTTTGTGCTTGCTCTTTGGAATGAGATTAACATATGCTCTTTAGTTGGCTATTCAACCATAATGTATGCAACAAGCATTACTATTACAATTATTATACATAAATATTGCTCATGGACAATATTGTTAATGAGTACTGTACCTTAATTGTGGCAATGCTTCATCATCAACTTGATACATTGGATTATTCAAATCAGTAGGTTGACCAAGACCAAACATTCCAAAATCCTTATTATACTCATTAGAAAACTTTCCAGACTTCCTTCCTTTGAATCCAGTATTACTAGCTTTAGGAGGTCTATTTCGTTTGAACTTCATTTTTCTTCTCTTTTTTATCAAAAGCAATAGAATCACTCCTGAGACCACAATGACGATGAGCACTATAAAATGAATTAATGCAAATTTTATCCTAGTATCTATTATGGAATATCAGAAAGGAATCTAACTATTTACTAGTGAATATTAATATGTATACATGTTATCATTTCATTATTCTTACATATCACAACTGTAGAAGATGCTACTACTGACACAGCCAGAGTATAATATCCCAGATGATTAGATTCATTACTGACTGTCTCAGTGATCTATAAGAAATCATACATAATATAATTATTATACTCTGAGAGATATACAGCACATTACAGACAAGCCTGTGTGTCTAAAACAATAATGTAACTTAATATCTCCAGGCTTCTTGTCTGGCTGTTTTTGAAAATATAAGCACCCTTCTTGAATGGTATAAACATCAGCTGTATTCTTCTTAAAAACACTGTATATAATAGTTAAAGCACCAGCTCGGGTGCAATATGTTGAAATTACAGCACAAGACATGGTGCAAAGCAAGTACTGTATGCCAAACCTCAAGTGATGCAATTTCCATACCGCAATTTCGAAAATTTATGCATGGGTTAAATAAATAATGCAATTTGGCTATAATTCAAGGGGTTTTGAATGAAAATGCTATTTAATAAATGCACAGATAACAAACAGGACAATAGTTATTAGTTTTACATTTTGTCTGAATTACTGGTATGTATGTCTAGTTGTTTTGAGAAATGCTCTGAACACCAAGATTGAACATGCATCTGAGATGATCATTCAGTGGCTTATTTACTGAAAGTCAAGAGGTTGAAGGAGGTCTATACAATTGCTGAGAACTTATAAGGATGTTGTTTTCCAATAAAAGTGATTCCATTTCATCAGGTAGCTTTTAGTGCTAGCCTTTTGCTGCGTGAAACCCATCCTTTTCAGGAGAGAGTACACTCATGCACCTAATTGGTGGCTGAATGTGATCATCCATCAGAATTGTGCAGTACGCTGCTTTGATGATTTCCTCTGCTGCTATGACAATCCTAGCATTGATAGGAACCCAGCCCTTCTTAAAGATCTCGCATACTGTTGCACTTTCCCATCTAGCTCTCCAAGAGTGATTGGCCTTCCTTGCTTCTTTTTTTTGGCAGAGAAGAAATCTCTTATTTGTGTCCCTTTATATAATCATTTGAGCTCTGCTTCATACTGCTTCTTAAACAGTCTCACTGTGCTTTAACCAAGGGTGGTGAACTCTTTATTGAAGTGTCTTACAGCTGCTGTGTTGCCACATTCAGCTGCATACTTGGTTATCTTTTAGTGGGAAATGTGTATACTTACGTTTTCAACCTTCCTTCCATTTTGCTCTCCTCCAAGATTTTCGACACAGCGGTGTTTGCTTTCTTTGTCAAAATCTCACCTAAACCAGTTTCCTAACTCATATATAGGTATGACGTAGGTGTGCTTAGTACTGGAAATTATATATATGCACAAAGAAACAATATACTGTTTTAATAGTGCTTGGCAAAAGTGACTCGCAAAGTTCGCATTAATAATTTTAAGTGTAAAGTGTTGATTTGATGGACTTTGATGATAGGTGTAAATAGTTTAATTATAAGGCTAACTTGTAGGTAACCTTCCATATGTTTTGATAGTGAAGGCCTTGGCCTCATCTTTGTTAGTTTCTTTCTTACTATTTAAGGTTGGTTTTTCTTTTATGTATATATATAGTAGTTGTTACAGTTTCTCTAAGAAAGTATTTTACTCAACTTATGAGTCAACATTTAACATTGCAGACAGCTTTGTTACATTTGGAGGTCCCACCGAGACAGAATGCCTACTAAGCAAGAGTTGGAAATTCAAGTAGGAGAGCTACAAGGAAAACTCTCAGAAGCAGAAAATGCAAGAGACAGACTGGAAGCTGATGTAAGGGGACTTCAGGAGCGTCTGGTTGCGTTAGAGGAGTCGTTGCAAAGTGAGCAGGAGAAAGCTGCTGAAATTGCACTCGAATCTTCTGAGAATTTAAGGAGAGCCAAAGAAGCAGAGACTAATTTACGACTGATTGTTGCTCAAGAAAAAGAACAGATACGATCAGAATTAGGGGAAAATCACAAGAGAGAACTTGCTAGAGTAGACGAGCTACTGGATGTCCTGTGTGAAAATCTCCGGGAGAAAGAACAGTTTATTACACGGATGTCTGAGGATGCAACAGACAGAAGACACTCAACGAGCATTAGGGGCGGGTCCCACGAAGGAGAGCGAGAGCGAAAAGCAATCGATCAAAAGAGAACTAGACTTCCACCTATTCTTGAATTCTCTGGGGAAAACCGCTCAGATGAAGGAGCTTACAAAAGATGTATAAAGAAGCTCGAGAAGCATGCCGAACTTCAAGCCTGGACGGATAGGGAGAAGTTGCTTCAGTTTGAGCTACACCTAACGGGATGAGCTGAAAGCACATATGAAGTGCTCTCTGCAGAATCAAAAGAGACGTATGAGTGTGCAAAGAAGTCTCTAATGGAGCGACTGCAGCCAGCTCGTAGAGAGGCATTAGCTTCTGCCCAGCTATTGTGAAGAAAACAAAAAGAGAGAGAAGCTGTGGACGACTATACCCGTGAATTTGAAATATTATTTGAGAGGAGCTACGGAATTAGATCGGGCATGGACCAGGAATCTAAGGAGCTGCTAAAACGGGACTTATTTGTACAAGGACTGCTGTTGAGGTGGCAAGAAAAAGTATTGCCCTCAGCTAAATCTTTTAATGATGCTCTGTACCAAGCCAGAACGGCAGAGGAGCAAGAAAGACAACTCAGTGAAATGCATCCAAGAGATAGTCTAATCAATAGTCGGTCTGTTCACACTAACAACAGGAGTCAGTCAACTAGGCTAACCTCAGATGCTGACAGAAAAATTGAGAGTAATAAAGTCCAGACCTCGTCCTCAGTCAAACAGCCGCAAAGAAGTAATAGTTCAACACTTACATGTTATTCTTATGGAGGAGTTGGTCATAAGCAAAGAGACTGTTATGCTAGAAGAAGACCAACTGAAGCCTCCAGAAAGAGGAATACCACTGGACATAGTTCAGCTATTACATCCGATACAACTCTCAGATCGATGTAATCGTCTCCAAAAGGAATGGACTGATGAAGAATTTCAGTGAATGACTACTATTTATCGAAGTAAGAATGAGAATGGAAAGGGGATAACTGATACTGTTACAGGAGCTTTAGGCCCTCTGTATTATGCTGAGGTAAAAATTGCTGGAGTGCCAGTGGAAGCATTGTTGGATGCTGGTTCCTCAGCATCTATCTTATCCTTTGATCTCTTTCAGAAGATCGGTCATGCTGCTGGAATCACCGTTGATGCACTGAAGCCTCCAAAGGCTACACTTCGTGACTACAGCCAACGACCTATACCTATTGGTGCTCAGGTTGAATTGAAATTTGAATGGAAAGGTTCCAGGGTGACAGCTCCAGTCTATTTACGCTCAAACCAAGGAACAATAGGAGAGCCTTGTCTACTGGGTACTAACGTAGTGATGCCGTTAGGATTGATGATCCCAGGACCTGGAGTATCTACTCATACTGGACCACTGGGGGATGTGGAGAAGTCTTACCCCTCGGAAATATCAGAAGCAAGTGTCAGACTCATCTCATCCTGTAGGGTTCCTGCACAAACCAGTGTTGTTGTGGAGGCAGAGTTGCAAGGGCCTCATAACAAAGAATCACCAGTATTAATTTTATAGAAGGGAACCAACAGTTTAAGTCCAGTGGTCTCCTGGTAGAAGAAATGATTGTTGAGCCAGACCACAATGGGAAAGTCAAGATAGTAGTGCTGAATCCCTCTATTGATAATCAAAAAATTACTGCTGGCCAGATAGTTGGGCATTCTGAACCCTTTTGTGAGGAAACTCAAATTATGAATTTAAAGGATGATCTGTCTTGCAAAATCCATCGTTTGTATTCCACTGTTTTGGAGTCAGGACAGCCATTGATTGGTGCAACAACCCTGATGGACAGCCTCGATATCAATAAGGATGCACATTCAGAGCACGAAATAAAAAGGGTAGAGGAAGCTATAGAAGAAGCTAGTGATATTTTCGCTACTGGGAATGACGGTCCAGGAGGAGTAGTGGGAGTGGAACATGTGATAGAGACTGGAGATACACCACCAATACGCCAACAACCCCGTAGGGTCCCCTTTGCCTTACGTCCTGAAATTGCTCGAATGGTGCAAGAGATGTTGGAACAGAGAGTCATTGAAGAGTCTTCAAGCCCGTGGGCGAGCCCTGTTGTACTAGTAAAGAAGAAGGACGGAGATTTGTGATTTTGTGTCGACTATCGACGATTGAATGCTGTGACTCGTAAAGATGTTTTCCCTTTACCTCGAATTGACGATCTTCTAGATCAATTAAAAGGAAGTGCTGTATTCTCCACTCTAGATGCCAAAAGTGGTTATTGGCAGATACGAATGAATGCTAATTCTCAAGAGAAAGCAGCCTTTACTACTTTCAATGGGCTGTACGAGTTTCGAGTGATGCCTTTGGATTGTGTAATGCTCCCGCTACATTCCAGAGACTCATGCAGAAGATTTTAACAGGATTAGGAGGTGATCAGCCATTTTGTAGTGTCTATATTGATGACATTTTGGTATTTTCTCGAACAGTGGAAGAACATGTTGATCATCTCAAACAGATCTTTGGTAGGTTAACGGCAGCTGGTTTGAAATTACACTCCAAGAAATGCCACTTTGCCCAGCCAGAGGTAGTGTATTTAGGTCATGTGATTTCCTCGAAAGGAACTCGGCCAGATCTCGGGAAAGTGAGAGCAGTGGAGAATTTCCCAGTACCCACATCTGTTAAGGAGGTAAAAAGATTTCTGGGGATGGCTAGTTATTATCGTCAGTTTGTACCCAATTTTGCCAAAATTGCTACCCCGTCAAGATGTACCATTTCTTTGGACAAGGAAGTGTGAAGAATCCTTTCAGAAGCTAAAGGATTGTCTAATCTCCCCTCCTGTGTTAGCTTATCCTAATTTTGATTTACCTTTTACACCACATACAGATGCTAGTGGAGATAGTCTGGGAGCTGTATTAGAGCAGGAGGATAATGGACAATTTCATCCAATTGCTTATGCAAGCCGAACTGTAAGTAAACATGAGAAAAACTATGGTATTACAGAATTGGAAGCTCTTGGAGTTGTATGGGCAGTGAAGCATTTCAGGCCCTACTTATTTGGACACAGGTGTACTGTTTATACAGACCATTCTCCGTTACGATCAATGTTGATGACACAACACCCTTCTGGAAAACTAGCTAGATGGGGAATAGCCCTAGCAGAACTAGACTTAGAAATTGAATATCGTCCTGGCAGGGTTAATACCCATGCAGATGCTTTGTCTAGAGCCCCTCTCATGGACCCAGAGGAGATTTCTGTAGATACAGGAATACCCCGCACTGTAGCTAATGTGACACTCCAAGTTGAAAATGAAGAACAGACCCACCTCCATCAACTACAAAGTCAAGACCCTTGTCTCCAAGAGATTATCACTTACTTAAAAGAAGGCGTACTACCCAATAATGCTGGAGATAAGAGGATTGTATTAGGGAAAGAGCGATTCACTCTAATTGATGATGTTCTTTACTTTGTGGACCTAAGCAGAAAAGATTGTCCAAGACTAACCGTTCCAGAAGCAATGAAAGAACCCATAATGAAAGAAAACCACTCTGGAGCATTTTCAGGACATTTTTCTGCAAGAGGCTTGTATGAAAAACTGACTAGGAGGTTCTGGTGGGATGGTATGTATTCTGATGTACATCGTCACTGCAGAGCGTGTCTTACCTGTGCTGCTTATCGAGGATCAGGACATCGAAGTAGACCCCCATTAAACTCTTTGACTGTTGGTGACCCTTTTGACAGAGTTGGTGTTGATATATTAGAGATGCCTCAGACTTCGAATGGGAATCGTTGCCTTGTTGTCTTCGTTGAATATCTCACTAAGTGGGTCGAGGCATTTCCAACCCAGGACCAGACTAGTGAGACAATTGCCAAGTTACTGGTTGATCATATCATTTGCAGATATGGGGTTCCAAGGAAATTACTTTCAGACCGGGGTGCCAATCTATTGTCTGACCTTATGCAATATATTTGCCAAATTACAGGGATGAGGAAAATCAATACTACCGTTTATCATCCTCAGGCTGATGGGCTTGTTGAGAACTTCAATAAAACTCTTAAAGCAATGATTGCCAAACATGCTCAGAAGTTTGGAAACTGTTGGGATAAGTATGTTCAGCATCTACTGTTTGCCTATCGCTCTAAACCACATGAGTCTACTCAAGAATCACCCTTCTATCTTTTATATGGACGTGATGCAAGGATCTCTACTGAAACTGCATTGTCTACAGTACGAACCCCTTATCAAGTTGATATTGACAATTATAAGCTCGATTTAGTGACTGGTTTAACTGAATCTTGGAAAATTGCAAGAACAAACATTGCTCGTGCACAAAAACATCAGAAGACTTATTATGACAAGAAGGCAAAGAAACCTCAACACGTAGTTGGAGGAAGAGTTATGGTGTACATGCCATATGAAGACCAAGGAAAGAATCGAAAGATGGCACTCCCTTATCATGGTCTATATCGTATTATAGAGGTTCGACCAAACAATTGTGTATTAGTGAGACCAGTGGATAAACCAGATGATCAACCTATTTTTGTCAGTATGGATCGAATTGTGTCCTGTCCTAAGAAACTGAGCGATGTGTCATGGCTTGGTCCAAGTTCAAAGAAATGGAAGACCCCCTCAAAGAAAACTCCCAGTACAGGGAGAGAAGGACCAATACCTCACAACTACTCACTTCGTCCCCGAACCTGAAACTATGTGAATATATTTCTCTTTTGTTGTTTGGTTGTGTTACTCATTGTTTATTCGGTTTGTGTTTAGCCCGAGGTCGTGCTCAAATTTTAGGAGCGGGTGATGTAATGTGTTGATTTGATGGACTTTGATGATAGGTGTAAATAGTTTAGTTATAAGGCTAACTTGTAGGTAACCTTCCTTTTGTCAATGTATATCTTTTGTTGGTTACCATATGTTTTGTTAGTGGAGGCCTTGGCCTCATCTTTGTTAGTTTCTTTCTTACTATTTAAGGTTGGTTTTTCTTTTATGTATATATATAGTAGTTGTTACAGTTTCTCTAAGAAAGTATTTTACTCAACTTATGAGTCAACATTTAACATTGCAGACAGCTTTGTTACATAAGACCAGATTAATTTCCAGAATTACAGTAGTACACCAGAGTAAGCGAGTGCTTTAACTGATTTATATGTATATATATATATATAAATTATAGTGATATGTTGGTGAATTAAAAGTTTCTCAACAGGTGAAAACAGTTTTTAGAAGAAGAATGTTCTAAGTACTATCACCTTGCTTTTCCTGTATGAAACGTCCTTTAGTGGAAGTACACAATGTATTTGCTTGGTTTTGCTGTAATCCATGGATTCAGAAGAGCCAGCATATTCGTCGCCCGTTGTGGGCTTGTTGCCATGTCAAGGTACCTGCTAGTGTAGATTTTCTACTGCCTGTGCATCAGGAGAAAAGTGTTTCAAGGAAGCAGAAGATATAGTGCGCAATACAGAGTATCAGTTTGCGTTTAACTATGCAGCATGTGCACTTCATCAAAACTCACAGCACTGCTCACATAACGAGCGCCATCAGGACAGGACCCTCGCCTATGTGGCAAAGTAATATTACATGTGAAACAAACAAAAATTAGTTATAAACATAATAACAAAAAATCACAATAATTATCACGTGTGTTATTTATTACATATCATTGCTCATTTGTATGAGTCTGTGTCTTATAATCAGGAAAAGATTAACTTCAGATTGTTTAATGCATACAAAAAGTATAAAGTACATGTAGTATAAATTAACAAAAGTCAAGGACGGAAATTCCGCTATCAACTAAAGTAAAACTGTGAAGGACTAAGTGGATGCTTTCAACTGAACAAAAAAAAGAAAGGTCCTCTGTGAAGTGCTCAACAATTATCAGAAAAATGTTTACATGTGTGCAAATCACAAGCACGACATGACTTGAAATAGGTGGAGCTAGATACAGTAGCAGTTATGTTTAGATGTGTGTAGACGTCCCCAGGAGTCTTCTCAAGTCTGGAAACAGTAACCGTGAGTGGTATAACTTTGTAACCAAAAGGTTTTAGCAAACGATTGTTGTTATTTTTTATCCTTGTATAATTTGAAGTCTGCCAGGAGCTCGTTTCAGCTGCCAATGTTCATAGTTTTCTCAGAAATTTTCAAACAGACAGACAGACACACAATATGATTACCATACCCTTCCGCCTATGCTTCGCTCTGAGGGCACAATGTGGAAACACAACAGTTGGTGCCTTTCATCCCACCATCACAGTGTAACAGTGGCGAACCCAAGGGGGTGCTAAGGGTGCTGAAGCACCCCCTCTCCAGGCCTCTGATGATTCTATATACGTGCATATACAGTTTACATCTTGTTCTGTTTAATTAAAAGCGACATTACTTTAACCCAGGTTTTCTGGAAGCTTTACCACTAACGCTTTAGTTTCCTTACAACTTTTGCAACGTTTCTGTTGATAGCAGCCATTATGTAACACGTCTAGCCCACTAATTAATACATGTAATAAATTAATGGGTTGGTCTCCATCCACACATGTGAAAGGCAATGCTTCTGGTCCAACCAGAAAGAAACACAAAAGAATATAAAAGGCAGTCCAGCAATTATGATCAAAGACAACTTGCTCTTGTTTTGGATCCAAGGTATCGATGACTGATCAAGCACCGTCAAGTAAAGTTCAGTCAATACTTAAAGAAAACATTAATTAAAAGTGATCACACACCTCATGAATTTAATTAAAACTCCGAAGTGATTCAGGGCCCTTCGTGTGCCAGGCATTCAGCACCCACTCTTTATATATAAATTCTGGATCCGCCCCTGGTGTACATTAAGTATTGGTACAGTATTTTATATTCTATAGTGCTGCTACGATATATTGCAAAGCCACGATACAATATGTTATAACATTTTCTTATATTGATATAGTACACGCATGCACAGTAGCAAAAAAATGGCGTTGTGATTGAACTAGTCAAAATCTTTTTTTTTGCAAGCACCTGGAAAGAAGGTATCCATGTTGATTTTCTGCAAGCGTAAAGGTGTCTGCAGGTCTCTAAAACAATAACAAGCTTAATTCAGCCTTTGACTTTCTGAAAAGTAGGCGTCGCCCACGAATAAGATGACGACCGTCTAGCCTAAGATTTTCTTACCTTATTTCAGTTTATAGTTGTATCTAGTTAAAAGGTACAGCAAGTTTTAAGAGCAGAGGATAAAAAATAACATGACTGTAGCTTTCGGTCAAAATTTTTAATTATATAAAAAAATGAATAATTATATCGTGATATGTGATATATATAAACAGCCACTACATACGATATAGAATTTTCCATATCGTGGCAGCACTGAATTAATCTATTACAATTGTTGGAGGTAGCTTCACACTAATAAATTTAAAGTAAACATTGTGATATTGAATAATTAATATGCTAAAAATTACCCTTCTTGATTGACTTTCAGGTGAGAACCCTGTATAACTCACTACTGGAGTTGGAGTGACTTCATCTGTAAGAAAAAGTATAAAGAGATGAGCATCATAATATGTTATATTTTTTTTATTTTACAAACTATGACATTTTTGATACACAAGGTCTGATGAAGGGTCCAAGCTATTACTTTTACTTGAAGAATTTGGAATAATTATAATAAAACAAATATCATATAATCTTATATACCATTGATGGCAGAGGTGTGTAGGATTGTACCATTCCCGGCTTCAAACCTAGCTGTTTCTAACTCTCTCACCAAAACAAAACAGCTGCATCATATTTTGCTATTTACAAATGCTTGAAGTAGGTTACTTCAATTTTGCTTTATACTCACCATAAGTTAGGAATCTAACTAAGGATTGAAACCTGGACAGATATAATTTAAATCATTCACTTACCATTACAATCATGTTTATTACTATCTAATGAATATCCAGTATCACATGTACAGTAATAACTCCCATCAGTGTTAACACAGCTATCTTCACATCCTCCATTATTAGTATTACACTCATTGACATCTACAATGAAGAGTAGATGATTGTAAGTCCAAGTAATGTGGGTTGTTTTTCAAGTGAACACAAGTTGTTGAGGAAATAGAAAACAAAAGAGAGCTATATGTAGTTGTATATTGTATTCAAAGAAAAAGCGATAGAATATGTGTAGCGAATATTCTTGATTTTTGTAACTAGTTATCCGTGAAAACATATGAACCTCTGAAATTGGTATAGGTAGAATAATTAATTTTAATCATTTAAATCAGTGCTTTCTTCAGGTTTGTATAGAGTGGTTACTACCACTTGGTTTACTTGAATTACCACTTGACACACAAACTGACAAACAGAAACACACAGACACACAATGACATACAGACAAAGACACACCACTACACACACAACACTGACTCTGAAAAGTAAAATTTAATATGATTATAATTATTCTCACCATCACAATTATGTCCATCACTATTAAGAGTATATCCCGTGTTACAAGAACATGTATAACTACCAACAGTATTAACACAGTTCTGTTCACAACCTCCATTACCAATACCACATTCAAGTTCATCTGAATAAGAAATAAATAATGTACAGAGGGTTGATTATTATGTAACAGTAATTACATGCACTTAACTATTATCATATTATGTGATTTTATGTGGGATATGTGACATAATGCATGAGCCAAATCTATCTATCTATCTACCTGTATCTATCCATCCATTCACACATATCTATTTATCAATTTATCCATCCATCCATATAATTATCTATCTACAGTGGGATCATTATATTGTATCATTCATATGCATACCTTTTCAATCCCTTCAACATTTTTATTATTTGTCATTGAATTATTATGTGTATTCCCCCAAAACAAATAGCTACATCATATTTTGTTATTCACAATTACTTAAAGTAGAGTTATTATGGTTAGTCTAATTATTTTTGTTACTGTATACTCACCATTACAGTTCTTTCCATTTCCTGCTAGATAATATCCATTGTTACATGAACAGTAGTAGCTACCAGCAGTGTTGTTACAGTTCTGAGCACATCCTCCATTATTAGTATTACATTCATTAATATCTGAAACAGTTAAAAATGAACATGATCATTCCTAAGCCTCAAATCACATAGAAAACTGTAAAACAGTACATAAATATACATGTACCTATAATGATACATGTATGAAATAGTTAAAGAATTGTTGAAGTACATTACAGTATATATGAGAGGTGTACATACATAAATACAATATCCAGAACTAGCAAGCAAGTTCTGCATTATTGTCATGTGACCTAATATTTAAAGGAGACTTACTCCCGCAAAATGGATTGACCAAATGGTTGTCTATTCTTCACTATTCTGTCATTTTGTATAGGAAGTCAATAGTAAGACCTACCATTAATCTCCATAGGTAATTATAATAATTATTATTGCGCATTATTACTAGTACTGTATACTACTGTTTGACTATTCCTCAGAATGTACTGGGTTAATTCAACATTGAATAACAGCTGGGCCAGATTTTTCCTGGACATGCTGAAATGTCTCTCTTTCCTTGAATTTTTTCAGACCACTTGCTCTACCTAATATTAATAGGTTTATAGTTATATATACAAACCTATTAATAAGTTTTAAGTTCGTTAAGTGTCTAAATAGGTTAACTAAAACAAACATTTATTTACCTTTGCAAATACCATCACCATCACTATTCAACTGATATCCAGTATTACAGGTACAGTAGTAACTATCACTAATGGTGGTACAGTTGTGTTCACATCCACCATTGTCTATCTCACATAAATCAAATACTAAAGTTGGAAAATGACAACAAAAATCATCTAATTGACATTGAAGCTTATAAAGCAAACAACATGGCCCATGTGTATGGTTCTGTATACAGTAGTATAGCCCAAAGTCAAATTGATGTTTACATTTCCTATTCATATGGATTTATTAATAAAATTTAGATCACTATACCTCTTATTCCTGCAGTGTAAGTGTATGACATATGGTATGCATATCCATATGCAAGAAGTGTATATAAATGTGACATTGTTGGCACTAGTGATCACATGTGCCCCTAGACTAGTAACAGTCACTTGTGCAGCATATCCGACTATTTCATTATTCAGATCACTTATACTGTTCCATGAGAGAGAGAGAACAGAGTCATCCATTAACATTGTGTCTTGTTCCGTGGCAATGATATTAACATAGTACTGCTTTATTTCAGGAAAATTCGAAAAAAAAATCATATCTCTTTTATATTATTCTATAGGAAAGATTATGGAGATAGAAGGATCTCCTGTTATACCATCTGCATTATAACCGGGTATCATCTGTGTTACTAACAATGGTTTGTCAGACTCAAGATAGCAAAAGGCAGTGTAATTAGTGTAGAAGGTATCCACATCACCAGAAAAAGCAAGATGCATAGTAGAGACTCCAGAGTCACAATTATGCATAACAGATGTTGAATTTTCTGATGCAATTACTTTTCAATACTGTCCTACTGTCCTATCTTTATATGGAGTGAGAATAAACTTTTTCCCCCATGTTATCGTTGGTGGAATTTGTTCTGAAACATGATCACAAAATGCTATATTATATGGTATGTTCCCACACTCGTGACCACCAACAACTGTTAGGGGTTGATTAGAAACAATAGAAGTACCACTCAAATCAACTCCAGTTGCACCAAATAAAAATGTTTGCAAACGATGCAGTTTTATTATTTTTGTTGTTCCAGCAAGTATTGTCTCACTAGAACTATTTGCACTATGAATATCAATAGGGACAATGACATCTGCTGTTGGAGTAATTGTTATAGTTGTGTTGTCAATATTTCCTACCAACAGGATTTCACTCATTGTAGTAGAGATAAATGTTCCTATTGACACCACATAATATTGGTACTGCAAGATTGGGAACAATTGGTGTGGATAAGCTTGGTAGATGCCCATTGTTAAATTTAAATAGTTCACTACAATTAACGAGATCTGTCCATCTGAATGAACATGTATACCTTGGTTACGATACATATAAGAGCTATCCAAAGGAACTAAGCTGGTATTCAAACTCACAATAACTGGACTACTTATAGATACTGTTCCACTTGTAATGATTCCAGACATTTGCTTTATGGTGTAATTCACATTTGTTTGTGAAAGAGTGGCAATGTAAAGTTGATAGCTTGTAGTTTTTCCTGCATAATTTCTCATAGCACCAACATAAAAATCTAAGTCATGATTAGTATCTGGAATACTTCTTGTTACATATCTACTGAGAGAAGCTGGAAATATATATATTAACCATGACATAATCTAACAGCACAATGAATTTTAATTTTTAACTTAAGATTATATGTACTATGGAAATATGTTTGTGCTTTATTTAGTCTTCTGTGCATGGCTTTCCACTAAATTAGGTTTAAAGCTGATTGAATTTTGGCATAGATATAACATTAACCACTTCCATATAACCCCACATAAGTACTTACACTGCTATAAAGCAAAATAAAAAGAGCTGTACTTATGTAGGGCTATATGGAAGTGGTTTGTTTAATTTTAGGTCCTACGTTCACCTCCCAACCTTGTTCCCATGTTCTCCTTCTGGTTTCCACAGTGTGATATGATGTATTATCTACATAACTTTGTAAATATGATGTATTATCCACATAACTATGTAAATATGATGTATTATCTACATTGAAGGTCAGACTTTTGTATAATGTATAATTATATTCATTATTAATGAATTGATTATCATTCTTTTTCACTTACAGATGATGCTGCCTATTTTATATTTTACTTACAGCTTTGCCACAAGAAGTAGTGCTACTGAGTCTCTGTGTCAACCATTCGGCATTCCAGTGCATCATAGTATATAATATTATATTATCAGTATACCGTGTTATGCTCATTATTTTAAGAATGAATTTGCTCACAAACCTTATTACTGATTCCAACGTAGCGGCAGGCAGTTTCAGTCATGTCAAATGCGCATGAGCAATTAATTCCACGTGGCTAAATTAATGAATACACTTATAAAAATGGCGTCCAATTTCAGATCAAATCTTCGCCGTTGTTGAGACTGTCTTCTTTCATAGCATCTGAAGATATCATCTTGATATTTGTACACCAGAATTTTACAAAGAATACGATTGGAATGGTGATAGAATCATTGTGATAGTTCAACAAACGAGGAAGTTGCGTCATTCCAGGGGCTCGATCAATTAATGGGCGTGGCGCGTAATAGAACGCGCGATCGAGCATTACAGACCAGCAGAAAGAAAGTTGCTTGTAGCTTACGCAGAAACTGAAACTAATAGCAAGCTATTCTACCTAAACCTAAAGTTCTACAAGGTTCTTTAAAAGGTAAGGAGAGTAGATAATAACTATAATAGGCTGTTGTGTTTCAGGCATGATAAAGTCAGCCATGATTACTGAATGCTGGACACCACAAAGCAGTAATAGGGATACTTTGTTCTTCACTTAAATTTGTAAAGCAATCATAGGGATGCTTTTTTTCTCTATATACACTTGTTATTATTATTCATAATATTTTGCAGACAAATCATTTTTTTGTTTGTTGAACTATCACATTGATTCTAGCACAATTCCAGTCGCATTAATAGTAAACTTCTGGTCTTAAAGTAGCAAGATGATATCTTCTGATACTATGAAGAAGACAGTCTCAACTACTACAAAGATGTAATCTCAAATCGGACGCCATTTTCATTAATCAACCCACGTGGTATTTAATTGAGCATGCGCATTTCTATACTCAAACATGGAATCATAATAAAATTTGTGAGGAAATGCATTCTTATAATAAAAGAATAATAAAAAAACATTTCCAATAAAATGAAAGAAGATGTAGGGATGTCAAAACCCAAAAACTGAGCATGCGAACAAGGTTAGGTGGGACCCAAAATTAAACAAATCACTTCCATATAACCCTACATAAGTATACAGCTCTTTGTATTTTGTTTTATAAGTACTTATGTAGGGTTATATGGAAGTGGTTTGTTTAATCTTGGGTCCCACCTAACCTTGTTCGCATGCTTTTTGGGTTTGACATCCCTAAATCTTTCATTTTATTGGAAATGTTTTTTATTATTCTTGTATATATAATTATATATATATATATATATATCTCATAATAAGATTCATAGCTCACATATTTTCAATTGGGAGTGTAAGTTTATATTGTGCATATAAACCTCAAAATAGGTTGATATTTTAAAATATAAACCTTCTGCTAATAATCAGTCTCTATACAGAAATACTGGCTGAAACTCGATGGCGATCTCTTGCAGGACAATGCTAGGTATGAATCTCATGCTAAAATATATCGTATATAACACACACACATATATATATAATATATATTATATATATATATATATATATATATATATAATAATTATACAAAATTAATTCTAACCATCACAGTCCTTTTTATTAGCAGAGAGTACATATCCACTATCACAAGAACAGAAGTAGCTTCCATATGTATTGTGACAATTCTGTGCACATTCTCCATTATTAATGCTGCATTCATTCTTGTCTGTGCAAGAAAATAAAATAATGTGTTGATTTGGAATATTCTGTTCAAGGGTACAGAGTTCACATAATTTTACACACATACATAAATATAGTATATAAGAGTAACCATAATAATTATAACTGAGCATGTGTGAAACGTATCCTTTCACATGCGATAATAGAACACAATTGTAGAAATGAAGAAACAAAGATATAATGAATAAACATACCAAAACACAACTGTGGAGGAAATCCTGTGAATCCAATGCAACAAGTACTCTCTTTTTCATACTTTGTGAATGAAACATATGAAGTGTGAGACGTCTTCTGAAACCTACAGCAATGAAAGTCGCACATGCTCAAAAAATATTAAATGGGTTCTGGAACTAATGTCATCAAAATGAGGAAGTACCTTACTCAAACCTTTGCAGGAATAAAATCGTTTAATATACCAACTACTTTCCTATTGATTACATTAAAGTAGGTCAAATTTATTTTCGTTCATTTCATTATAATATTTAATTATTCAGTTATATTTATAATAATAATTTATGCATGCTCATAACATTGGTATTGTTCCGGTTTTGTGCTGTTTAAAATCTCACAAAACCATTGATAGCTAGTGTTGTGGGTACATAGCTGTAAAATTGATGAAAATGGAAACAAATTTTGTATACAGTATACACAATCAGTTTTATAGGAGGATTGTCAAGTTTATCAATATATCTATCAAACCCCCTACTTATGCCCCTTTGAACAAGCCAGATAATTATATTTATTTCACAGCTCGCTGTCATGCCTGTGATTTTGAAAAGTGTTGGTATACCAAGATTGTTGTCAGTCTTGGTAATTTTCTTCAGCTAATGCTGCCATATATTGACAGCATCACAATACAAAACAAAGCCTCAGGAAGTCTGGGCACTTGGACAAGGAGTTCCATATGAAAGGACAATCATTGCAATACAAAGCTAGCAGAAGCCTGTCTGAAAGATATTTGATATCAGTTGTAACTTATTAATAATGAAGTGGATGTAAAGATCCCACCAAACCTATAAACTTTCAAATTCATAATGTGCAAAGTTGATTTTAGAATAATATCAAAAGGAGTGTGTATATCAAGACTTATTATCATTACTTGCTATGAATGCCTTATGATAAGTTATGGATCAAAAAATAATTAATGTTCAGTTTTGATTTAATTTTGAAGTTTGCAAATAAAGTAAAAGAGATTTGAATAGTAGTTATAGTATCTAGCTATATTCTGTGATGCAGAAAGAATTGGCATGGGCAATGGTGTGAAAGCAGTGAATGTTGAGGTGAGGTGGTACTAGATTGCTCCACAGGCTTGGAAAATCATGCTGAGCTATATATCATTAGCGAAACTTAATAGCTGAGGCCTATCAAAATTAGTGTTTTATTTTTGATGAAGCCATACACATGTGGTGAACTGGTACGATTTCATTGACCAGGAATCTTGCTGATTAGAAACTACATTACATTATGTTGCGTTATATGTTTTGATTTTTTTAATCAGGTAGACATTATCATGTTCACAAATTATTCTAAAATCAAAGTTATTATTAGAAAACCAGAATAGACAAATAATATATAATACAAAATTGAGTTGTTAATATCATTATTATATCACAAAAATATTCTAGGCAGTATTATTGCTAAGGTTAGGTTTTTTTTTAATTTATAGAAGTGAACCAAACCTCAGTTTCAGGAGGTTTCTGCACAACAATCCATTGTAAAAGCTGTCACTACGTGATTTCTGTGAAATTTTAGAACTATATAGTTCACAAAACCACATTCATAATTCCAAAGGCATAACCCAATGGATTATGAATATTGTTTTTGGTGGAATGGGTGGTCATAAGTATTTTTGTCAATTTAATGAAGCAACAAACATCTATAGGTTAAAACAGGAGGCCAGCAAATAAAGTGTGAGCTTTTAAGTATAAAACAGAAAGAAACTTGCATCTTCACCTACTGATTAACATGTTGGAACTTGTGGTCTAAAACTGCCTACTCATTATTTTGGATTGTTCATTCAAGTTCAGTATAATAATTATTATAAATTCTTAGGCTTTAAATTTAGCAAAACTTATTATAATTATGTAGTTATAGGGTGAGTTCCATAAACCCAAAACATTGTGTGGAGCATTTTGCTTTCAAACAAATCTTTGGAATATAAGTCTGCTCAAACCTCAATAGACTTGGATCATGAAGGACATATATACAGTTGTCATTGAAGAAGGTTTCACAGATTTATCATTACACCTATCAGTTTCCCATAGGCACTCGTATTTCAAAAGAGAATGGATTGTATTTTGAAAAGGCACCTTTTTCCCACTGCTAAACATTATAATTATCTAGTTTCACATTGGTTACATAATGGTTTTCACAATCACATGTGTGTGTACTTTATGATGTAATAACTTACACAGTTCTAGTCTTTGAGGTGCATGACCACCACACACATGATTCATAATGTTCTGTTACAGGCTCTGTATAGTAGGTTGTCACTGGATAATATGAAACATATGAAGTTCTGTTGTAGCACCTATATAATTATAAAACTATAACATAATTCGCTGTTTATTATTATAATTAACTGCGGATTACTAAACGCGAGTAAACGCACGCCTACATCTTTAAAATACCGACCTGTATAACTTCCATATTTTAAAAAGCGCAGAATTTTAGCTAGCCTAGTTACACAGAATTATGACTTACACCTGTCCATGAACAGCTATTATAAAGAATAGTGAAGGTATTAATAGCAACATCACAAAATATTCCATCCTGTTACTGAGTAAAGCACTATTAATGAATGAAAGTGCATTATTATAAACTGCATTGCAGGTGCAAATGATATTCATTATTATTAGTTATTTTAGTGTATTGTATATAGTCCATATTCATTCTATTATTATGGATATCAGATTTAAAGAACAGAGACATTGACTGTGGGTGTTCTACATTTTAACCCTGATCAAAGGCAGAAGGACAATTAAGTTGAGTATTAAAATTCATGGTCAGGGTTTTCACAACACATATAATATCAAGGGAATATTTGGTGTAAAACAGAAGATTATCAAACTTAGGAAGGAGACTTCTAGCATTAAAGTAAAAGACATTTAGTGATTTAGAAAGAAACCAGTGCATGCTTTGTATGCTATTAACCTTGTTTAAGTTATGTTAAACCTCATTAAATGTGAAAAAATCTAGGACAAAATGTTTGTTACTCATTGCTACAGCAAACTAGTGTCTCTATCAGTACCAAGGGAGTATGCAAACTAGCGGCCCAGAATCTGGTCTGAAATCGAATAATGAAAGTCTCCTGCTGGCCAAGGTCCACTTTCATTCTTTCTGCGAGCATAGGTGTATATAGACCTGGGCACACACAGGCATTGCGCAGGTGGTGCTCCCTTTTTTATATGTTATTTTAAAGGCTTTGATATGTTATTTTTAATTTTTCTTAACACATCGTAAATAAATTAATAATAAGGTAATAAAGATGTTTCATCGCGTTCTTCGAATGCGAACTATTTACCGGATACCCTAGTTACTGAATGCAATCGTAGACATACAGACATTCGGTAATAACTGATTGTCTGTATACAACTATGTCTACGAATCGGCAAAACCCGGAGCAGTAGGAGCGGGAGATGATACCTAATATAAGGAGCTGGAGTGGGTGACTACCAACAATGCCGATAATTTTATGATCACTCTTATCTGTGGTGTAACCTATGAACATTCTTTCATGATTTAAAAAGGGAAGTTGCAGTAAAGTGCATTTCCTTGAGTTGTTGTTCCAGTTTCCAGCCAGCAGAGACCAGCTGATGACACACATCTGTTTAAAAAGTGTCGAAACAAAAGATATCAGGACGCCCCCCACCCATTAGTGGAAATCATTAATAACTTGACGTTTTTAATAACTTAGCGTTTTTACCTATCATGTCTACTGATAAGTATATAAACAACTTTGATTTTTGACATTTTTAGTTGTCTAAACTTTTAAGGTTTAATGAATAACAATGTTATAAAGGATTTTAATCATAATTACTTAACATTTGCTGTACCATTTTTGGTGGCAAAAATGGATAGGTTTATCGTAGTGTTCACCACAGGGCCTTTTTAGTATGGCACTGTGCCACGCTACTGATTGGGAATCTTGTACACATTTCAAGTGATAATCAACCATTTGAATTAATAAATGTAGAATACACCCATTCAGAAGAATGGCTTCGACTGTGGGATGTTTGCTACCAAGGTAAATCTATACATAATCATTAAAACCAATGTTCACAACTGCACATAACCAACAGATGGCCCAATACACAATTAATGATAAGGAACCAGATTATTCACAGGTTTTGAAGATCAGTAGTGACAAGTATCACCTTGGAAAACACCTCTTTCTATCAGTTTTAATGATGGTGGTACACCAGTTTTGTTTTGTTTGTTTTGATTGTAGCAGAGAGCTGAGAATAACTCTTGGTGATGTATGAAACAAACTTAGTAGGTAGTTTGATATAATCTAAGATATCATGAATTAGTAAGTGAGAAATAAATCCAAAAACTACTGATCTTTTTGACAGCATTTAACCCTTTAATTGTATAATAAGCTCCCAACTTGTGGATTCAATATGAAGCTCTGTGTACCCAATTCAACTGGATTACCTCCTCCATATTCTGCCATACAAAGTGGAATGAAGAAATACACATGAGCTGCCGGGATGGTACTACGCCACAATAATAGAATAGTTTGCCAAAGGTCAAGATCTGGTTGAATACACTGACTCTAGCACTGAGTTAATAGATCTACAGCTGATCCAATGGATGTTTACTAGGAAAGGTCAAAAACCTTTCCTACCTATGGATAGGTACCCACCAAATTTCCCCTTAAAGAGAATTAGAGAAGAAAGTAATAAACTGAAAACTTACCATCAACACCCATTCAGTTAACTATAACTAAAACCCCTTTTAGTAAGGTATTTTAACCATAGGCGTAGCTATGGGGTGGCCAGGGTGGGCCTGGCCACCCTTAAAAGATTCCTGCTGACCATGTGATAAAATCGAGATAAAATGGCTGTCAAAAGGCAGTCAATTATTACTAATTTTCTAGCACCAGTCCACTCTAGGAAAAGGTTAGTTATTTTTGATTGATGAAAAGTTAATTGATCGGTTTAGATCAATTAACTTTTCATCAATCAAAAATACTATCGCCTAAATTACTGTCATACTCCACTATCGCCTAACCCTAATTACTAATAGAATCTTATGGTTCTGAAATAACCGATACCGAAATAATGCGTATTCTCATATCAAATTCACAGTTAATAATTAACTGTGAATTTAATATTTCTTATATACCGGTATTGGTTATTTCAGAACTGTTAATTAAATATTTTACCTGCCACACCCATACTTTTGAGCACTTGGATGAAATTGTGTTACATCTTCTGTTGAAGAAATAGATGTCCACTACTCTTTTCTAACTCAATCGCTACCTAGAATAATAAAGGCTAACATACACTGCTAAACCATTTGTGTGACGAGGAGTGTTACTGTTGTGGTTGTGTGAGCAATTGACTTTTGTTTTGATATATATATATATATATATTTTGTTGACCTTGTACTACAGTATGACAAAACAGTAAGTTTACAGATAGATGTACACATGTAGTATTGTTAATTCGTTAGTAGTCTGAACTAGTTGTTGATGTTTCAGACACTGTTTGATGCCTATAAAACGTTTCGTGAGTGTGTCCAATTATGGAACACATTGTTAGTTGGTTATTGTTGGCATATAGTTATTCATGTACTGTATATATATATATACAGTACATGTTTATATTGTAACTGCTATCAAAATTGCCAATACCGCCCACCCATAATTTTACTGATACTTAGTAATGCATGTATGTACATGAATTACTAAGATCACACTTGATAGTCACTGTTAAATTTCATTAACTGTAATATTTTCCATTCAGAGTAAAACTTCAGAGTTCTGTGCTCCTCTCACATCATTTGATTGGAACCTAATATCTTAGGGGCTTCAAGTATTGATACTACCTGTACTATATGGGGATTAGAGGTTAGTCAATATCAATCATGAACACTGGTCTCCTTAAGTTCAGAATTTACTTCAACATGAGCCTTCTGAGACCCCAGGATATGTTATTAATATTATCAGTTTAATCATATAATATTTATATAAATGTACAATAGCCCTCAATAAAATGTTTCCATAGAGTAAAGGTACTAATTAAGTACTACACTACTGTAAGTAGCGTAGTAGTGAGAGTAATACAGTGGTATACTGTGCGTACTATGGAGTGTAGTCAGTGTACTACTCTCTGTACTATGGTGCTGTGTGATTATTAACCCTTTCCGGTCTACATGTAATTCAAATAGACGTTTTTATTATTACTCAATGGATGGATCGCTTAAATACCTAATGTTTTCAGCTCTATAATTCTCATATTTTATAACACTGAAAAGTCTAACTTATCTTGCTGGAAGTTCTTTCCAGGAAAATAAGTTAAGAAAGCCATTGATGTCAAATTTGTGCTTCGCTATCAGCAGGAAGAGAGCAAGGCGAGCACTTGGAAGTATAGTAGTCATACGGGCAACACCAACTTCTTTGTTAGCCTGTATAACATCTGTATTTGAAATAACAGTGAGTTTTAACTCACTTAGTTAGACTGAACACCTTCTAAGAAAGCCGTAAATACCAAAAACATGTTTTGTTGGCTGTAGGAAAGCAGCAAGACGAGTGTTTGAAAGTGTAGTGGTCACACGGGCAACTCCCCCTTCTTTACTAGCCTGTATAACGTCTGTATTTTAAACAACAGTGACTTTTAACTCACTTACATGTAGTTAGACAGAACACCTGAGAAAGCCATGGATACCAAAAAGATGCTTTGTTAGCTGTAGGAAAGCAGTAAGGTGAGTGTTTGAAAATGTAGCAGTCAGTGGCCGGTTAATAATTAATCTACATTACGTACAGTACTAATATACATGAAACATAACACTATCCACGTGACGTATGTACAGTACTTCACTACGATACGAAGCGTTGTACAAAGTGTATATCAGGCGTACTATGTTACTCTACAGGAACTTTTTATTGAGGCGTACTGTACGTCTACATGTATTTCCATACTGTATTTTTTGTATTCATTGTTGTGATTTTTAAATTTAATATACACATGTAAAATTTATAACAACATTGGATTGATTGCCTGCGCAGTGCTGGATACTTTTGCTTCCACATAAAAGCTTTGATAATAAAGTGTGAAACTAATGTTAAATAGTGAAGTCTACATCCTCAACAATCAAGAAGATTTGACAATCAATGTCAATCGTCTCACACGTTTTGATTTCTTCTTACTTTGATGTAGTTTGCCTTCAAATGTTTGATGCAACCCCCTGAAGTTGCAACATGTACATGAAACAAACATATAATTGTATATATATGTAATTATATAGTGGGAACCCATTGGAAAAGTTATCATAACACCATAAAAATTGCCAATCCTATGTGAGGGGGTGGTTGCTTAATCAGTAGCCGTTTACACTTACTACATCAGGTTTACAGCTCTAATGTGTATCCTTTTATATTGTATATAAAAAAATATTAAACATGTATGTATATGTCCTGTATACCTTTATATAACATATTTATCTATTCATCTGTCTATTCTTCTATTCCATATAGACTGGTCAAGTTATTGGTAAAGTGGGTAATGTTAGTGGTAGTGTTACTGGATCTATTAGAACACAACTCATTGCTCATGATAAAGAGGTAAATTACACATATAACACATGTATATACTTGTACATAATGATTATTATAATAATAATATTTCATGTACCTGCATGAGATGACATGACACTGTTACACAATCATGCATCATCTTGCACTCACCTCTGTGTTATTCACACGAGGAATTTCTCATGATTCATGAATGAAACATTTATTTCTTTTGAGTTTTGACAGTTACTATATTTGCACGAGACGATTTTGTACTACAGAGTTTCCTGAGAATATTACCTTGTGTACAGTTGCGTTTAGGGTTCATAGTCATACTACAGTACATTTACATGTACATTGTACATGTACTGTAGCTCAGGTTTGTACTTGTACATATAGCATCCCATTTTCTGGGTGTGGCTCTGATTTTAGTTTCATGGTTCAAACCATCGCACCCACAATACATGTACATTGTATGTACACAATGTTCTCTTTCATACAATTTCCTTCCCTCTTCTTTTTATTCTCCATTCTCCACTTCCTCTTCCTCCTTCTATTAATCCTCCTCCTTTTTTCTGTTCCTTTTCTCCTCTCCTCTTCATTCACATTCCCCTGTGTCCCTCTCCTTTCTTCTTTGTTATCACTCAAACGTTCATGATTTCGCATTTACAAGAGCAGTTAGTGGACGAGACTTGTTTGCTTCTGTTGGTTCTGATGGATCTGTACGACTATTTGATTTAACGTAAGTTTGTTGTCTTACAATATAGTGGGAGCTTACATGTAGATGTAGATGAAGGTTGAAATACTATATTCAAATCTTCATCAATGAAAACTAACGAAGCTTCAAAGGATTGCAGTGTCTGTAAATATTGATCACTTGCTGTTTCCACTTGGATGTACATGTATGTGTGGACTGAGAAAGAGACAGAAGCAGCAAGCAATTACTCATTTTTTTCTGGAACATGCCCATGATAATATTTTCAAGTTTTAACCAACATTGTACAATCATTAAAATGGCCTTGTTTCGATTTGAATTTGAATTGTAAGTAGGTGTCTATTAACAGTAACACACATGTACATGTATGCATGTAACCCACAGCACAATATGGTACAATACATGTATACTAATGTTGTTTTAGTTTGACAATAACGACCAATTTTACTTATTACAAGAATAATCAAAAAACATTTTCAATAAAAATGAAAGAAGATGTAGGGATGTCAAAACCCAAAAAGCATGCAAACAAGGTTGGTAAGTTAACATAGGACCCAAAATCACTTCCATATAACCCTTACACTGCTATAAAAGATAATACAAAGAGCTGTACTTATGTAGGGTTATATGGAAGTGATTTTGGGTCCTATGTTAGCTTACCAACCTTGTTTGCACACTTTCACCTTTTCACCTTCCATGTTCCGAGCATACGAATGCGCATGCGTAATTAAATTCCACTTAGGAAAATGGCGTCCAATTCGAGATCAAATCTTTGTAGTCGTTGAGACTGTCTTCTTTCATAGTATCTGCTGATAGAATCTCAATAATTGCTAGAATCATTGTGATATTTCAACAAACAAAAAAATGATTTGTCTGAAAAATAATAATAATATGAAGATTTTGCCAGTTTTCCCACTCGCCGGTTCTCTACCTTAACGACAATCTTTGGTCATCTAGAAGATGTTGGTAGTCATAAAAACACTAGATATGAATAGGTATGTGTGTATTAAAACCTATCTGTATATATTACCAGAGATTTCAGGTCATCACTTGCAATTGAAATGTATGGGCGACCATTTTTTTCCGTGCCATCCCTACATAGAGAGTACTACTGTACTCTCTGATAGATATAATTATAGTACTTTTAGTTTAGTTATACAGGTACATGTAATTTAATTAAGTTAATATTAGGCTTACTAAACGGGTTTTAGTGAACTAACTAAAATTGCCCATTATTGGTCAATTTTTATATTAGTCATAGTTATTGCAGTAGTCCTGTAATTTAGTTATACTATGATGTTTAACACATTTAAACAAGCTTATCATTGAGGGGCAGTCCTAGACCATCCTGCATTCATGCATATGCTTTGGCAGTTTAGTTGGTTGCTGACAAGTTCTGCTTTTATATTTTCCTCCCTCCTACCCATTCTCTATTATTACCGTCTTCAGACGGGAATATGAGGCTATTCAGGGTAATGATTCTTTCTGAATCCTCTCCCCCTTAACAGCCACGCCTCTGGGCGTGTTTGTGCATTAACAAACATACTGGGGAGGGGCCCTCATCATTACCAAACAACCACAATCTTCTTTAAGGCTGATATAGAGGTGTCTCTGCTCAAAGTGTTTGTCCAGGTAAGTCAATTAGTTAACTAAAAGTCACAATGCCTTACTAAACGAGGTTTAGTTATAGTTACATTGTATAAACAACACTAATTATAAATGTACATGTGTATGGGTGTATACACATGTACAAGTGGAAGCTCAAGTATTGTACGAGTATACATACATGTACACATGTACATGTAGTCATGTACCATATAGTACATTATAGATAGTACAATGTATATACTCTTATTATCTACTATAATTGAAATTATCAATCATTATAGAAATCTAGAACATTCCACAATACTATATGAGGATCCTAAACAACAACCATTATTACGACTAGCATGGAATAGACAAGATCCAAACTATCTTGCTACCTTTGCATTAGACAGTACAGAGGTTTGTGTGTGTGTGTGTGTGTGTGTGTGTGTGTGTGTGTGTGTGTGTGTGTGTGTGTGTGTGTGTGTGTGTGTGTGTGTGGGTACATGTGTATGTGCATGCATGCATGTGTGTGGTATTAGAATTAATATTCTTGAGATGTAGTTTAATCCTAGGTCCCCCTTTCCCCTTTATGAAACCTTGTGTATGTTATGACATGTTCATTTGTAACAGAGTATTATTATAATTTATAATTATCCTCTACAGATAATTATAATGGATATCAGAGCTCCCAGTACTCCACACTACGTAATCATACTGGTCCTGTTAATGGTATAACATGGGCTCCACACTCATCATGTCATGTGTGTAGTGCAGGTTAGAATTACACACACATGTACATGCAAAGCATAATGATAATTATTTCTCAAGTGAAAAATTGTTTGTGAAATTTTCTTGATTTTAGTGAAGTTTCATGAAAGTACCTCGTGCATAATGATTAATGAAGTGTGGAAATGTTCGTGGAGAATTTAGCGTTCCCAGCTCAATATACCGCTAACATTTGTGGCCATCTATCTGTATAACATTGCAGCATTCTAACATGTGTGAACTACAGATTGTTGTGCTACATTGTATGTAGTGTTAGACGGATATTGCATCGATATCTGTTTAGTACCATTCTGCAGTGTCTGTATTAGCTACATTCAATTTATTATATGCACATGTGCAATACCACACATAATGCTTTATACTTTGACTACCACGTTACTTAAGTTTGGAATTCATTCCATACATGGTACTGAACCGATATCGGATCCATGTAACACTACATACATGTTCATTGTAGCACAACAATTTGTAGTTCCCACAAGTGAGAATGCTTTAATATTACTGCACCAAATTACATGTTCTCAGAGGACCACACAGTAGTACACTTCAGATACTCACATTTCCCACAATTAACTTTTTGTGCAGAGATAATGTTCATGTACATTTGGTTGTATGCTGTGTTGATTAATGATAATAACTACTTTTCTTTTCGCTCCCCTAGCTGATGATCATCAAGCTCTTATATGGGACATTCAATAGCTGCCTCAAGCAATAGAAGTTCCTATATTAGCATACGTAGCACAAAATGAAATCAATCAAGTACAATGGTCTGTCACACAGTTAGACTAGATAGCAATATGTTTCAAGGATAATGTAGAAATACTAAGAGTATGAATTATATTTGACACAGAGACAGACAACTGTATTATACTTAGCAATTTCATGCTAGTTTTATTCATGAACCTGACTTGCCATTTGTTTTTCCTTTATACATGAATATTTATAATTGTTCTTGTTTCTTTTATCATTGTTTATTTGCTTAGATATGATATTGGATAACATACACCAAGTTTAGCTCCTTACACCACAACCTGTGGACTGCGTGGCAATTGGCTAGTCTCAAGCTGTTGCAAAGGCCCATCCACTTATAACTGATTCGCGCGATGATGTTTCGTCACTCCGAGCAGGCTCGCTCGAGCGTTCTGTCAATTAATAGGCGTGGCATGTAAAAGAACTCGCAAGAAGAATGTCAACTAATACTAACGAAGATGATCCCGTAATCGTTAACAAGAAAGTATAATAAGTTATTGAGTTTCAGACAAGAGGAAGACATCGTTTAGAATAGATTTTGTTGCTATTCTATTAACTTTCTTTCTGCAGTTAACAAAATTAAAGATCATATATAGATCAGTAGTAGAAAAAAAATTTTCAACCTCTCTATAATAATATATGCAGGTGCTTTCTTCAGTTCTTGCTCTTGCATATCCGATTTGCTACATCACTGACAAGTAACCGTACACACGTATGAAGTGGTCCTTTGAGTTATTCTGGCGTTACCGCCCCTTCGCTTGGAGGAGGAAGGGTCTGGGGACAAGCGCACGTCGTAGAGTACAGAGTCAATTATCGGACACCACCCATTCTCTGACGCTATAGCGCTCTCTCTACCACTGCAACTGGAATTACTACACCACAGAAAGAAAGTATACTAAGTAATATCCCTGCATAACAATTTTTATGACGATCGCTTGCTTGGTCTTTGAGTTATAAGCTTGCAAAAATGAAATTCGGACACCCCTATGATCGGAAAAAATTAATATATTCACGGACAGGTATCCATACGTCTTATAGAACAGCTGGAAATAAATGGCTACTGTACCATCTGCTGCAACAACATCTACTCTAGTCATAAACCAAATCTCGTCTCTTACAGTTGCTTGACTGATTTTTTGTATTCAACTATCTGGACCACTGTGAGCAATCAATAATCGGCCACACCTTTTTGTAATTAGTATAGAGTTCAATTGGAAATAATAAATTCTTCTAATTTTATTGGTCACCAAAAAATTCTAAAAATTATACTTCCAATTAAACACTGTACTATTTACAAAAATGCGTGGCCGATTATAGATTGCTCAGAATGGTGCAGATAGTTGAATACAAAAAAAAACGATCAAGCAACTCTAAGAGACGAGATTTGGTTTATGACTAGAGTAGATGTTGTTGCAGCAGATGGTACAGTAGCCATTTATTCCAGCTGTTCTATAAGACGTATGGATACCTGTCCGTAATTATATTAATTTTTCCGATCATAGGGGTGTCCAAATTTCATTTTTGCAAGCTTATAACTCCAAGACCAAGCAAGCGATCGTCATGAAACTTGTTATGCAGGGATATTACTTAGTATACTTTCTTACTATGGTGTAGTAATTCCAGCTGCAGTCGTAGAGAGAGCGCTATCGCGTCCGAGAATGGGTATTATCCGATAATTGACACTTTACTCTACTTGTACAAGCTGGAATGTTGATTAAGGTGGGGCTACTTGAATATCGCCCACACACGAGGAGAATTTACAATAATCGTTATGATTTGTTTCGGTTGTGGAGACGATATATCTTCACGAGGTTCTGATCGTCGTTTACTAGATAGCCCCTCTTCTATTGATGTATTAAATATATGAAAAGAACTCCTTAAAGAAAGGTGTGAATTTCCTAGGTGGGTGTGCTCTTGAATTCAGTCAATCTGATTGGTCTGCAAATATTCTGCAGCTTGTACAAGTACGACATGCGCTTGTCCCCAGACCCTTCCACCTCCAAGCGAAGGGGCGGTAACGCCAGACTACCTTTGAGTGGTATCTTTGGGCTCTGCACTTATCTATGATAAATATTTCTGATAATTCTATAACTATAATCAAAAATACAGGAAAAATATGTGATTATCATTGAGAAGTTACATATTTTGGCATGGGATACTACATGGATGTTTGTAAAGCTTCTGGGCTATACATAGCTACTTGCACTAACTAAGAAAAACAAGTGTATATAGAGAAAAAACCATCCCTATATTTGCTTTGTGATGACTACGTATTTTAAGCATTGCTGATGGCACTAGTGTCTCTACCTTTCTGTATACTCGAAAGCTGGGGCCTGAAGAAGTAAGTGTAAGCCCGATTGCAGTCTAAATACATAGATCTCAGATGAACTGACTGAAGTACTCCTTCAAGATTCTAAATGATGACTTCCTCGTGTCTGAAACTCAACAACGTATCATACTTACTTGTTAAAGATTCTTGCATAATATTTATACTGTTTCTCAACAGTTTTACGCGCCACGCCCATTGACCGAGCCCCCGGGAATGACGCACATACAACGCATAGTCACGCAAGTGAAACAAACATAATTATTATAAATATATAATACAGATTCAACCCCGTGGAAAGGCAATCACATGCACAAAGAAATGCCTTAAGAAGGAGTAATATTCTCTCTTCCTGTATAGCATAACATATTTATACGGTTGAACCCTATAGAAGATTGTGAAATAGTGTTATATATGATCAAAACTCAAAATTAGCATTAGCAAATATTGTTGCACTGATCCGGAAAGAAAATTAATAGAGTTAAAAGTATGTTAGTTTTTTCTATTCCTTCATCTACTTTCCCCCTTCCATTCATTTCATTCATTCAATCGCTCAGCAACGAGATCAAACTGGAAATTCAACAATTATCTGAATAGATGTCATTTGTAGTACAGAATCCAGTACGATTCATACAGCTTCAGGAAATACAACTATGATATGTAAACAGCATCTGGAGCTTCACCATACAGTAATCACAAAGTTCATTAAAAATGACCAATCAAGACACACTTGGTGTTAAACAACTTTATTCTCTCTACTAAAGTTCATAATGCTGTCATAGGCTAACATATACAAGCAAAACTACAACAAAAACATTGACTTTGTCCAGCAAAGCCCAACTAAGAGATAAACATGCTATATACCACAGAAAAGTTATTAGCTACAACTTATAAATGCTACATATGTACAAAGTATATACTACTATACAAATTCTACAAACTTAGATAATGTTTTCTAGTCATATATATAATACTTTCATAAAGTTTTTAGTTACTAAGTTTAAAAAGACTCCATGAGCTTCAACTTATCACTCCAACCAGAAGTAGTTTGTTGAGCCTTCTTACCACCACCACCTTTTATAAATCTTCCATCTTGTTTCTTCTCTGTTGGTATCAGACTAACCTCCTCAGTCACAATGGTTGTCTTCTTACCAAAGCCACCTACTTTCAAAACTCCACCTTGTTTCTTCTCTGTTGGTATCTGACTGACCTCCTCAGTCACAATGGGTGTCTTCTTACCAAAGCCACCTTTTTTCAAAACTCCACCTTGTTTCTTCTCTATTAGAATCTCACTGACCTCCTCATCCACAACAGGTGTTGTTTTCTTGTTTACACCACCTACTTTAAACACTCCACCTTGTTTCTTCTCTGTTGGTATCTCACTGACCTCCTCATGATCAGTCACAATGGGCGTCTTCTTACCAAAGCCGCCTACTTTAAACACTCCACCTTGTTTCTTCTCTGTTGGTATCTGACTGACCTCCTCAGTCACAATGGGTGTCTTCTTACCAAAGCCACCTTTTTTCAAAACTCCACCTTGTTTCTTCTCTATTAGAATCTCACTGACCTCCTCATCCACAACAGGTGTTGTTTTCTTGTTTACACCACCTGCTTTAAACACTCCACCTTGTTTCTTCTCCGTTAGAATCTCACTGACTTCATCAGTTATTTTCTTACTGCCATCACCTTTTTCATATTTCCCAAATTGTTTTTTATTCGTTGGAATTTCACTGAACTTCTCAGTCACAATGGCTGTCTTCTCTATCACTTCGTGATCTGCTGTACTATCGAAGTCATCAATATTGGTGAGTGAATCATCTTCAAATGGCATATTAATTATTGGATTTTTCTTCAAGGTGTCATCATCAAAACTATTCAAAAAGAAAAACAGAAACAACCATACTTGAGACAAATGTGCATATTTGTGTGTGCACGTCATGTGTGTCTGAGTGCGTGGATGTCTGTGTGTATGTGCATATGTATGTGCATGTGTGTGTGTGTGTGTCTGTGTGTGTGATAGTTGCATACGTGTGTATGTGTGATGTGTGTGCATATAAGTCTTTGTATGAAGGTATGATTATTTAGGTTTTCAATTTTGTGTTAGTCCACTATTGTTCCTATTAATTACTAGTGAGTACCCCACAGAATTTCTGCTGTTTCTAGCATCATCACTACATGTTTATAGATATGGTTTGTTTCTTTTTCTATTTCTCTGGTATGGTCTGTCAGAACTGCTCTCTTTTCCCTCTGTCTTTTCCTCTCTCATGTTCTTGCTGCTTCAATGTGGTTTGTTATATCATCTTTGTCTCTGTTCTCTAATTGGTAAATTTTGTACATGCTATTTGCAATGACATTTACACATGCTCTTGAATAGGCCTTTGAATCGTAATGCAAACAAGTATATTATTATATTATAAAATATTATTCATGAATAATATAGTGTATCACTTCAATTTTAATTATTACCATACCCTAATTGTGCTGATGCTTCATCATCAACTTGATACATTGGGTTAGTAAAATCAGTAGGTTGACCAAGACCAAACATTCCAAAATCCCCATAATCATTAGAGAACCTTCCAGACTTCCTTCCTTTTAATCCACTATTCCTAGCTTCAGGAGGTCTATTTCGTTTGAATTTCATTTTTCTTCTCTTTTTTATCACAAGCACTAGAATCACTCCTGAGACCACAATAATGATGAGCACTACAAAATAAATTAATGTAAATTTTATCCTAAAATCTGGAAGGGAATTTTCTAGTAAATATAAAAGTTATTTCATTATTCTTACATATCACAACTGTAGAAGATGCTACTACTGAGACAGCTAGAGTATAATCACCCAGATCGTTAGATTCATTACTGATTGTCTCAGTGATCTATCAGAAATCATAACTATTAATAATTATTATAATCATTAAAAAAATGTTTAAAGAACAAAAGTGTGTGTTAGGGAGAGAGAAGTTCGTTAGGATTAGCCATTCTATAGGAATAGAGATGAAGTTCACAGAAAAAAACAGACACTCTTTCTTCAGGAAAATAGCATGACAGTAGCTGAGCTAGAACGACCGACCATTAGATCAGGAAGCTCAAGCTCTAACTACTCCGCCATACTGCCTCCTTAAAAAAAAAAGGACTGCCCATCTAACTGGGACTTTTTGATGAGAATGACTAGAACCACATCTACAACTAGTTTATTTTAAGACCACAGTCTTTAAAATGCGGGGAACCGAAGTTCTATTATACCCCCTAACTTAAAGTGCCATCAAAATCCATAAACCATGAATCGACCAGAAAGACCACAATTTCCAAAGTGGACCCTTTAAACCCAGGAGGTGTCATCCCTCGTAACCCAAGGGTCTACTTATAAATGTGGTTCTAGTCATTCCCATGCTGTTTTCTGAAGAAAGAGTGTCTGTCTTTTCTGTGGACTTCATCTCTATTCAAAAGCATGCATGTTTAAAACATTGATGATATAACTCAAAACTGGTGTTTGAGTGGCTTCACCTGTAAGAAAAAGTAAAAAGAGATGAGTATACTATGTCATTATAATTATTGTTATAATGCACCATGAATGATAGTTTATGACTATAATGTTATAACACCACTAGACAGGCTCTATCTGATTTAGAGTAACTGAGCCGAAGGGGGAGGCTACTGTAAACCATTTTGATTGTTGTAGCACATTAAGTAACTATGGGGATATTATAGAAACAAAACTACAAAAATATAAATACGGCCACATTGATTGATACAACTGATTTGTAGCACTGGCAGTTCCTTTGATATATCCAATCACCATTATACATATATTGCGAACTATGACATTTTAGGTACACAGAGATTGATGAAGGTTTAAGAAAATAATAATAAATAAATGCAATTGAAACACAACTATGTTATATGCTTTCTACGTTATATGGATTGATGTTTCATCTTCTACTCATGAAAACAGTAACTCTTGTGTGTTCATACATATCTGTTTACAAAATGCATGTCTTACATGGTGTACAAGTGGTAGCTCCATAGTTCAACTGATATTGATAGTTTGGACAAAGTTCACAAGGAACAAGACCAGTACTAGAGTTATATCCAGGTGAACATTGATCTAAATAACGGTATAGGTTGATAGATGAACAGGATGGAAGGGATAATACTGTCTGCAAACTCAATAATAGATTAGATATATGGCATTACACTAATGACAGAGGTTGAAACAACTTTGTCAAGAATAATACAACATTCAAGAGGTGTGTGTATGATTAAAAGCATCCGATGTGATAAAATTCATCTTTTAATAGTTCATTACCTTTGCAGGTACTATCATTAAGAGATCCAGTGTTCAAAGTTGACTTATATTCTGGACATGAGAAACATTTGTCTTGTCCAACTAGTCCTGAGTAAAACCCTTTTGGACAGGGTAAACATGATATAGAGTATTGTTGAACAGCAGAATAGAAACCCTCAGAACAGTTAACTGTTTTAGTAAAAAGAACTATCTGTTATAAAATTACTACAAATGTGTATAATAATAATTATAGTGGTGTAGAAATTTCAGCTGACTTCTGGACTTTTGATCAATTTTCACAACCCTTGTCTAGCTCCTCATATACTTTATACATAGTTCAGTTTAATTTTTCAATTTATCAGATATTCTATACATTTATTGGACAATGTCCTGCTTGACTGGCCATTTTCACAATACTAATGTATACTTATAGATTGTACTTACAGCTATTTAGCGCTTAGGACCTCATATTCTAAATTGACTAGAACATTTAACAGATCCGCATAACCACCACTATAGTAAATCTTTGGACTTGCATTCAACACAAGTATAATTATGTTTGGATATACTGATGTATATGCAACAACAGATTTGAACTAACCACAAATGAAATTGCTGTATTGTAATTCTTGGCCTGGTATACATGCGTATTCCACATCTTTAACTGAGTACGAGTGAGGAAATGTAACAAAATGATTTTCTCTGTATTCAAATGAAACCGAGCCTTGGTGAAGTTTCATTTCATACTGGGTCAATGCTTGCTCAAGATCTAACTTATATTTGAATGCTTCGTAGGCTTGATCAGCTAAAGGAATAGAAAGGCTGTACTGATAATGTGGGCTTAAGTGGAACGAGGAGGCAATGAACACTTCATCTACATCACTATATGAAACATTCAGCCCTTCTATGAAAGCAAATTGCCACTTTGCATTAAGTTCTAAAGTATCCATTACAGTTTCCTGTAAACCATTCATGTAACTGTTTGTGAGCGTTGGCAGATCTCCGAAAACTGCTATATAGAACTGCATTGGAAAGGAAAGTTGACTTATACTTGCTCCAGTGATAGTAAGGAAAGCAGCTTCAGAGTAATCCTTTAAGTTGTTAATAAAAGCTGAACATCTGTACCATCCTTCTTGTGCTTTAGTTGGTTTATACACAACTAACTCACTGCTACTGTTATCTATCATACTCCAGTTGATTTTATCTGTTGAGAAGTACCACCTAAAACCTGGGCTAGGGTGACCTGTTGCATTACACACAAACAATGCCAAAATCTTCGCTTCCTTCAGAAGTTGCTATATCTGATGGTGATTGTGTGATCTTAGGGGCAGTGATAACACTCACATCAGAGAAAGTAGAGACTGAAGTACCAGCAGCATTAATGGCATAGCATTGATAACGACCTTCATTTACTTGTGTGACTGTGTTCATTCTTAGTGTGTTTGTATTTTTGTTTAAAATTACAAACCCTTCTTTAGCCCATAACTCACAACAATTGTTGATACTGCTTTACAGAGTGATATTAGAACCATAGTTAGCAAAAACCTTTGCAGTGGGATGTTATACTATTACCGGAGGCTCACTGCACCAGTAATCGTGAGATTCTATTTGTATAACAGTATCATAAATAATCTGGATTCTATCTATCTATAGCACTACTGTTCATATAATCAGATGCTAGACCAACTTTCAAAAAATTTTCTTTATCAATTGACAATTCTGGAAAAAGAAGCATTTCAAGATCATCGGGTGAGTCTCTAAGTAGGTCTTCCAGAATTTTAACAACGATATTCAGACAGTCGACAAATCCGAAGCATTTTCTATTTCCAATTGTATCTAATTGTGTAGAATTATGAATGGTGTTCATTCCATTCCACCAAGAAACAAATTGATTACTGTCAATAATTTCTGTTATCATAGTATTTGCAAGGGAATGGATATCATTGATAGTTTGATTAAGAATTACATACTCGAGAGATTTTAAGGCAAGAAGAAGCAACTCATCAGCTGTGATGGAAATTCCAAAGGTTTCTTGGAGAATATTGAAATCAAGGAGAGATCAACATCAGCAACATCAATCATTACACCCATGTTGTTAGTTATGTTCACAAGATTAGTTATAGTTTCAGTTGCCTGATCAATGGAGTTAACAAGAGTCTGATTTAATTCAGATAGATATTGCTTCACATCCATTGGAATAGCACAATACTGTTCAAAGCGTTGCTGATATACAGGGGTTGAAATTTCTTGCCGCTTTGCTTTGTGGCTAGCTTGCTTAATGTTTAATCCGATATCAGTGATGACAGCACTAGCTATATCACGTTCTAAAACTGGCCGGAGATACAGTTACTTAATAAGAATAATTTAAAATTAGTATACCATAACGTACTGTGATGGGGAATGACGAGGGTGAGATATTGCCAACAGTCACTTCAAATCGTGCTGACTGCAGAGTGAATATATCTTCTACATAATGATCCTCCAAGTATGACATAACTTCAAATATTTCATAATTCTCCGACACTACACTGTCATAATCCTCATTAGTGGGTAATTGTTTATATAAATTCTTCAGCATTTCTTGATGGACTTTGTAGTCGTATTCAGCATTTTGTGTTCATATAATGAAACATTGGAACTCAATATTGTTAAATTTGCTTTGGCTTCATTAAGATTTTGGAGAGGTTTGATATAAGCCATTTCTCCTTCACTCATGCTGTTTCTTACGTTCTGTTGTGCTATATGACAAGCCGAGTTCAAGAGAGTGCATTCAGTATCTTGTAGAAGTGTATCGCAAATGTCTTCAGAACAGCAGGTTTCTAATACTGGGAATGAATGCAAGTCAACCATCCATGGTCTATGATGATAAACGTTGATATTACTGTAGTTTGCAATCAATGCGTTGTGAGTGACATTCTCAAAAGTGCTCTTGTAAGAACATATCTGACCATATTTAGTGACACCCCAAGACTTTATATTTGTCACTATTCTACACAAATATCTCACATCCCATTCTGGCTCAGTAAGATACCCAATTTCAATACGTAAAAGCTTTTCTATCTCAATAACTTCTTTAATCCCCCATTCTTCAATGGACATATAGTTCTCAGAGACGTCACATGTAGGCCAACTGAAACAATTAGGTTTACAATTGATTTGTTTACATATGGCAAATACACTATTTACTATGTCGTTATTACTATTCATTAGGACATCAACTTCAGCTTGATATTGGTTCACAGTGTTGTTCATGCTAGCTAACTCATTCACGGCATTATTATACAACTGTGTCACTGACTGTAGAGTAGCTTCTTTCTCAGCAAGGATTTCATTGTAATTGTTAAAGAGTTTTTGAAGTGCATTCATGGAGCTTTCAATGGCATTGAGTCGTTCTTTTAAAAAGTTAACTTCTGTGGTAATGTAATTATGTACGTAATACTGTAAATGTGTATAGAATGGTGAATCCTTTGCAAATTCACCATTTATAGTTAGCATGAAATCATCACCACTTTGTATTTCACCATGAAATGTAGTCATGAATTCCTCAAAGATAGTAGTTGTCACATTAAAAGCTAATATATCTGAGATATCCACAGTAGTGACGAAATGTGTACCCAATATTGAGAATACAACATTGGCTATTTGACCAGTAAGACTTCCATCTGAAAGGATATCAATAGAAATGGCTGTCCCAATCTCAGGCTGTTGTACTGACATGAATTGGTTAAGTGGTATAATACTGTTGGTTAGATCAGCACTCAAGGAAGATGAACCTGATTCCCCTGTGATGTAGACTTTGTATTCCAAAGAACCAGCAGGAAATTTAACTCCTGGAATGGATAGCTCAGGACATGTGGTGTACATCATTATATAGTCTATGTTCCTTTTAGAATTGAGATGAGCAAACATGTCAGCTGGACATGCATTTGAGGATGGTAGCAGACTTGAGAAAAATGTATCTGATTCTGATGGTGAAAAGTATACTTGAAATGATGCACCATTTAGTATAGTTGGTTCGGGTATTGAGTGATCTATATAAATTGTACAGAAAAAATTCTCAATATAACACTTGAACCAGAAGGAAACTTGTCATGAGATTAGAAGCTGTACTAGTCGTTCAGAAAGCAATGCAAAAGTTTCCCATGTAAAAAAAAAAGTATGCAGCGTAACATAATCGCCTGGTTCATCGCCTAAAGCAGAGTTCTATGCAGTACAAGGCAAACTCGGAAAAGCGCTAAGGTGGAGCAAGTGTAAGCAGTTACCAGTACTCGGTAAAGCTGCATCTCTCGAGCAGGACAGGTAGAAATGTCCGGGAACCCCGCCCTGTCCGGAAACACCCCCGCTTACCATACATATACATGTACTGTGTATATATACAGTACATGTATAGCAAACCGGGGTAATTTCGTTCTATTATTTCACTAACCGTCTGGCTGGATGTTTGAGCGCATAGAACTTAGTACAGAAATGTCCAATTCCTGTTGGACTTACAGTTTTCAAAAGACAATTACTGCTCTATTTAACAGTATATATTTTAAAATTACTATTCTTATAATTTTACAATCAAGTGACTTTTAGTCACATGGTACATTTGGGATAAATTCGTGCAAATGGGAGAATGGAGGATTTCCTTGAAGTTCAGACTTTTTTTTTAGTGGAATGCTATGCTACAAAAGGTTAGTATATAATATAATAATAGTATATATAATTTGTATATTCATAATATATTATATATATAATATATATACATACTATTATTATATTATCTACTGTAACTTCTGTACTGATTCCAGGTTAGTAAGCACGTTTACGTTTGCACTTTTCAGTAGGTGAATTCCTGTTGTTAAATATATTATTATTTAGCTCAACTCATCCTGATTCCAATGGTAGAAGTCTTGTTCTCATACGATGAAAGATCGCGAAGGTATGAGCTCCAAAATATGAGCGGATGTGGGGGGGTAAATTCGTGCGGATTTCCGTATTTGCGTACATTTTCACCTAGCACGAAATTACCTCAAGAACGAAAATACCTCAGTTAGCTATATATATTTGTATATTATAACTGCTATCAAAATTGCCTATACCACCCACCCATAACTGATAATGATTTTACTGATCTGATTATTAGTGCATCACTACCTGCATCTACATGTACACATGTACATGGAGGTAGTGATGCACTGATCTTAGTAATGCATGTACATCTACATGTATTGCCAACATCACACTTGATAGTCACTATTAAATGAATTTTTTTCATTCAGATTAAAACTTCAGAGTTCTGTGCTCCTTTCACATCATTTGATTGGAATGAAACTGATCCTAATATCTTAGGTTCAAGTATTGATACTACTTGTACTACATGTATATGGGGATTAGAGGTTAGTCAATATTAATCATGAACATTAGTCCCCTTGATATATGTTAAACTTTCTTAATTAATGAAAGTGCTAACATTAGCTGTTAATTTCAGACCAAATTTACTTCAAAATGAGCCTTCTGAGTCCCCAGGATATGTTTAAGTCTCAATAAATCGTATAATATTTACATGTACAGTAGCCCTCAATAAAAGGTTTCCGTAGAGTAAAGGTACTAATTAAGTACTACACTACTGTAAGTAGCGTAGTAGTGAGAGTAATACAGTGTATACTGTGCGTACTATGGAGTGTACTACTGTCCATACTATGGTGCCGTGTGATCAGTGTTAGATCTAGAAATTTATTACAGGGAGACCTCTTTGTCAGGTCTCAGAAGTAAATAAACATTGCATGTGCATGTACGTATGATTTAAACAATATTTATCATGAAAAAAGGAATACGCTAATACTAGCTCATTGTACCAGTTACATACACATTTGGTGAGGAGCAATCTCTGCAAAACTACAGTGCATAACACCCAGAAAAGAATCAAATCTTGGCTTTTCTGGTAGGTGCTAAGTTGCTTGAGAAAGAGTCTTCTTTGCTACTTTTGTTACTATTCTCAACAATATCATCATCACTATCACTGTTGGGCTCCATCAGTGACTGCTTCCTAGAATTAGAACTTATTTTGGTGATAAATAGTTCAAGATCGACGTTTTAAGCTACATGTACTACCGAATCTCATTTAAGTAGAGAATATATAGCACATGGTAATTTTGAAATATTGAAAATGAATAATAAATAATCAAAATGGGAAAAAAGGGCACTTTCCTTGTTTTAAAGAGCGGCTTTCCTGATGGAAAAGCGACTTTTAGCACCCAAGTTGCCCCCTAGATCTAACACTGTGTGTGATTATTAACCCTTTCCCGTCTAATTAAAGTAGACGTTTTTGTTATTACACAATGGGTGGATCGCTTGAATACCTAAGTTGTTTCAGCTCTATAATTCTCATATTTTATAGCACTGCGAGGTCTAACTTATTTTGCTGGAAGATCTTTCCAGCAAAATAATTTGTTAAGAAAGCTATTGATGTCAAATTTGTGCTTTGCTATCAGCAAAAAGAGAGCAAGGCAAGGTGAAAGTATAGTAGTCACACAGGCAACTCCCCCTTCTGTATAATGTCTGTATTTTAAACAACAGTGACTTTTAACTCACTTAGTTAGACAGAAAACCTTCTAAGAAAGCCATGGATACCAAGTAGGAAAGCAGTAAGGTGAGTGTTTGAAAGTGTAGTAGTCAGTGGCAGGTTAATAATTAATCTACATTACGTACAGTACCAATATACACGGAACACAACACCATCCACTTGACGTACGTACAGTACTTTACTACGATACAGAGCGTTATACAAAGCGTATATCAGTTTACTTCACAGGAACGTTTTATTGAGGGGTACTGTATGTCTACATGTATTTCCATACTGTATTTTTTTGTATTCATTGTTGTGATTTTTAAATTTAATGTACACATGTACAATTTATAACAACAATGGATTGCCCTGCGTAGTGCTGGATACTTTTACTTCAAACATAAAAGTCTTTGATAATAAAGTGTGAAAATAATGTTAAATAGTGAAGTCTACATCCTCAACAATCAACAAGATTTGGCAATCAATGGCAATCCTCTCACACGTTTTTGATTTCTTCTTGCTTTGATGTAGTTTGCCTTCAAATTTTTGATGCAAGCCTCATGTACATGAAACAAACATATAATTGTATATAAATGTAATTATATAGTTGGAACCCATTAGAATAGTTATCATAACGCCATAAAAATTGCCAATCCTATGTGAGGGTGTGGTTGCTTAATCAGTAGCTGGTTATACTTACTACATCAGGTTTACAGCTCTAATGTGTATCCTTTTATATTGTATATAAAAAATATTATACATGTACTGTATACCTTTATATAACATATTTATCTATTCATCTGTCTATTCTCCATCTCTATACATTGTAATATGTTTTAGACTGAGGTCAAGGTCATATGCATATGCAGTACGTAATGCAGACGTGTCGGTGCCTTTGATACACCCACACACTGTAGTACAAACCAGATAAACTACAGAGTCCACGTGTTAGTGGATATACACTCGGTGGTTATTTAATTAGAAGCTGCCTTGGCATCTAATTAAATAACCACCTCGTGTATATCCAATAACCAGTGGACTCTGTAGTTTAACTATAACATAAACATACATCGAACTCGTGGGAAAACAATCATAATAATGTAAAGTGTAGACTTCACTAGTTTACATTGTAAACTAGTGAAGTCTACATCCTCAACAATCAAGAAAATTTAGTAATCAATTCTTCTTGATTTACAGCTCTAATGGGTATCCTTTCATATTGTACATGTACATGTACATGTATATAAAAAATATTATATCTACATGTACTGTATACCTTTATATATCTATTAATCTGTCTATTCTTCTATTCCATATAGACTGGTCAAGTTATTGGTAAAGTTATGGGTAATGTTAGTGGTAGTGTTACTGGATCTGTTAGAACACAACTCATTGCTCATGATAAAGAGGTAAATTACACATATAATATATACTTGTACACAATACATGTAATTATAATAATAATAATATTTGATGTACATGTACCTGTGTATGAGATGACATGACAATGTTACACAATCATGCATCATCTTGCACTCAGCTCTGCATTATTCACACGAGGAATTTTTCATTTATTTCTTTTGACAGGTAGCTACTGTATTTGCATAAGACGATTTTGTATTACAAGGTTTCTTGAGAATATTACCTTGTGTACAGTTGCATTTAGGGTTCAGAGTCATACTATAGTACATCTACATGTACGTTGTACATGTAATGTAGCTCAGGTGTGTACTTGTACATATAGCATCCCATTTCCTGAGTGTGGCCCTGATTTTAGTTTCATGGTTTGCTCAAACCATCACACCCACAATGCATGTACATTGTATGTACACAATGTTCTCTTTCATTCAATTTCTTCCCCTCTTCATTTCATTCTCCATTCTCCACTTCCTATTATTAATCCTCCTCCTTTTTTCTGTTCCTTTCATCCTCTCCTCTTCCTTCACATTCCCCTGTGTCCCTCCCTTCTCTTCTCTGTTCTCCCTCAAAGGTTCATGGTTTAGCATTTACAAGAGCAGGTTGTGGATGAGACTTGTTTGCTTCTGTTGGTTCTGATGGATCTGTACAACTATTTGATTTAAGGTCAGTTTGTTGTCTTACAATATAGTGGAAGCTTACATGTACATGTAGATGAAGGTTGAAATACTATATTCAAATCTTCATCAGTGAAAGCTTCAAAGGATTGCAGTGTCTGTAAATATTGATCACTTGCTGTTTCCACTTGGGTGTATGTGTGGACTGAGAAAGAGACAGAAGCAGCAAGCAACACAGACTCATTTTTTTCTGGAACGTGCCCATGATAATACTATTAACCAACAACATTTAGATTGTACAAACATTAAAATGGCCATGTTTTGATTTGATTTTTAATTGTAAGTAGGTGTATATTAACAGTAACATACATGTACATGTATGCATGTAACCCTCAGTACAATATAGTACAATACTAATGTTGTGTTAGTTTGACTTATAGATATATAGTACTTTCAATTTACATGTAGTTATACATGTAGTTTAATTATGGTAATATTAACTTATTATTAAGCTTACTAAATGGGTTTTAGTTAACTACAGCTCTATGGGCCAATGGTGCGCCATATAAGCTTATCAAAAACACTGACATGTACCATATAGTACCTTACATACTTTTATTGTCTACTATAATTTAACTTATTGATCATTGTGGAAATCTAGAACACTCCACAATACTATATGAGGATCCTAAACAACAACCATTATTACGACTAGCATGGAATAGACAAGATCCAAACTATCTTGCTACCTTTGCATTAGACAGTACAGAGGCGCAAGGGCGTAGCTAGCAGTAGGCTAGGGTAGGCTTTAGCCTACCCTGAGATTTTGAACTTATTTCTTTTAATTACTTCTCAAAATATTGTATATAATAAAATTAAAATAAATTATATACTTACAGGATAAATGATAATGATAATTATGTTGGAAATATAATTGTTTTCCAGACAACTTTTGATTCTTTTCAGTAAATACAGCTAAGGTAACTTCTATAGCGCCATATTAAACGAATAGGCTAGGTTAGTCAACTGTTATGAGTATTATTAATTGACCACACTCATCAAGAATAATTAATTAGCTAAAATTTTCGATGCACTGTGCATGCCATTTTTGTTTTAGCCTACCCTATTCATTCTTCCTGGATACGTCCTTGCAGAGGCGTGTGTGGTAGTAGTATTAATATTCTTGAGATCTAGTTTAATCCTAGGTCCCCTTCCCTCTTTATGAAACCTGGTGCATGTTATGACATGTTCATTTGTAACACAGTATTATTATAATTTATAATTATCCTCTACAGATAATTATAATGGTATCAGAGCTCCCAGTACTCCAGTAGCTACACTACGTAATGATACTGGTCCTGTTAATGGTATAACATGGGCTCCACACTCATCGTGTCATGTGTGTAGTGCAGGTTAGGATTACACATACATGTACATGTATTAGACAAATTTTGACTCTCCATAAAGCAGTGTCCTAATACTGCAAAGCATAATGATATTTCCCAAGTAAAAAAATTGTTTTCTGAATATTTCTTGATTTTAGTGAAGTTTCATGAAAGTACCTCATGCATAATAAGTGTGGAAATGAGGAAATGTTCGTGGAGAATTCTATCTGTATAACATTGTAGCATTCTAACATGTGTGAACTACATTGTATGTAGTGTTGGACGGATATTGCATCCGATATCTGTTCAGTACCATTCTGCAGTGTCTATATCAGTTTTTCACTACATACACAAAAGGTACATGTAAACTAATTTATTATATGCACATGGGCAATAGCACACGTGATGCTTTATACTTTGACTACCAAGTTGCTTAAGTTTGGAATTCATTGCCAGGGTTTCCATACATTTTACTGCACTGATATTGGATGCACATACATGGTACTGCACTGATATTGGATGCAACACTACATACATGTACATTGTAGCACAACAATTTGTAGTTCACACAAGTGAGATTGTTTCAATATTATGGCACCAAATTACATGTTCTCAGAGGACCACACAGTAGTACACTTCAGATACTCACATTTCACACAATTAACGTTTTGTGCAGAGATAATGTTCATGTACATTTGGTTGTATGCTGTGTTGATTAATGATAATAACTACTTTTCTTTTCGCTCCCCTAGCTGATGATCATCAAGCTCTTATATGGGACATTCAATAGCTGCCTCAAGCAATAGAAGTTCCTATACTAGCATACGTAGCACAAAATGAAATCAATCAAGTCAATAGCTTTCTTAACAAATTATTTTGCTGGAAAGATCTTCCAGCAAAATAAGTTAGACCTCGCAGTGCTATAAAATATGAGAATTATAGAGCAATATATATGTTTCAAGGATAATGTAGAAATACTAAGAGTATGAATTATATTTGACACAGAGACAGACAACTGTATTATACTTAACAATTTCATGCTAATTTTATTCACAAACCTACTTGGCATTTGTTTTTCCTTTATACATGAATGTTTATAATTGTTCTTGTTTCTTTTATCATCACGGTTTATTTACTTAGATGTGATATTGGATAACATGTGCCAGGTTTAGCTCCTTACACCAAAACATGTGGACAGCCTGGCAATTGGCTAGTCCCAAGCTGTTGCAAATCTGTATGGCAGACAGGCTCATCCGCCTCCAGCTCTCCTAGATTTTTCAACTAATGGGCATGGCAGGTACAAGTACTCGCTCAGGCTACAGACCAGCAGGAAGATAAGTACTCACAGGAAGAATGTAAAGCTGCAACTAATACTAATGATTATTGTATAAAGTAAAAAAAAAAAAACAACAATATAACAAGTAAGTATATAACAAGTTATTGAGTTTCAGCAAGAGGAAGCTCGCGTAGCCAGCCCCTGCTAGTCTCGCTTAGCCAGACCCAACGCCTCTGCTACGCGACGGGGAAGGGTCTGGTGGACTTACTGTACATCAGTGTTTTCACCGAATTCCGGTGAGCGATAAGTGGCCACAAAACCGTTAATTATATTCATAGACCACATGTTTCTCAGTAGGTGTTACAAAATGATATGGATGTAAAACACTGTATAAAGCTTGCATTGGAGAGTATAGGAATAGAAGAGTTGAAAGAAAAGCAAGAAGAAGCTGTGTTAGCCTTTCTCTCTAATAGAGATGTTTTTGTATCGTTGCCTACTGACTATGTATATAAAGTGTCTAATGATTTGAATATAAAATGTACATATGTATCATGATAGCAAATGATCTTTGAAGGGCATTTTAATCCTTCAATTCCATTTCATATGTAAGCAACTGTAATTTCAAAATATACCAATTATTTTTAAGCTGATGGTAATTAGAGATGCAGTCAGATATGCATTCGGACACTTAATTCAAATAGAATTGGATAATTTCCAGAGCGAATGGAAGTCATAGAATCAGACATTCTAATATGGCAGAAGCACCACCTGGTATTCCAAACGTATTATTTGACTTTCCAGAACTGCAAGGTTACAGTTAATCACACAAAATTATTTTGTTTAGTTTTTTACTCCTTTACTTTTAGGAGCTTATGACTACCTATGTCCTGTAGATAATGAAACCTTAGTCCAACTTCAACCTTATCAGAAATGTCCTTCACTTGTTCCTACATCATTCAAGAATTTGGCAGATGCTCTAAAATTACATTATGATCTCCCATCATCAAATAATTTTAATACTGCTCTTGAACTATACTTTTATCTTGTGCATTTAATCGATTCATATACTGACTGAATACTGAATTAATGAATAACTGAATTAATGAACAGTGATATTATACATTGATTTAACTCAACCATAATATAGTACTGACAGTTCATTACATGCATGGTATATGTATTCATGCATGCTTTAATTCTTCGACTTGCTTCTGGTGTAGTTCTGGGAAGATATCGGCATTCATAAAATCCCCATATCCCATAGGGTCACACATTGGACAAGTTAGTTGTGGGTCTTGATACATAATACACCCTCCATCAGGAAGTCTACAAATGGTGTCAGGTATATAGGTTCTATAATCTCTGTTGCACCTTGTGCATTGTTGCATCACAGGTTCGGTATACACTATATATGCATGCAAGAAAATAAATGAAACCATTTTCAATGATATTATACATAATAGAATACCCATATTTCCATGCATTTCCTCAATTACCACTTCATTATCATCTTCATGTTTGCCATCTTGGTAGTCTTTATTCTGAATTACATAGTTATAATCAATATACATAGTGCTAGAAAGCATAATGAACTAACTTTTGACAAATCAACAACAGTATACAATTTGTGTCTACTCGGAAGAAAGTGATTCTGGTTGTAATAATCTCCCAAAGTCCATTCCGTAGGATTTGATATCTCAATAATATTTCCAGCTGAATCTGCTAACATTACATTATTCACAGAAATCGTTGAAAATTGCTTGTAATACAGGTCAATACTTTTTTCATAAACATTACATATAGTAGATTTCTTATCCATTTCAACTTTTGTTGGGTTGGGTTCAGGTAGAAACTTTCGCCTAACTCCTTTGTTTTTACTATTGTCATACACCATCCCTCCAAGTAATACCTATATTAATAATAAAAAATGCATGCATAATATATATACTACCAAAAAGATAGGGAAAATTTACCTTTATAGTAGTACAGTCTTCAGTGACCAATTTACAAACTTTATTATTAGCCTGAGCTCCTTTACCAAACCTGGATATTGCATTAGCTTTGTATAGCTGTGCCAGTTCTTTGATATCTTTCTCTAAACAATAATTAATTTATTTTAAATACTTATTATAACCTATGAGAATGACTTACTGGAGGAGAGTAAATTCTTCCCACCATGATCTATATACGTATTTAACTAATTAATCTAACCATGCAGTCATGCACGACTTACCTGGAGTGGTATGCTCGTCTGGAGAGGTTGAATGACTACAATTTGGAGATCTGCTACGAACAGAACCACTGCTAGAACTACTACGAGAGAATCTCTCCTCAGAACTGTTGCAACTGTAGTTGCTTAGTAAATCCTGTACAATATTATGATCCATATATAATAAGTTTGATTATTATACTACAAGACAAAATTAAACAACCAACCTTTGATTGTTCATCCTCCCAATATTTTAGCAGGACAGCATGCTGACCTACTTTTAATTTTGGAAGAAGTTTCATATTAAAAATGATCTCGCTGAAGAGAAAGAAACACACCCTTGCTTAATATCATTTCATCCATCATGACATCGAGGGTCTCCTCGGTAAGATTCACACCTTCCAACTCCTTTAGAAACTTTACATCCATCAATCTAGAATATTCAACGTGGAGACTGAGAATAGGAATGAGAACGTGAACAAGAAAAGCGAACGTGAATGAGAACGTAAAACAGAAGAACGGGAACGCGAAAGCGAATGTCGCATGGGGCTTCCGTACCCCAGACGTTCCCTCCTTATCTGCGCTCACGAGACTATCGTCGATCCAATTTGGAACTTAATTAATTAAGAAAGTAATTATGCAAGTTTATTTTTCTGAACATTTATATTATGTATATAAAATAAAAATCAATAATTTTATTTTACCTACTTTTTTTATTACTTACTTTTGAACAAATTTTACTCTTTGTTTACTGGGGAAGATAGCAGCACTGTAGCTCTGTTTCGTAGCCAGCCCCTCCTTTAGCAGAAGGGGGTGGCTAAGCGAGACTGGCTCTGCTATATCGCTAGAACAAGCCATAATTATAAATGCACGTCATTGGAAGTGTGGTAAATTAATTTTTAAGAGGGAGTGCCTCGCGAAAAAGCGAGGAGGCACCTCTGCCTCAACGTAGTTACGCCACTGCTGCCAGACACTGGCACTAGGCTCTTTTCTTAGTCTCGTGGGCGCAGACGTTCGATAAGGAGGGAACGTCTGGGGAAACTGCTATTGACAAAGTTGGGCTCTGCACAGATTTGTGCAGACCAACCTACACTTATGAAATAATTAATTAATATCACATGACGTTCGTGACTGACGTGTTGAAAATGGCACTCTCTGTTTCTACAAAGTAACTCTTTTATTTTACATCTTACTTCAGTTGAAGACTCTCCCTCCAAGTTCCTTCGTGATCCAGCATCATTCAAAGAAGTGCTACACGCTGAACAGATTACTACCATGTTTATTTGACGTCTTGCGTAATGCGTACGTTTATCACGTGACTATTGCAACTAATTAAATTCCATCGTGCTAACTTAATCAATAACAGTTTCCCCAGACGTTCCCTCCTTATCGAACGTCTGCGCGCACGAGACTAGCTCTTTTCTGAGTTAGTATATTAACCAACACGTTTTTCCCATGCACAAACCACACGTGATTTCTACTAACACTTTAAAAGGATATCCCAAAGGATTATGAATATTACTTGAGCATACCTGAAGTGATTATAAATATCATTTTGGGTGTAATGTTTTATTTATTCATGTATTGCTAGTTCAAAATATTGATTTCAATAAGATTATGAAGAAATAATAATTCATAAGTGCAACAATCATGAACACAACGATTGCTAGAAAATTTCTGCTGTTTTTCGGACTTTTTGTAGTTGCAATTGCGCAAAACGATTATGGTGCTGAGCTCAATGTAGACTGTGGGAAAATTTCAGCTCTTTATAGAGTAATGAGCGAACACAGCAACGACAATGAAGATCGGCAGTGGCTGTGGGAGTGTCGGGAAGTGGTTGATACTCCCTTCGATCAATGTGCTGAATCGAGTGATTATTTGAATGAGTTCGATCTACCACTCTACTTCAAATGTGATCAAGACTATGTCCTCACTGGTGTCCACAGCTACTACGATAGTGAATATAAAGATAGACGATGGAAGGCCAAATGTTGTAAATCTTTGGACCATTTTGTACAAGACTGTCGAATAAGTGGCTATATCAACGAAGATGGGTATGATTCATACATAGATTATTTTGTAGACCTTCCAGAGGTGTTCACTGGTTTCTTCAGTGCCCATAAGGATGAACATGAGTAAGTCAGTTACTTTTGATATTAATTATTATTTCAATAAATTTTTTCATGTTGTAGAGATCGAATTTGGGCGATTCGTGTGTGCAAGTATGTTCAATGTTCAGGCTAGTAACGGCAATGAATTAAACAGCTATACTATATTTTTATGCACATGTCATACCACGAGTAATCACCAAACGTTAGGGCGAGCTGATTATAAGGCTGGTATTGCACGTGGGCATGACATAACAAATATATTTCAAAGTCATGTTTATACAGCTCAGTGAGGTTATTAAAAACCTGATATTGCATAGGTGTGCATGATCAGTATATTTTGTGATTGAAGTCATGTTTACATGCCACAAACCACACAGTGCACATGTCAAACCATTGGTGCACGTAGCACATTTATAGCACATTTATAGCACTGTCGGAAGCTTGAAGGGTGTTTCATCATCATATACATATAATTATATGTAATATATATAGTATGCTAACAGGTCCTATATACAAAATATAGAGCCTGAGTTTTGTGTCCGAGGATGTGATATAGCCCGAGACTGCGATGCTCACATCTGAGGACCTGTTAGCATACTATTTACAATATACTGTATGATGGTGACATCTCCTGCACAATGTGCACATGAAAGGTCTATATGTAATATATAGAACTCACCTCATCAAGAGATGATGTCACCATCATACTATATATATACATATATATTACATATATATATATCATGATGCAACCACCCTTCAAATCTTTCGACAGTGCTTTAAGTGTGATTCGTGATATGCAAGCATTGGGATGCCCTTGTAGATCATAAAAATAATTATGAAGTCATACTGACATGTCCATATTATTTGTAAACAGGTAGTTTTTCTTGTGACACTGCTGATTCTTGTGAACACATAAGTCATGTATCAGGACAGTCATATAATTGTTCATGTAATGCTGGTTATAGCTTGACATCGAATAACAAATCATGTAGTGGTAAGCAATTTAAATAATTAATTGTTTATTAATATTATAAGTCGCTGAATGCATAGATAATAATGAATGTGATACTGATAATGGTGGATGTAGTCATACTTGTGTTAACACACCTGGTTCGTTCATTTGTTACTGTAATGATGGATATTCATTGGATAGTAATGGATTGACATGCTCTGGTAAAGTTATTACGAATGTTAGACTTGACAATCATTAATATATTACTTATTGTTTAGATGTTAATGAATGTACTGATGGTGATCATTCTTGTGAGCATAACTGTGAGAATACTGATGGATCATATACCTGTTCCTGCAACAGTGGATATAGTCTGACATCGAACAAGAAATCATGTAGAGGTAAGCATATTAAATAATTAATTGTTTATTAGTATTATAAATCTCTGACTTCATAGATAATAATGAATGTGATAGTGATAATGGTGGATGTAGTCATACTTGTGTTAACACACCTGGTTCGTTCATTTGTTACTGTAATGATGGCTATTCATTGGATAGTAGTGGATTGACATGCTCTGGTAAAGTTATTACAAATGCTAGACTTGATAGTTATTAATTTATTACTTATTGTTTAGATGTTAATGAATGTACTGACGTTGATCATTCTTGTGAGCATAACTGTGAGAATACAGATGGATCATATACCTGTTCCTGCAACAGTGGATATAGTCTGACATCGAACAAGAAATCATGTAGAGGTAAGCATATTAAATAATTAATTGTTTATTAGTATTATAAATCTCTGATTGCATAGATAATAATGAATGTGATAGCGATAATGGTGGATGTAGTCATACTTGTGTTAACACGCCTGGTTCGTTCATTTGTTACTGTAGTGATGGCTATTCATTGGACAATAATGGATTGACATGCTCTGGTAAAGTTATTACAAATGTTAGACTCTATAGTTATTAATTGATTACTTATCATTGGACATGGGGTCTATTACATTAAAAAGTAATATATTACAATTACTATTACTTGGAAATTATTTCTACTAGAGAATGATAATCATTGTGGGGCAAGCCTGAGAGAACACATAAAATTGTGTGGTTGTAAGACGAGGGTGTGTGCAACTGCGGATGCATTATGAACATGTGCAAGTCTGTGAAGATGGCAAACGCTACAGTTCACGGAGTAGTGATGGAAGTTTCACCAATAAAGGTAAGTCGGAAAAACCCTGATGTTAAATACTTAAGCGGGAAGATCACTTTGCTCAGCCATCTATAGCTGTTCTCTCTATCTGTCTCTCCCGCATAGTCTTCAATCTCTCTTTTCTTTACTCAGCAGTCTAATCATCTCTTATCTACCTCTGTCTGTCTCACCAACCTTACTTCTCTTTCATAATCTGTCTCCATACCTCTTATCTCCAGCATAATCTTCAATCTCTCTTCTCAGGCTTTGCTCAGCTTATCTTCCTCTGTCTCTCTCAATTACGACAAGTTCCATCAGTCTCGAACAATGCAAGCACATGGTTTTCTCAAATTTTATTGATAAAAATTAACGGAATACGAGAATTAAAAGTATTTACGGAATACGTATGAATACAAACAAACAAAATATATATACAATGCAAACTTTTCAGCTACCTCACTAGTGTGGTGGCTCGCTCAGGCTCGCACCAATTACTATTACTATTACATGGACAAATAGAACCAATATAATATATTATAATACTATTACTTGAGATATGTTCTATTACTATCACTATTACTTAAATGTTATGCAGATGATAAACCATCACTAGCATGACACTGTCGATTATCATTTGGGCCATACGTTTTTGTTGTGAAAAAGGAGTCTACTTTTGTTTGTTCCTTTACTGCCACAGAAGTACTAGCTTTTGCTTGATCTTCTTCATAAATTGCTTTATGTTTCCTCCACACAGAAATTTAAATTTGAAACTCACTACATTTACTTAGTAAAAACACTTACTTTCAAGTGAGTTGTGAAATTTGAACAAGTCTTTTCTGATCCAGATATCCACACGGCTACAATGCCTACATTTAGCCTTGTAGTTACCCTCAGTATTTGAGGGTGATTCAAAATGAACCAAAGGAGAAATATTTGCCACTACAAACCTGTAGCAGGTTGGCTACCACTGCCTACCAGCTGGAGAACTCAACTGCTCTTGTAACTATTATAACTATTGATTTTACTGTACATGTACACTGTATCAAGTAATCTTTACTATTACTATTACTATTACATATTACTATTACCCCATGTCTGCTTATCATTAGATGTTAATGAATGTGCAAATGGTAATCATTCTTGTGAGCATAACTGTGAGAATACTGATGGATCATATACCTGTTCCTGCAACAGTGGATATAGTCTGATATCGAACAAGAAATCTTGTAAAGGTAAGCATATTAAATAATTAATTGTTTATTAATGTCATAAGTCTCTGAATGCATAGATAATAATGAATGTGATACTGATAATGGTGGATGTATTATAGTCATACTTGTGTTAATAGACCATAGGGATTTCTAATAGGAATTGTTGTTGTTGTCACTGTTTCCACTTATATTTAGTATCTTTAGTGAAAGACATTCGCTAAAACTGATCAACATGTGCAGATTACAGAAGCACAAATGTACATATATGTAATTAATTAAGAGGTATTGTAATGGAGCTTCTGCATATTTAAGATTCAAAAGTTGAGTAAAACACATAAACACATGTTTGAATGCCAATACGCTTGTCCTATGTAAAGTGTAAATAATAAATATAGCAACTGTCATTTGCCATTAAAGCACTTTATACTCCATAATTAAGCTTGAAGTTTTTCTATACACTCCCAAATAAGGAAAATATTTGGGCAGAGTGTACAATGACTAATGTTTTTCATCTCTATAACTCTCCCGTTTTATAAAACTATAGGTATTCTAACTTACTTTGCTGGGAAGAAGAAGTGTTTAAGAAGCTATAGATGTAAATTTTATACTTTGGTATTAATAGGAAGATAGAAAGGCTAGTGCTTGTAGTCAAAAGGGCAATGCCCACACCTTTTCATACTTATATTTTACATAACACAGACTTCTAACTTACTTACTTAGACAGAGGAGCTTCTAACAAAGTCGTAGCAACCAAATACATGCTTCATTAGCTGGAAGAAAGCAGCAAGATGAGTGTTTAAAAGTGCAGTAGTCATTGCCAACAGTAGCATTTAGTGTTTTTGTTAATTCCATTGCTTATAACTTTGGATTGATTACTAGTATAGCTTTGATGTTTGCACTGCATAAAGCAAATTTGGTTGAACAAGATATATAGACAAAAGAGTATCCATATGTATGCTTTGTGTCCAGCTTTCAGTAATCTCAGTCGGCTGACTTTATCAAGCCTGAAACACAACATCCTATTATAGTTATTATTTTGATTACCTACACTCCTTACATTTTAAAGGATCTTGTAGAACTTTAGGAATATATTTCAGGCAGAAAAGATTGCTATTAGTTCCAGTTTCTATGTAGCAGCTTTCTTTTTTTCTTCCTGCTGCTTCAGCAGAGCTCGAGCGCGCGTTCTATTACGCGCCACGCCTATTAATTGACTGAGCCCCCGGTAATGACACAACTTCCTAAACTATGTATACAATGCATACTTTCATAAGTGGACACAAGAATATAAATATTTAAAAATAATAATAAATAAATATATATATAGTTTGAAAACATGGGAAAGCAATCATAAGGATGGCCCTATGGGCCATAAATAGTATTCCTACATGTATGACTGTTTTGTGATGTCCAGCATTCAGTAATCACGGCTGACTTTGCCTGAAACACAACATCCTATTATAGTTATTATTTTGATTACCTACACTCCTTACATTTTAAAGGATCTTGTAGAAATTTAGGAATATATATTTCAGGTAGAATAGATTGATATACATGTGTATATTAGTTCCAGTTTCTACGTAGCGGCTTTCTTTCTTTCTTTCTGCTTTCTATTACATTCTACGTTCATTAATTGACCAAACTGCCAAGAATGACGCAACTTACTTAACTATGTATACAACGCATACTCGCACAAGTGGACACAAAAAAAAAATATATATATATATAGTTCAAACCCATGGGAAAGCTAGCATAGAGATGGCCCTAAGGGCCATAAAAATATCAAAGCAATTCAAAAATACAACTATTATTACGCATAACATCTGTAGACATCAACGGGTTGGTTATAAAGCATTAATCACTTGTGACCACTTTCTGTAACCTATAAGAAATTAATGGTCTTGTGGTAGGCTATCCAAACGAATAAGGCTATAATGTGCGGAATTCACAAATACATGGGCTGTATATACTTAAAGCAACACCCAGCCTTCTATGCATGTATCTCTTCTAGAGCTCTGCACTTGATATTAAAACGCGATAGGCATTTATTCAAGGTACAGTAGGTGTTTGTACTCTTATCCCTTTCACTTCAAAGATCTTGGTAACTAATATCAAGGAACAATTCCTGCCAAATAACTTTAATTTTAATTTTGTGTTGCTCTTCTGTTTGCATAGAAAGACAGCAAATTTAGACAGAAACATAATGATAGCTTTTCCTGGTTTCTATGGGCTAGTGAAGCACATAATGGTCTCCAAGCCTCAATTAAAACTATAAAATTTCACTTAATACTAATAGCAGTTTGTTTAATCTCATGTAATAATTAATCACAGATATAAATGAACGTAGGAACAGTGTAGGATATGCATGTATACATATTTTGGATGTATATAAATTATTGATATGATATACAATCCATCTGTTATGTATATCAGTAGATAGAGAATGGTTTATTACTTTTTTTCACAGATATAAATGAATGTAGTGACAGTAATGGAGGATGTGATGATGACTGTATTAATACTATTGGTAGTTTCTATTGTGAGTGTGACAGTGGATATGCACTTCAGAGTAACGGAAAGAATTGCAATGGTCAGTTACATGTACATGTATGAATGTGTAAATTATTGATATGTAAGTAAATTTCTAATTATCACCTAATAATAATTTGAAATGAGAACTTTTCCTGCAAAACAAATTTGAGATACAGGAACAATATTGGTAATTTTGATTGGAAGCAATAGCAAAACTTGTTATGGTAAAACACTCTACAATTACACTGTATTTGTATTCTGTACTAATCTATCCATTGCATCTATCCAACTGTCTGTCCCTTCAAACCAACATCAATGATTTTATTAATCTATCTGACTACTATCTATGCATCTAGCATTGGAAAATTATTCAATTATATTGCCATATTGCAATAATACTAAATTTATTGCGAGTTGGCGATACAGATATGACTTGCAATATCACAAACCTGATGCATGGATAACTGCTTTCCTACACACTGTTGATTCTGTCTATTAGGAGTAATAATAGTAAATGAAGTTTATAGTTTCAGTTTTTGTCCTGTTTGCATTTATTAGAAGTTACTACAAAGTCACATTAGGGACACATAATCATAACAATCATAATAATCACAATAATCTAATAAAGGATAATGCAATAATTTGCTAGGCTGAATATCAATATATCAATATTCCCATTCAATGGCAATTCATTCATTCAACTTACAATTGATTTCTTAGCTAATGGGAAGGAAAATCCGCATGCGCTAGCTGGGACTACACATGCAATTCGGGATCCCCTGCTGGTGCTCTAAAGTATGAATCACTGGAAATTGGGCAGAAGAACAAATGTGGATATTAGTTCAAATATCATCTTTTTTAAACTACTAATTATTGTGTTTTACTATAATATGTCCCATGCAACCTCAAATACTGTATATAAAGTACTCATTAAACTAATGAATTTTCCATTAGTTATAGCGGATAGCCTTCATTAGTCGTTTAGTTGTTCACTCTCTCATTCACTTCTGATTGATCATTCATTATTCACTTGACATAATCAAAAAATAGACATAGGTAAAAACAAGTGTATCTAGAGAAAAAAGTATCCCTGTGATTGCTTTATGGTGTCCAGCATTCACTAATCATGGCTGACTTTATCATGCCTGAAACACAACAGCCTATTATAGTTATTATTGTGATTATCTACTCTCTTTACCTTTTAAAGAATCTTGTAGAGCTTTACGAATATATTTCAGGTAGAATAGTTAGCTAGTGAGTTCGAGCTTGCGTTCTATTACGTGCCACGCCCATTAATTGACTGAGCCCCTGAGAATGACGCAACTTCAACACTAAATTCATTGTAGTTTACATGTGATTTAAATATTTTCTGCCTGTTCCTATTTTCTGATTCTGTTAAGTGAGCTGAAATTGGTTGTGCTTCATCTGTTCTCATTATTATTATTATAATTTCAGATTTCGATGAGTGTAATATTGATAATGGAGGATGTGAACACTCTTGTACTAATACTGCTGGTAGTCGAACCTGTTCTTGTAATACTGGATATTCTTTAAATTCTGATCAGCATTGTTCAGGTTCACATGATTTCCAATCATGCAGAATATGCATGCATGTATTGAGCTTACGTGATTTGAATTTCAGCTTAATAATAATATATGAAACTACTGATAGTTATACAATACTCAATTTGATTGCCTTTGTATACAAAGAGACTAGTGCTCCCAAGATAAATTATATCAAAATATCAATATATTGCAATAGAATTGATATGATATAACATTTTCTTATATCAATGTATTACACGCATGCACAGTTGGAAAACTCTAAACTGCAGTTTTTCTTGCATGTACATGTACCTGGAAAGAAGGAATCTATATTAATTTTCTGCAAACTTAAAGGTATTTGCAGCTCTCTAAAATAACAATAGCTTAATTTATAGACACGAAAGTAGGAGCATCATTGACTTCCTGAAAAGTGGGTGTCAGCCATGGGTAAAATGATGACCAAGGCAGGCGTCTAACCATAGATCTTTTAAAGATTTTCTTACCTTATTTGAGTTCATAGTTGTAATCTAGTTAAGTTTAAAAGCTATAAGAAGTTTAAGCGTCTAACCATAGACGTTTTAAAGATTTTCTTACCTTATTTGAGTTCATAGTTGTAATCTAGTTAAGTTTAAAAGCTATAGGAAGTAGTGCAGAGGATAAAAATATAACGGCATTACTTTATATAGCATGCGGTCAAACATAATTATTATTAATATCAATGAATAAATTAATTACAATTATATTGTGATATACAATATATTGCGATATAAGTCATGGTGAATATGAGTGACCTTTAATTACCCCCTTTTTGCAGCTCTAATGCATATTTTCATCATCATTTAAAACTATAACATTTTACCAAATACTGTCTTTTGTTCTATATAATTATGAAAATAAGCCATCATACTCACCATAATTAATCATGAAAATCCATGTACAAATGTACAGCAAATAATAGTTTGTTAAATCTCATCTAATAATCAATCACATATAAATTAATGTAGCAAAAGTGTGGAAGGAACTGTATAAGTATATTACGTATGAATTGTTGATACATTTATTTATTTATACAATTCATCTGTTGTGTATATCAGTAGATAGATAATGGTTTATTACTTTTTTTCACAGATATAAATGAATGTAGTGACAGTAATGGAGGATGTGATGATGATTGTATTAACACTATTGGTAGTTTCTATTGTGAGTGTGACAGTGGATATGCACTTCAAACCAATGGAAAAACTTGCAATGGTCAGATACATGTATTAATATTATTAGATGTGTAAATTATTGATATGTAAAATTTGTCAGTATAATTATAGGACCTAACAAGATATATTGAGAAAAAACATCCCTATGGGATGTTTTTTCTCAATATATCTTGGCCGTATGATTTTTTCCCCTCTATAATTATAATTATATATATATATATATATATATAATTATATATTTTGGCTGTATGATTGCTTTATAAATGTATTAATTATTTCGATAAACAACCGTTTAAAATTTTTCTTATAATTTATCAAAAATTTTTAAAAAAATATTAACTATAGAAAGTTATGAATGTTTGGGATGTTTTTTCTCAAAACATCTTGGCTGTATGCATGTATGAAACAGCATGAGGCTTCGAGCCCACCCCGAGTTTCCCGTACAGCATGCTTTACAAATGTGGGTGTAGATAAAAGTATACCCATGACTGCTTTCAGTGCTTTGTGGTGTCCAGCATTCAGTAATCATGGCTGACTTTATCAAGCATGAAAGACAACAGCTTATTATAGTTATTATTTTGATTATCTACTTTCCTGACCTTTCAAAGGACCTTGTAGAACTTTGGGAATATATTTCAGGCAGAAAAGCTAGCTATTAGTTCCAGTTTCTACGTAAGCTACTTGGCTTTCTTTCTGCTGGTCTGTAGAGCTCGAGCGCGCGTTCTTTTACGCGCCACACCCATTAATTGACCGAGCCCCCCGGGAAGACGCAACTTCCTTAACTACGTATACAACGCATACTCACGCAAGTGGACACAAGTATAGTTCGAACCCGTGGGAAAGCAATCATAGGGATGGCCCTACGGGCCATAATAATTAGAACGTTCTCTACAAAACAATTTTGAGAATACACTTCTTTTATAAACACCCACAATTTGGTGATTTTATACAGGAAGGTAACAGAATTAATGAAGGGGTTTTAGTGGCCTTCAGGGGTTCTAGGGGCCTGTTTGTTGAAGTGCTGACCTGCAATCGAAAGGTTGCAGGTTCAAGCCCCACTAGTGTCAGGCTTTTTTCTCGTTTATGAGTTTACTCAGCTCTACCTTCAAAAATGAGGAGGTGTTTATCACTGCATCCTTCGGAGGGGATGTAAAGCTGTCGGTCCCGAGGAGCTGGTTAATATTAGCAACTTGTGCTATTCTAGTTTTCTCATTAAGCCACATTTGGTCAAAATACTTGTAGAAAAAAAAGTAAAGATAAGTTTTTTCTGGAAACTATTGACTCCCCTGGACACTATTGAATTCCTGGATACTATTAACTTCCTGTACAAAATGACAGAACAGTGGGTAAGCATTTGGTCAATTTATTTTGTGGGATAAAGTTTCTTTTAAATATATATTAGGTGACATAATGGTTAGAACTTAATGGCTAATTCTATATATTATATCCATCTATCTACACCTCTCATACTGTAATGTACTTCAACAGTTCTTTAACTACACTGTATTTCATAAGTATTTTAAGTACATGTACATGTACATGTATGTACTGTTTTACAAGTTTTGATGTGTTTTGAGGCTTAGGAATAATAATCATGTATTCCTAACATGTTCATTTTTAACTGCTACAGATATTAATGAATGTAATACTAATAATGGAGGGTGTACTCAGAACTGTCATAACACTGCTGGTAGCTACAACTGTTCATGTAACAATGGATATTACCTAGCAGGAAATGGAAAGAACTGTAATGGTGAGTATACAGTAACAAAAATAATTATAGACTAATCATATAACTCTACTTTAAGTAATTGTGAATAACAAAATATATTGTAGCTATTTGTTTTGGGGGAATACACAATCACAGATATTATCCTACATAAAATCACATAATATGATAATATTAATTAGTTAAGTGGATGTAATATCTATTACATAATAATCAACTCTCTGTACATATATATACATGTACCTCTCCTGTATGATTTTATTTATTCATTTTTATTCAGATGAACTTGAATGTGGTACTGGTAATGGAGGTTGTGAACAGAACTGTGTTAATACTGTTGGTAGTTATACATGTTCTTGTAACACGGGATATACTCTGGATAGTGATGGACACAATTGTGAAAGTGAGAATGATTATAATTATATTAAATTTTATCTTTCACTAAACTCAGAGTCAGTGTTGTGTGTGTGGTGATGTGTCTGTGTCTGCGTGTTAATGTGTATCTGTGTTCATGTTTTTGTGTATCTGTGTGTTTCTGTCTGTCAGTTTGTCCTTGCGTGTTTGTGTCCATATGAAGTACCAAGTGCGTGAGATGTGCCGTAATTAATTATTTAACCACTTGTTCAATAATTAAATCAAACTCATTATTATTATTATTATAAAGAAATTATACATAACTATGCATATATACAGTATGTATGTTTTAACAAAATGGAATGGGAAACTACCAAGGGGTAATTCAAGTAAACCAAGTGGTAGTAACCACTCTAAACAAACCTGAAGAGAGCACTGATTTAACTCATTAAAATTACATTAGGGGTATAGTTGGTAATTTTTGAGGTTATATTTGTTCATGGATAACCAGCTACAAAAATCTAAACATTTTGGTGCAAATATTCTAGCACTTCTCTTTTACTTGAATACTTGAATACTATATACAACTACATATAACCCTCTTCTGTTTTATGTTTCCTCAACAACTTGTGTTCACTTAAAGTCATTGTTCATTGATGTACCTTGCAATTTAGGTATTTGTACAATACCATTAAAAAAAACAAGTATTCCTTTATGATGACTATATATAAATCATTGCCGAGCGCTAGTGTCTCTACCTTTCTGTGTACTCGAAATCTGAGGCCTGAAACTGATTACTGCATGAAATACTCTCTCAAAGGTTCTAAATAATAACTTCCTCAAGTCTGAAACTCAACAACTTATTATATTTACTTTTTAAAGATTCTTGCATCATCTTTATACTGTTTCTCTGCTGTGTAGCTTGAGCACACGTTATTTTACGCACCACACCCATTAATTGACCGAGCCCCCGGAATGATGTAACTTCCTTAACTACATATACTATGCATACTCTAACATATAAATATATATATATATAGTTCGAACCTGTGGGAAAGCAATAATTATTATAGGGATGGCGCTACGAGCCATAATAATCATCCCTGTGATCACACTAAGTCAAACACTTCTACCAATTAATTTCACATAATAATATAAAATGCAATCATATTTTATCAAGATGTTTGATTGCAAACTAATTACCATCACTATAGCACTTGAATTAATTATGATCTGCTCTCCATTGTAGATGTTGATGAGTGTAATACTAATAATGGAGGATGTGAAGATGGCTGTGTGGACACTGATGGGAGTTATTACTGTACATGTGATACTGGATATTCATTAGATAGTAATAGACATGATTGTAGTGGTAAGTGAAGAAAATAAGTTATATCTGTCCATTGGATTAGAGTTAGAAACATGTACAGCTACAATGTAGATTTGAAGCTAGATTTGGGATTAGTACAATCCTGCACTATGATTGCTTTCCCACGAGTTTGAGTTAAATTATATATATAGATTATTTGCTTGTGTCAGAAATGTATTGCTAAAGTTCTATAAGATCCTTTAAAAAGTAATGAGTGCAAATAATATGTTATAATTGGCTCTTGTGCTTTAAGAATGTCAGTCATGATTAATGAATGTTTACACCACAAAGCAATCATATGTATACTTCTTTTCCTTATATTTTGTTTTAGTTTTCTTTCATTTCTCTCATTCCTGCATAATATTATAATAACACCTTGTCCATGTATAAGCCCTTATATAATTGAACCTTGCATCTAACAAGTCATATCAAATTTGAATAACATTCCCATTACAGATATTAATGAGTGTAATACTGGTAATGGAGGATGTGAACACATTTGTACAAACAGTGATGGTAGTTTCACATGTTCTTGTGACACTGGATATCAACTTGATTATAACAAGTATTGTTCAGGTAGACAGACAGACACGCACATACACCATGTACATGCAGAGTCACACACACACACACACACAAACACACACCCACGTACACATACACATACACATACACATGCACATACATGTACACAGACATGTACACACATGCATGCACATATATACACAACACACAAACGCACACACAAACGTGTACATGTACATAGACATGCAAACATAGTCAACATACACTCATCCATGCACACATACATTTACACATATATTCTTCCATATATGCTGCATATACTTAAGTAGGTACTACTATACTGATTACACACACAATTCATACAATACATAAGGTCTTTATAATATATATAATCTTAAAAATATTCTATAGATGTTGATGAGTGTGGTATTGATGATGGAGGATGTGATCAAACCTGTCGTAATACTATTGGTAGTTTTGTGTGTGAGTGTAGTGATGGTTACACTGTTAGCGGTCTCAGTTGTGAAGGTACATTATTACATACATGTATACATGTACATGTGCAATACATAATCTTGTAAATACTACAATGTCTATATGCAAACACATACGTACATGTTAATTATGCTTACATACATAATTAAATACATATACACAGATATGTATGCATATACATATACATGTGTATCTACATTGATATACACGTATATACTCATGCACAATATGTATGTAGAGCATATGCATGCATGTATGTATTTTCACAGATGGAGTACTCATGCACACATATACACATACACATGCACATGCACACACCCATGTACCCACAAAATACACACATCCATGTCTCATATGTTGAACACACATGCACACACCCATGTACCCACAAAATACACACATGCACATATTCACACATATACATGCATACATGTACATACCACACATATATACATACACACACACACACACACACACTCACATCTATAAAATCACAATTTATTAATGTAGATATTGATGAGTGTGAGACTAACAATGGAGGATGTAATCACACATGTACTAATAGTGATGGTAGTTACACATGTTCTTGTAACACAGGATACACATTAGATTTAGATGAGGAAGGATGTTCACGTGAGAACATATATTATATCTTTTTCCTAATCTCTAAAAATGTCTCTATTATTTTACAAGCTTTATTTTAAAGAATTATGGTATATCCAGCAGAGCTGGACTGGGTCCTGTTTTTTTTACTATCAGGATATTCGTTTGTAATAGTGGTCAGGTACCCAGATGATTACTCTAAAAAATTAATGACTTGTTTGCACTAAAATATAAAGTATTACCTCACTATTTTGCTGTGATCACTGGAATGGTGCAATAGTTGTTTATACAAGCAGCATTAGTGTTTCTATAGGTCGTTCTGCACTGTAAAAGCCAAAAAAGCTGATAACATGAAGGAAGACACTTATGAACCACCACTCTATTGCGAGTTTAATTTCATGTGTTTTGTTTCTGTGCATGCACAAACATTAAACGAGTACACTGATATAAAGAAACAGATCCGGATGTTCAATTCGCAGATAATTATCCAGATAATTAGGTATTCGTTCCAGCTCTAATATATTGTTGTTATACATGTGTAGGGTACCTATTGTTTGCATGTATAAATTCAGCAAATTTTACATTTGCCCAATTTGGGGTATTAAATTTGAAGATTTTGAATAATGTCATACTCAAATGAATTAATGGTATATGTTTATGTATATGTGTTGCATTTGTTAAAAGTGACTAAAAAACAAGTGTAGATAGAGAAAAAAAGTATCCCTATGATTGCTTTATGGTGTCCAGCATTGAGTAATCATGGCTGACTTTATCATGCCTGAAACACAACAGCCTATTATAGTTATTATTTTGATTATCTACTCTCTTTACCTTTTAAAGAATCTTGTAGAACTTTAGGAATATATTTCAGGTAGAATAGTTAGTTAGTAGTTCCAGTTTCTAATTCTATGTAAGCTACAAGCAGCTTTCTTTCTGCCCATTAATTGACCGAGCCCCCCGGGAATGACGCAACTTCCTTAACTACGTATACAACTCATACTCGCGAAGTGGACACAAGAAAATATATATATAATTATATATATATATATAATAGTTCGAACCCGTGGGAAAGCAATCATAGGGATGGCCCTACGGGCCATAATAATACTGACAAAAAATACACAAGTCTTTGGAGCTAATTGATTATTATAATTATAATTTTTTAAATATAATTTTTTAAATATAATTATATCTTCTTTCTCAACAGCTGTGTGTTTTGATTCATGTAATCATTGTACTGAATGTAGATCTCCAGGAACTTGTATATGTGATAGTGGCTGGACTGGTAGTGACTGCTGCACAGGTATGAGTAATTATAATAGTTTATAATTACAGTGTATGAAAGAAATAAAAGTATATTTTAGTACTTATCTTGTGGCAAATATAATATAATTACATGTACAATTCAACATACATGTACATGTACATGGAAAATCATGTGCTCAAAGGAGCTAGCGCAGAGGAAACAACACATATCACAACACGTATCACAACACATATCACAACACATGTACATTCACACACAAAATATACATATATTATATATAATTATAAATAAAAAATAATAATTTTAAAAACCACAGACTTAAAAAAGGTACGGAAGATTTAAAAGCTACAGTGACTTATAAAATTTAACAGGTTGTTGAGATATTAACTGCCTTATAACTTTTCACTGAAAACTTGGCTCACTAGAACAAGGACAACTAATGAAGGGAGGGAGTTATCTTAGAATAGACGGAGCTGACCACATTGCTAAGGATGTTTCATTTAGCATTTAGTATTAAAGTAAAGTTAACTAGTTGAAACTTAATTCATTATAAATTCATGAAACATTGCTATGGAACTACAAATGAAGCCTCTTGTGTGCATGTATATTATAGTGCAGTTACCAACTCAATTTTAAAAATATAGTTGTGTATACTGTTTGGTTATGATGGTGACTAAACCATAGTGGTACATAAACACATCTATAAAACTATGAATCTATACTGAGCTTAGTTACAACTAATCATGATTCTACTTCAGTATCATGAGCTTAAAGGGATTCTTCAGGTCAGAATAATAAAATAATTAAGATTATGAAGCTAGCTGTCATAAATATATGATGAGAAAATTAGGTTTATTGAATATGAAATTTCAAATTTCACATGATTCCATCTTCCAATTATTATACAGACATTATTGAATGTAATACTAATAATGGAGGTTGTGAACACACATGTACCAATGTTGATGGAAGTAGCATATGCAGTTGTGATGAGGGGTATACTCTAGACTCTAATGGAAATAGTTGTACAGGTAAGTGAGAAAAAAGTATTAGACCTGTTAATAAAAAATTGGTACGGAATTGCCCACTCTGTTTTTACTTAATGAATGATAATTATTATAACAATTATATAGTTATTATTTATAAGAGTAGTATGAGAGAACCAAAATATAACCTACGAATATTAGTTACTAGTAGAACACTTGCTGAAGCATAAAGGTAGGAACTAAATTAAATTGGATGCAGGCTAAATGTGCTACACATATGCAGATTGCAAGTGTAGGTCTTGAACATTAATTTATTCTCCTTCGTTGAAGTTTGTAAATGTCAACATTGTATAGACCTTGTGTGTGTCATAAATTTATAAATTGGATAGGACACTATTAATTTACTGCTTATGATCTATAGTCCCCATCCTACATGTACATTTATGTACTCTAAATATTTCACTCCTAGTCTTGTCGTTCCCAACCTATGGGGTCTTACATGTATATTTAAACCCTTCTAGTTACTGGCAAATAAAAATGTTTTTTTGCTTTAGTAGGTGTGTAACGACTCACGTGCTAAATTAACTAGCCCTGAAAATGGATGGCGCTAAAGCATCACGCCTAGTTGCCTGACACCGGGTAGTAGGAGGGCTTGGAGGTCCCCATGTTGACTCTGTACTCTGTGGCGGTGCAGTCCATGGCATAAGCACTGATGGAGCAGCCTCTGGTATGGATCTTGTTGCTAGTAGCAAATATTCGAGAAAGAATCTTGAAAACTGAAGTGGGAAAGGGTTCCGTGTGAACAGCTGTTGAACACGGGTAAGTTGGCCCTGAGGGAAGGGAAGGTCCGCCTCTTTTCCTGGAAGAGGTGCCCATTCCTGGTGGAGGTCCCTGTGGCTTGCATTGTGGAATGGAGGAACCTGGCCCAAAAAGGGAATCGGATAAAGATTTCCAAACCAGAGTGTAGCTATTGGTAGCATCGCAAACTAACACAGAGACGTTGGTGGAAGCCCCGGGAAGAGTTGCCTTTGCTTCTTGACAGAGTGTGTTTACTGTAATCAGTTTGGCCGGAGATAGGATTACCTGATTCCGGCATAGCGCCATACTTCTCATGGGGTCTGGTGCACCCTTAAAAGTTTGAGATAAGTGTAAGCAGGTTGTTTCTGTGCTGTTCAGCAGGTCTCCGAGGTGAGCAACCTCTAGTCAATAGAACAATGTAGGTAAGGGAAGTCGGCGAAATTGATCAGTACAGGCCCAGACCTGTCAGGCTGCCTCAGGATGGCGGCAGGGCACAACTGGGACTGGCCTGTCAGATCTGTCTTGACCTTCTCTGGATGTCACCAGGAGGAAGGGCATCGGTTGTTTTGGGTGACGACAGTCTTGCAGGGCTCATGCGAGTCCTCTGCTGGACAGTGGCAGCTTTTTGGCCCAGTGCAGTGTCGACAGGTGCTAAACAGCTAACTTAGAACTGTTCAGTTTCTGAATTCATATTACATGAATTTGGTCAACTACTCTAAACATTGTTGGTTGACCATAACATTTACCAAGCTTTTCAGGGGTGCAGACTAGGGGGTCAAATATTAGAGCACAAAGAGGTGTGGACTAAGAGGACAAACATCAGAACCCCTACTCCACACCGCTGTTATAATCTAATTGTTCTTTATTTAAATACTGTGGACTCTTTATACCCAAAACTAACTCATGCACAAATTTGTAATAATCACACTATGGTATTGTGTTAGGGAAGAAAATCATTAATTTTTATATTTTATTGTTGTGTCTTCATAGATATCAATGAATGTAATAATGATGATTCTAATGGATGTAGTCAGAATTGTACTAACACCGATGGATCTTACATTTGTTATTGTAGTACTGGATATGAAATAGGAATTGATAATAAATCTTGTATCGGTAAGTCTGAAAATTAGGAAGTTATAAGCTAGTCTGTTAGAAATATAACACATATAAAGTAACAGCAGGGTATAAATGTATATTTAAATATTGTAAAATCTTTATACCTGAAACTAATTCAGGCACAAATTCCATTTTTATGTATGATTCATATAGATACTAATGAGTGTGGTAATAATGATGGAGGTTGTAATCAAACATGTGTTAATACTGTTGGAAGTTATAATTGTGAATGTGATTTTGGATACAACCTCAACTCTGATGAACATGGATGTGATGGTAAGAGAATAAATATCGATTTAAACGTACCAACAATGTTAGTCAACTTAAAATGTACGATTTATTCACCTTTTAAAATTTAAGCTCTATACTATTATAATATACATTGTAATGTATGTGTGTGTAATAACATGTGTTGTGTGTGTGTATCTGTGTGTGTGTGTATGTGTGTGTCTGTGTGTGTGTGTGTGTGTGTGTGTGTGTGAGATAGATCCTTTAATGGATACTATTCGCTCAAGGTCTAATTTAGCTACAAGAGACTACATTTCCAACTCAAAGTGCTTTAAGCACTAGCAACTAGTAACAACTGCATACAGTGATAACTCAAGACAAATTCTACAAAACAATACATCTACTTATATACAAAACCAAAAACCATTAGACAATCACAAAGATAAAGCTAAAGCTAAGAATGAAAAATGATAAGGATGAAAGATAAGGATAAGGGCAACAATCTATTAACACATAAAGGTGAAAATTAGTACAATCAAACTACATATGACAGGGATAGCTAATCAAGGAAAACATAACTGTAATATAACTATAATATATACATACACATAAGACACTTATTAATTAAGTCAAAGGTTCAGTCTATCACAGTGTGTGTTTGCGTGTGTGTGTGTGTGTGCACTAGCGTTGGAGTCCGGTATTGAGTCAATCTGGAGAGGGATTAGTCTACTAGATGTAGTAGGGAAAGTGTTTGCTTACATAACGAAGCAGAGGATGCAATCTGTTGACGATTTGAAACTGACTGAATCTCACTGTAGCTTTTGGAAAAGTCATCATTGCAATGAAATGCTATTTTGTGCAAGACAGTTAGTGGAAAAGACTATTGAGCATGAGAATTCTCTGCATAGGGTTTGTAGAAGTCTTATGACAGTGCTCCACATGAAGCCATGTGGGAGGCCCTTGAGAAATATGGTATACAATGGAGCCCCTCTATTTCAAACACCCTTGGGATAAATATAAGTGTCCTGATTATAAGGTTGAGTTTATATTATAAAGCACAGTTTAGGACTTTTGTACACGTCCTTAATACAGGGGTGTCCTTAGTTCAGGGTGTTCTCAATAGAGGGGTTTCACTGTACCACCAAAGATGATTAGCATTGTTCAGTCCTTTCATGAGGATATGTTAGTAGAATTGAAGTTAGTTAAATGGGGAGATTCTGAAGGGGGAGATTAAGATGATTGGTTCGAGGTGCTGCATATCCATGTGGCATGAGTTGAAGTTTGCTGATGACACAATTGCATGCAGAATAGTCTATACAATATAAGCCATTTTTCTAATGTTTACTTTAGCTTGTGCAAAGGTTTGAATTAAATCATAGTGAAAGGAATTTTAAAAGTATAATACAGTTGTATCTGTCTATGTGTAGCTATGTGCAAAGATCATATAGACCTTTTGTTCTCACAGATATTAATGAGTGTACAGAAGATACTGATGATTGTGGTCATGAGTGTTATAATACAGTTGGTAGTTATTTGTGTGACTGTCCTACTGGATATAAACTGGATATTGAAGGACTTAACTGTATAGGTAATAACAATAATTATTATTATTTTAAGTATAATAATCAATTGCATTATAGATATTTAGATTGTGTTGCACCAGTGCCTATATAGCAATTTCCCTACCTATACAGGTACAGGTACATGTACTAATATCTGAATAGGTCAGGTTGAGCAGATTACAAATACAGTCTGAATAATTATAATTTAAGATATATCTAACTAATGATGGCAAAGCTACACGTGTACATAACAATTTCCATTTGAATGTATTTCATTATAAAATAAAAGAAATAGTACCCAAACAATATGCTAATTATCACTTTGCCCATGTGTGTGAACAATTTCAAACTACAGTAGACAACAACAAAAATTTCACGTTTTGTGATTGTACTATGATCCTAGTACAGACCATAGTATACTAAATCTTTCAGTTAACAGTAGAACCTCCAATAGCGAACTCTCTGAGAAGCAGATTGCCTCTCTATAGCAGAAAAAACACTGTTCACCCGAATGAATTTACCATATAATACACATACCAGTAACCTCCCAAAAGCGGCCACCTCGAATTCTCTAGAGCGGACAATCGAGGGAATCCCATGCATGATTGTTAGTCAGGCGTGGCCTGACCCTTGCGTTTTTGGAGCACAGCATATACTGAACTTGTGCCATGCTTATATGAGTTTGGGTTGGGCTCAACTTGCCATACGCATATATATTACAGGTGGAGCTCATGGCATCTTATGTTTTGGTTGCAGAAATAATATTACCTTACAGACAGCAAACAGATGCAATATAATCAAACCTTCTTACTTCAAGACTTTACAAGTTTGGAAAAGATTAGTAGTGGAGCGTTTTGAGGAATTCAATGTGGATGTAGATATAATCAGCTGCTAATCAAACAATATGCATATGATCTACCATGATTACCCCCAAAAGGATGCTTTCTGACCTCATCCTTTATTATAGCTACCAGAGGGCTGATAACAAGAACGAAGTCAATAAAGCTACATAATACCTTCCTATGCTCTTCTTTTAAAGTATAACCTAATGGCTTGACAACATCATCTACGCTATACTTTCATACTTTTATTATTAGTTATAACCGTTATGATGTCACTTCCTGTCTACTGCAGAATTTCTGCAGTTAGCACAAGTTCAGTATACGCTGCGGTCCTGACCCTATGTAAACGCAAGGATCAGGCCATGCCTCAAAACATGATTGTTGGGATCATTATACAGAATAATAATAATAATTTTTTTTTTTTAACTTGAAATTGCTCTGTAGTTATAAGCTTAGCTCAATCGTCCTGTTGAAGATGCGCGCTCAATAATTTTCTTCACTCTATTAATATAGAGTTTTGGTCCACACAAACGGTAAGTACAGGGGATCTCTAACCCATACCCAGCACCTCTGTTAACCTCCAAGAAGAGGACAACCTGGGGGGGGGGGGGGGGGGGGGCGTTGGGGTGGTTTGAGGGAGGCACAGGCCCCCAGAAGCTGAGGGTTTTTCAGAGTTAAAAAGACCAAATTGAGAGGAAATTTTGGCTTGTGGCTTTATTTCTGTTATATTACATTCGTGAAAAGAGTGCTCAAAAGTGGTGTACAAACACTGATCATGAATTGAGATGACAGAATAAGTGTGGGTATTAAATAATAAAAAAATATATATATATTATAATAATTTAAAAAAAAAATGTTTGTGTTGCTCGGGTTCCGGCCCGTGTGGGCCCGGGTTCAGTTACACCACTGCTTCGAAAGTTCCACTGTACTTAAACGGTAATTAATTATTTGGGTATAAACATTTAGCTTGTTAACAACGCCCACCATTAATAATTAATAACCGTTTTAACAATAAAAGTACAAAACAGTTTGTTCCGTACAAAGACAAATCGTAAACTTTTTTCGTAGCCTACTGTAGATGAATAAAGGTAATTATTTCACATAGGCAAATTAATGTTTAAACTGAAGTTTTAAATGTACATAGTACAAAAACAGAAGTTAAACCTTTCATTGAGTCCTACGGTAGGTTATATATGAGCCCTATTTATAGAGTACTAAATGTTGACAGGGCTTCTCATATAAGTGGACTTGTCAAACTTGCTTCACAGAATTACTTTGTAATTATGAACTCCTAAAATCTGTTGATATTCACGATGACCTCAAAATTGGGATGTGATGCATTTATGTGTAATATTGCAGTGTATAGTTTAATATCATATGGTAACTCAAAAATGAAGTGAAATTTGATATACACAAAAAGGAATGGCAAGGATAATTATATGCAAATGGTGCAGGAAAATAGTCATTTCGAAGTTATGAACATAATTATTTCTGAGGTTAAAGGGAACACAAATGACCTAAAATATGGTTATATTGCAACTTCTTTAAAAAAAACAAAAAAAGATCAACAAAATTATAAGTGTTTCATCATTGTATGATAATGTTATTATTACAGATATTGATGAGTGTGATGATGAGAATGGTGATTGTGATCAAACTTGTGTTAATGAAGAGGGTACATATCATTGTGAATGTATATCAGGATATCTACTTGATGAGGACAACACTGGATGTTCAGGTGAGTGAAAGACAGTAATCCTTAAAGATGTGCGATACAACTAAATAATAGTATTGCGTATCGCTGCCAAAAATATCACGATACAATACAGTATCACGATATTTGAAACACTTATAAAATTTAAATAGATGTCCTTTTTGGATGTATTTGTCAAGAAATGGTAAAAGAAATCAATGAAAGTTATGTGCACTAGCTTTTTATAATTACTTTTAGGTATCAAATTAGATAAAACATGTTTACTAAACTATCCATTCCAGTGTATTGTTACACCCAAAAGCTAATATTGTATCACGATATTCAACAAAAATATCGATATTTCGATATATATCGATATGTAACGCACATCACTAGTAATCTTATGGGAGGTTGTTATTGAGGGTTGCTATATATGCTGTTCTGAGTGATGTTCTTTTTTGACTTGTTTCAAAATTGTTTGTAATACACCATATTTACAACGCTGAATGTGAATCTTGTTCCCTTTTTGGAACTCATTATATGACTTGGGTTTGCCATACTGAACTGAATTCATTAACATTTGTTATTGTAATACAATTTAGAAATAATAATTATTATATAAGTAGTTGTGTGTGTACAATAGAATAGCTTATGGAAAAGATAAAGGGAAGAATATTTTGTATTAATGAGCAAATGAGTTTATGAGAGGTAGCAAGTCCCCACACATCAAAACATACAACATTACAAATAAACTATAGCATGCATGTAGAACAGTCCTGTCAGCTCCACAATAGTGAATTGTTATAATGAAGTCCAATAGCGGATTTAGTGGAGGCCGATCTGGCACCAGCCCTCCAACCACCCCCACCTAAATTCCACACATCCATAATGGCTAAAAGACAGGCATCAATCCTGGAATTGCTTCCAGACTCTAACAAGAAGTAGTCTTGTGTATTCTAAGCAACTCCGTGATAATCATTTATAACAGCCGTCAGTACAATCATGGAGTATTAGTTGTGTTTCTCAACATCACCCAGCATTTTCTAAATATAAAAGTAAGAACTCTCCAGTCTTATTGAATGCAGACCTGGATGTAGAATGTCTATTCTACATGATATCATGCACACACAAGTGTAAATTTACTCCCAGATTGCGCCATATTGCCTTTTTCAGGGGTTCCAAATTGAAATATTCTTGAAGGAGTACCCCACACACCTTTCTACATAGACCATCCAAATGTAAGTACCCCAAATCTGAAATCCTAAATCCATCCCTCCTTAGTCTATGAAACAAATTGTCTCCTGCCTACCCAATTATCTTTGCTTCCTGCATACGTTCCCAAGACAGTCAAAGCTTAAAAATATTTCTTACTGTCATGCCTAATAATTGTGAAGATAAAGGGAAGAGTACTTTGTGTTTATAAGCAATTGGGTTTACGAGAGGTTGTAATTTTTAGCAATATGGGAATCCAAGTTATTTTGGTAGGAAGGATATGATCTTTTCATAGATATGAATTCACTTGTGTGGAGCTGGGCTAGTGTACATGCATGTTAGGGTTTGTTTGTACTGTTATATATTTTCATATGTAAGGACTCTATTCCTTACAGCTACATGTATGTCTCATAATTGTGAGGGTCATAATTAGTTTCTATTGCAGTGAAATTTCAGATGTTTGCAAAAGAACTGTATAGGAACTATATGTATTAGAGCTTGTTTCTCCTACTATTGATTGTACTACCTGTATAAATATAGGTACCAATACTATAGCCACAGCATTATACATTTTGTAATGACATGAAGCTTCAATATTTAACAAGATAAACCATTCTACTTGGAGAGAGGGAGTGAGGGAGGTACGAAATTAGGAAAGGAAGGAAGGAAGAAGATATAGATGTGTTCATTTTATCCATACTTGGTATTAAATAAAATTCAAATGATGTCTTCTATCTTCAGTCTCTAAAAGAATTTAGTTCATTGTTTCCATTTTATGAAGCTATTGAATTATACTTACTTCTAAGCATTCTATTCCACTCAAATAAAAGATATATACACTTTTCTGGTTTACGTATGCATTTTTTATGATTCAGGTCTATAAAAATTAATAATAATTTTTTTAATGATTTCATACACATACAGATCATGATGAATGCTCAACTAATGCACATGCTTGTGATCAGAACTGTCATAATTCACATTCTTCATACTACTGTACATGTAATAGTGGATATATACTGGAGACAGATGGAAGAAACTGTACAGGTAAGATATGAGATAAGCATTCTTGTAGTACTAACAATTACATTGTGCAGATATTAATGAATGTTCTGATCATGTATCTGGTTGTAATCAAGAGTGCAGTAATACTCCTGGAAGTTATGTTTGTAGCTGTTTCACTGGATTCTCTCTTAGTAGTAATAATAGGACTTGTCTTGGTGAGTTTATCATTGTACTTGATGTCATATAATATGCTATATAACCTGAATGAATGACAGTAGATAATTATTTTTTTTAATTCTCCAATCAGTTTATTATAAATTAAGATATATAGAGAAAAAGATTGTCCCTAGATTGCTTTGTGATGTCCAACATTCAATAGTCATGGCTGACTCTGAAACACTACATACTATTATAGTTATTATTTTGATTATCTACTTTTCTTACTTTTTAGAGGTTTTTGTAGACCTTTAGGAATGTATTGCATCTAGAACAGCTCAAATTTCTATGTAAAGCTACAAGCAGCTTTCTCCCTGCTGGTTTGTAGAGCTTGTGTGCACCATAGCCCCTCAGAATGACACAACTTCCTTAACTACGTATACAATGTAACACAAACATTCATATATTATAAATATATAAATAATATTATATAATATATATATTATATATAAACATACATCGATACTGTGGGAAAGCAATGGGCCATAAAAAAACATTTTGTTAGCTATTCAGCTATCTTCTTCAGTGGTATAAGAGTAAACATGCATAATTACTTATATATTAAAATATAACAACATACATGGAGCAAAAAGTATCTCTATAATTATAATCATTACTCATGACTTGCTAACAATTCTTGTATAGTAATTACAGTTTCCATAAGCCTGCTGGTCATCTATAGCTCAAGTGTCTATTCATCTATGCACCACACCCATTATTAATTGTTCAAGCCCCCAGAATGACGTAACTTCTTTATCTATGTATATAACGTGTATGGGACACAAATGAATACAATAACTATGAAGTAAAATGCAGATTTTATTATTATAGTTGAAATTTGAAAGTTAACTTTTGACTAAACTATTTGTACATTTTGTAATTCATTATGTTATTACACCACATGAATTACATTCTTCAGATATTAATGAGTGTAATACTAGTAATGGAGGATGTAATCACACATGTACTAATAGTGATGGTAGTTACACATGTTCTTGTAATGATGGATATGAACTGAACTTTGATGATCATGCTTGTGATGGTATGTTATGAATAGATACATTATTGGTGAAGATCACAAATGGATAGATGAATGACACATTTACATAGGAATGAATGAATGGGTCATTGCATAAATGAATGGATGGTATTTGGACTTATATACATGTACATGGATAATCATCAAATTGATGTACGAATGGATAGAAGTTGGTTGGACAAATAAAAGATGAAATAATGATGGATGGGTAGATTAATAGATTGGTGATTTTAAGGTAACTGATGAAGATCAGTAATTATTCTCAATTCTAGATTTGAATGAGTGTACCCTCGGTACTCACTTGTGTGAACATACTTGTGTTAATGATATTGGTAGTTATCACTGTATTTGTGATACTGGATATCAATTAAAAGGAAATGGACTGAACTGTTCAGGTATTATATAGAACTAGATGGTGCATACTTTTATACTTGCACATACACATATGCATATACACATACATATGTGCACTCACATATGTGCACACACACACACACATACACACACACACACCTTTGAACCTTTGAAACTTTGAAGCCCATGTTGCATAGCAACATGATATGGCTTTACCTGGGTTGTGTAAACCCAGAAGCAAATGGCGGTAGGCACTACACACCACTAGCACAAAATCTCCTATGTCTGGTTAAATCCCCTTACTTCTAAACTGACGACCTCATAAGCAGACAAAACCCATCTCCAGGGACTGACGTACAGCCGGGCACACACTCATCTGACTTGATCCAGCAACCTTCTCCACATTTTCCCTACATATCTGGTACCACTCATTTCTCATACCTTCCTTCACCAACTCCAATAGCTTCCACATCCACCTTCATGACATCCCTCCACCTCCTCTTGGTCCCATGAAATGGTCGCATCTTCTTCAATTCACTAAATAGCACTAATTTAGGTAGTCTCGTCTCCTCCATTCTGCCAAGATGTCCCAACCACCTTAACTGCTGTTCTAGGATGATGTCCAGTATTGTAATTGGTAGCCCAAAGGTTGCAGCCAGATGTCTACTCGACAGCTTCTTTTTCCACTGTTCGTACCTTGACACCCCCCGTATGGATTGAATACATCGATTGTGGAATGCCTCTAGTCTTCTTGCATCCTTTGCTTTCAATGTCCAGGTCTCTGCCCCATATAACAGCACAGAGAGCACCACCAAATGATAAACCTGTCATTTAGTAGCAATGGAAGGGTTGCTATTCTGAAAAACGAACCTCCTCCGGCACCCAAATGCTTTGGCAGCTTTAGCAAGCCTTGAGCTCACCTCCGAGCCAGCTTTTCCGTCATTTGAATTTTGAAATATCTGAGACAAGGTAGGCGAAGCTATCTACAATGTAGAACGAACCCCCATCCACCTGTACAGGCCTTATATCGTTCTTATGCGGACTCTAACCAACAATCATTGTTTTGGTTTTGGTTATACTCGCTATCAGTCCCCAGTCCCTTGCTGTTGCCACAAAACTTGTAGCTGAAGCAACAAAGCCACTGCGGGACATTGAATAAGGTACTACATCATCTGCAAACTGTGTCTCAGTCACTCTTGCTTCCTTCAATCTAGACTTGACCGTGTGATCACCAACCAGCCCCTACCAATCTTGTACAACACATTTACTCCCTCTCCTGCCCACTCACCCCTCCAATTTGCTACCACACCACTGAAGTACATGTTGAACAACAATGGTGCTATTGTACATCCCTGCCATAACTTCTTTATCTACGTATATAACGTGTATGGGACACAAATGAATACAAGTAAGTAGGAAGTAAAATGCTTCATAACCTCCTCTGGCCCTTGTGTTAATGAACCATCGTCTTTCCGAACTACACTGGGTCTAGTGGGTCTATGTCCTGCTGGACATAGACCCACTAGAGCCAGTGTAGTTCAACCATCCGCATTCTTGATAGCTTCAACATTAAGCTTATGAACTGCAAAAGGTTTAGGAATCTTGTCCTTGCTCTTACCATAACATTTGACTACAACATTAATCTTCGCTCTCACCAGCATATGGTCTGACATACAATCAGCCCCTTGCATAATTCTCACATCTCTACAGGGCACTCTTTGATCAGATCTCATCATTATGAAATCTATCATATAAACATTTTTGGTGGCAGGGCGCGACTAGGTACCTTGATGTATCTCCCCTAGCGAAGGATCCTTGCACACACACACTCATTAGTCAGTAACTAAGCTAATTTTAACTGATAAGGACAACCTTATCACACTAGACCAATGAAATTATATATCTAGTTTATTTATACACATACAATGTATGTATATAAATAAACTAGATATATCATCAATGAGTCTATCTATGAAAATCAACTCCAACATATACATGTACATGTTATTTTATTATTTATTTATTTTTATTAGATATTAATGAATGCAATAGTAATAATGGAGGTTGTAATCAGACTTGTGTTAATGAGTTTGGATCATTTCATTGTGAATGTGACCTTGGCTATACACTTGATGATGATGGACTAGGATGTACAGGTATATATTATACAGTACAATAAAAATATTTTGTCACAGAGCATCGTTCAAGTGCAAATATTACAGACATTACATTACATGAGATATACATGGTCAAGACAACATTAAAGTATAAGTAAATTGAATGCTATATTGTTGCCAAGACCACATGTCAAGTGCTGTATGTTTACATGTATTATATCAATGTATGATGGTTGGCAGATAAATCATATCACTTCTCGTTTTTGGAAACACAGAATGCACTTTTCTAGAAAGTCATACAATTTAAGCATCTACTCTTAGACTTGTATATTATGTACATACATTTATTATTAGTAGTAAAGTAATAATACTGTCGTGTATTTACCTCCGTAGATGTCAATGAGTGTTCTCATGATATTGATGGGTGTTATCACTATTGTAATAACACTATTGGATCATATTATTGTGCTTGTAAGATTGGTTATAGACTCAATGATACAAATCAGAGAATTTGTCATGGTAAGTTAACCAAACAGCAGTTTTAGACAGTCTCTACAGTATACATGTAGGTAATGATAGCAAAGAAGAAAATTGTTAACAGAAACAACAGTACCTAATAATATATAATAACAACAATTTTCAACAGTATCAATTATTATTAGTAACAAATTATATTAACAGGAGTTTTATTATCAGTAACAGCGGTAGTAACAGAATGCTATTAATAGTATTATATAGAGGAGATTGAAGGAACATGTAAACCATTATTTATTTATTTTACTAGATATTAACGAGTGTGATGAAGATAGTGATGGATGTGCTCATCAATGTACTAATACTATCAGTAGTTATTACTGTTCTTGTGATATTGGTTATTCATTAGATACAGATGATCATGGATGTGGCAGTGAGTTCATAATTATTTAGTTAATGAATAGGAATATTCCAATCATTTCAGAAGTAGGAATGAATAGTGCATGAATAGATTGATAGAACATGTATTGAAATAATCAAAAGATACATGTATATTGTGTATTCTTCTGTTGTTACTTTTACTTTCATATACCAGACATTAATGAATGTGATACAGACAATGGTGGATGTGATCACAACTGTACAGACAGTATTGGAAGTTATGATTGTTCATGTGATAATGGTTATATTCTAGCAACAGATAATCATGAATGTAATGGTAAGTCAATAAATATAGTTATAAGATCACCTAATCAGTCTTTATTTACAGATATCAGTGAGTGTAATGAAGGGACGGATATTTGTGAGCAAGTGTGTAATAACACTATTGGGAGCTATCTCTGTGAATGTGATATTGGATATGAACTTGATACTAATGCCATCAACTGTTCAGGTTAATACAATCAAGTTTATCTCATTAAAATTAATAGTTGATGTTCTCAATTAGTTCTGGACTCTGTGTCTTCATTCATTTAGTCATACTTCATTCACTATAATCATTTTCATAATTATAACTAATGAAGTACCTAAAGGTTCGGCAGAAAGTGCATATGATAAACTTGAATATAAAAGGGTGTGGTCGAGTCTTTTATTTCTATTGCATAACCATATATTTTTAACTAGATGATTTTAAAATTTATATTGTTTTTCAGATATTAACGAATGTGATAGTGAAAATGGTGGCTGTGATCACAACTGCAATAATGAGATTGGATCATTCCGATGTGATTGTAACATTGGATACCTGCTTGAAGATGATGGACTAGGATGTAAAGGTATGTAATTAGAGTGTTTGACATGGCATGGGCTCAAATGGCCCAAAAATAGTTAACACGTGTTCTGTTTAAAACCAGCTATAGCTAATTAACAAAGACTTACATGTCGTGCCCAGAAATCCTTTGACATGGATCAAATATTTTAGTAATCTTGTCGTATATTGGTTTTAGTTTAGAGTTCAATAGTGAATTTTAAAAACTTACTTTTTTCTTCAAGGTGATAGTGAAATTCCATGTGGTGCACTTATGTAGTTACAAAGTGATATCTCAATTGTTAGTTGCTACAAATATCAGTTCCTAATTGTGTATGCTGGCTGTTCCATTGTACAGTATTTACAAGATACTTATCTGCCATCTGTCAACAGTTTTCAGTTTTTGTAAAATTTGAAGTGTCATAATTGTTTTCATGAACTAAAAGTTTGATTTGTGCACTTAATACGGTATAATACTATCGATTGCAAGTATTTTGCAATGGATTATGAAATTTTAAATCATTACAAATTTGTGTTCAAAACGGGAGAAAATGCAGAATATCTTCAACTACGCTCACTACTAATGAATTTTAATTAGCATCTGAATATTGTTCATTTGTTTGTGATTGAGGGCTACTATTGCAACTTAGTTTATGTATTTAAAGGGCATAATTAAACTTGTTGATTGTTGAGCAGAAGTATACCAGAAATCGCAATGCAGACTGATGTGATCACACGGAACCTGATATACTATTGATAAATGGATTGTTGAGATAATTATCATAGCAGAATGATTAATTATTAATAAAATACATAAGTGAAAAATCTTTAACCCTAGGCCACGGAGGATTACTGTATTTGTTTGTCTGTCTGTATGTTTGTTTGTCTCTTTCTCTATTCCCAAAATTTCAGCAACACTATGAAGATTAGCATTTCGAAAATACTACGAGTAGACTTAAAATCTTGCAAGGATCAAAAGTAACAATGGGCTTTTGCTAAAACATTTCTGTTTTAAAGTTATAACAATGTTTGTAGCTCATAGTTGCTGTTTAACAACTTTCAGAAGACTTCCGGTAGCAAAAGAGTACATGGAAACACAACTCATCTTGTTTGAAGGCTATCACTGTTGAATCACAGCTTCAAATCAAGTACAATTGAAGTAGTGCCTGCTACAACATCGAGTTGTCTCTAAGCTTTCTGCCATCACTGTTAATTTTTAACTCCACCCATTTCATTGATTGAGATTGTTTTGATTGTTTTTTAATTCTTCTTTATTTTAACACTCTGCGTTTCTTACACTAGACATTGCGTACTCTTGTAGGACTCGGAGTGTATGTTGTGATATAATCTTAGTATAATAATTATTACAGTCAAGTATTGTCCGCAATTATTTACTTGTCAGTAATCATTCTTGTTTCTCAATCACACTTAAATATTTGTGCTGAGGGTTCTGCACTATGAGTGCATTCATTTTTACAGTATTATGGTAACTAATAAATAATAATTGTTTAATTAACCTTTAGAGAACTGATCTTATTTTTCAAAATTCTTTCCATTTCCAACACTGGCAAGTCTATTGCATATATTTTGGCCACCGTTCACTTTCTCTACCCCAAACTTGGCTCTTTTTCTGACATGGAGTACTACTTCTACCAATTTGCTTACCAGGACTCGAAAGTCCCCAAGCACTTCGTAAGATTAAATCAAATGCAGTGCTCTCCCTCTTTTGACTGGAACTGGGGCAAACAAAATGACCCCACTGCATGTTGGCACCAGCTACACCCACAATTTCAGGTTTTACAGCAAAGGAATGCCTCAGGTACCCACCAGAGTGTCTTGTGGGGTAACTGAAAACACATTTTGTGTGAGTAGCGAGGGGGCAAAGCCCCCTTCGAACCCCTATTAACGGGGGGACACCCCTTTAAAATCGTATTGTATTCGATATTGAGGCCAAAGGGCGGCCGAAAAACCATGAACTTTTTGGGCCATTTTCATGGGCTTGTGCTTGACATCGATTTCAAGCACTTGGAGTGCTTCGTAAGGCTAGGAACACACTTCGAACCACATAGGGGTGAAATGTCACATATATGTCACATCAGTCTTCTAAGGGTTAAGTTCAGCACTGAATTTTATCATTCTTGATTGATTCTTCATTACTTCCCATTCTGTCAGCTAAATCACAGGCATTTTAAAGTATTTTCACTAAACAAGACACTTTCTTCATCCACATTTCTTACTTTACTACCACATTGCAAACATTTAATGAAAAGAAATACCTTACAAAATGGGCACGGCGGACGCGAAAGCGCACGTGATCGACGAGCTGTGCATCCGCCGCTCCCATTTTGTAAGGTATTTCAATGGACTTGTTACTTCACACTGCTCTAGAGCCCTTAGAAAACAGTATATATGACGTTATTATGGCGGCTTGTTTCGGCCTCCATTCTGAATGACTTAGAAGAATCTTTCCACTTCCAAACTTAAGGTGTAAAGTTCAACAATCAACAAGTGTAAATGTGTCTTTTCAATAGTTAGCTGCTAATTCAAATTCATTAATACTACGCCCACTGTTAATCAATCAAAATGGACTTATATATATAATTAATTATATACATGTACACACCTTGTTTATCATAATTATGTAATATACAGATCAAAATGAGTGTGCAGTTAATATTGATGGGTGTGATCAGAATTGTCACAATAGTAATGGTTCATTCTCTTGTTCTTGTAATAATGGATACAGGCTCAATGTTGATAACAAGACATGTGATGGTTAGTGGACATTTTCAGTATTTTGGCAACTGGTTGTACAAGGAGTTTGCGCAATTGGCGGTGTATGTATATCTTTATTCAAGTTTTAAAAAAAATTAACGGGTGTGTATTACTCAAAGCATGCCAAAAGGTAGCCTGAGAGTAGTGAGTAGCCAGAACTAGTCTTTTGATATGTTGGTCACATTAATATTAAACTAGGTCAGCACTTGTTTGGTATCTAGTACAACATAAGCATTGTGTAGGGAGTGTAAATAATGTATTTACAATACTGCAAAAGCTTGTGTTGAGCCTTAAAACCACCACCAAAATGCTATATATATACCTATTCTTCAGTAATATTCAGAGTGTAAGTTAACAGTGTATTACAAAACATGTAATACATATCATAATTCTTTATCATTTAACAGATATTCATGAGTGTTCTGAAGGTATTTCTGGTTGTAATCAAGTATGTAGTAATACTATTGGGAGCTACTACTGTACTTGTTTTGAAGGCTATTATCTCAGTGGAGACAATCACACTTGCCTAGGTATGTTATGAGCATCATGTACATGTATATACATGATCTTATACATGTTCAGTACTATACAGGATGTGTTTTGTATATTTGAGCATTTTTAAAAGACAAAATTACATGCATTTTTTTGGGTAAAAATGCATATACATATTAGCAACCCATTGTTTGTTTTACCATGATATAATGCCATTGCTTGCACCAAACAAGTTGTTTCTACACTATATACATTTTTATTTTTACATAATTATAATAATTAAAATTATAGATACATGCATGTATATTAATTATACTTGCATGTAAATATTTACTCAATTCTAGATCTGAATGAGTGTACTCTCGGTACTCACTTGTGTGAACACTCATGTGTTAATAATAATGGTAGTTATGAGTGTATTTGTAATACTGGATATCAATTAGAAGCAAATGGACTCAACTGTTCAGGTACTATACAGGACTAGATGGTGCATACATGTATGCACATGTATACACACACGTAGATACATACATAAGTGCATATACCCACACATATGTGGACTACCATATGTACACACACACACACACACACACACACACACACACACATGCACTCAAACACACATATTAGTCAGTAACTAAGCTAATTTTCACTGATAAGGACAACCTTATGACACTAGACCAATGAAATTATATATCTAGTTTCTTTATACACGTACATGTACTCATCAATGAGTCTATTTATGAAAGTCAACTCCAACATATACATGTACATGTTATTTTATTATATTTTATATATTTTTATTAGATATTAATGAGTGTACATGTAATAGTAATAATGGAGGTTGTAATCAGACTTGTGTTAATGAGATTGGATCATTTCATTGTGAATGTGACATTGGCTATACACTTGATGATGATGGACTAGGATGTACAGGTATATATTATACAGTACAATAAAAATATTTTATCACGAAGCATCGTTCAAGTGCAATTATTACAGAAATTACATCACATGAGGTATATATGGTCAAAACAACATTAAAGTATAAGTAAATTGAATGCTATATTGTTGCCAAGACCACATGTCAAGTGCTGTATGTTTACATGTATTATGATGGTTGGCAGATAAATCGTGTCACTTCTAGTTTTTGGAAACACAGAATGCACTTTTCTAAAAAGTCATACAATTTAAGCATCTACTCTTAGACTTGTATATTATGTACATACATTTATTATTAGTAGTAAAGTAATAATACTGTCATGTATTTACCTCCGTAGATGTCAATGAGTGTTCTCATGATATTGATGGGTGTTATCACTATTGTAATAACACTATTGGATCATATTATTGTGCTTGTAAGATTGGTTATAGACTCAATGATACAAATCAGAGAATTTGTCATGGTAAGTTAACCAAACAGCAGTTTTAGACAGTCTCTACAGTATACATGTAGGTAATGATAGCAAAGAAGAAAATTGTTAACAGAAACAACAGTACCTAATAATATATAATAACAACAATTTTCAACAGTATCAATTATTATTAGTAACAAATTATATTAACAGGAGTTTTATTATTAGTAACAGCGGTAGTAACAAAATGCTATTAATAGTATTATATAGAGGAGATTGAAGGAATATGTAAATCATTATTTATTTATTTTACTAGATATTAACGAGTGTGATGAAGATAGTGATGGATGTGCTCATCAATGTACTAATACTATCAGTAGTTATTACTGTTCTTGTGATATTGGTTATTCATTAGATGCTGATGATCATGGATGTGGCAGTGAGTTCATAATTATTTAGTTAATGAATAAGAATATTCCAATCATTTCAGAAGTAGGAATGAATAGTGCATGAATAGATTGATAGAACATGTATTGAAATAATCAAAAGATACATGTATATTGTGTATTCTTCTGTTGTTACTTTTACTTTCATATACCAGACATTAATGAATGCGAAACAGACAATGGTGGATGTGATCACAACTGTACAGACAGTATTGGAAGTTATGATTGTTCATGTGATAATGGTTATATTCTAGCAACAGATAATCATGGATGTAATGGTAAGTCAATAAATATAGTTATAAGATCACCTAATCAGTCTTTATTTACAGATATCAGTGAGTGTAATGAAGGGACTGATATTTGTGAGCAAGTGTGTAATAACACTATTGGGAGCTATCTCTGTGAATGTGATATTGGATATGAACTTGATACTAATGCCATCAACTGCTCAGGTTAATACAATCAAGTTTATCTCATTAAAATTAATAGTTGATGTTCTCAATTAGTTCTGGACTCTGTGTCTTCATTCATTTAGTCATACTTCATTCACTATAATAATATTCATAATTATAACTAATGAAGTACCTAAAGGTTCGGCAAAAAGTGCATATGATAAACTTGAATATAAAAGGGTGTGGTCGAGTCTTTTATTTCTATTGCATAACCATATATTTTTAACTAGATGATTTTAAAAATTATATTGTTTTTCAGATATTAACGAATGTGATAGTGAAAATGGTGGCTGTGATCACAACTGTAATAATGAGATTGGATCATTCCATTGTGATTGTAACATTGGATACCTGCTTGAAGATGATGGACTAGGATGTAAAGGTATGTAATTAGAGTGTTTGACATGGCATGGGCTCAAATGGCCCAAAAATAGTTAACACGTGTTCTGTTTAAAACCAGCTATAGCCAATTAACAAAGAGTTACATGTACTAGAATTGGTAGTAGTTCAGTGGTTTGCCATTTAGATTACTACTGAAGGTATACAGCACTGAACAGGAACGTTAATAACTATGATAGTAACCGTTCACTGTTGCATGACTAAGAATATTGGCCTCAGCTGTACCCACCAAAATGAACCTACGTATATATACATGCAATACATCTTGGTGTTGTTCATGGACTACCAGACTAGCTAGAAGCTGATGAAACTTCGTACTCAAAATAATACATAGTGCATACGCTTTATAGTGCATAAACTCAGTGCTTTAGGACTTAGAGCTTTATAACTGCATTCTATATCTAAATGTGATTGTACAACTCTCCATACAATCATGATATATATGTATGTGTAGGTTATACCATGCCTAGCCAGCGTATATACGAAATACCCTCGGTAATATTTAATAAACCCGAGGGTGTAGCCCGAGGGCTTATTAAATATTACCAAGTGTATTTCTGTTTACACCTCAGGTAGGCATGGTAATAAGTGATTTATACTAGGGAAGCCTTATTTTGTGCGTATGCGCGTGAATGCATCAGGCCATCAGCCAGATCTGGAAGGTCAAGGTCAGAGGAATGGCAAAGAGAGGGAGAAATAGTTGTTTTTAGAAAGAAAACTATAACCCTAATTCTGTTGACTTTAAATCTCCAAAAAAATGTAAACGAAAATCTCCTAAAAAAAATAAACGATTTAAGCCCCCAACTTCTGAGTCAGAGATGATGGAAATTACGAAAGGTTTTGTTCTGGAGAATACCAAGAGGAGTACAACATGGGCTACTTGAGTGTTCGAATAATAGGTGTTGAAAAGAAATGTAACTGCTGAAGAACAGTGTCCTGTGGACTTGTACAAAAGCCAGATCCTAAGCTACTTAATTTTTGGTTTTGTAACAGAGGTTAAGAAAAAAGATGGATCGCCTTACCCTCCTCACTTAATACACTTGATCATGGCAGGGCTCCGAAGAACTGTACTCGAAGTCTCTCCAAATGCACCGAAGTTTTTTGACCAGTCAGACAGTACGTATCATGACCTAGGACGGTCATGTGATACCATATATCGAGAGTTCAGGAGTCTGGGTATTGGAACAGAGATCAATCGCACACCTATTTTCACAATGGAGGAAGAAGAAAAGCTGGGATATACTGGCGTTTTTGATATCAAGAATCCAGTTGGTTTACAATGAGCAGTTTTCTTCTATATTGGTAAGAGGTTTTGTATAAGAGGAGGAGAGGAGCAGCGAAAGCTCGGTCCCACTCAATTGAAGCGCTCATATGATACAGATTGCTATACGTATATCGAGCATGGTTCAAAAAACTTATCTGGAGGTCTGGAACAGTTAAAAGTAGACAATAAATGTGTACCATGTTATGCAATTCCCGAACAGTCTCCCTAGGTGTTTCGTGTATTTGTTAGATTTGTACTTTGGTAAACTTCCACTTTTTGTCTTTCAAAGCGATGTTCTCTTTTGTTGCCCAAAGAAATGTACCAGTTCTAGTCCAACATGGTATGAGGGTGCTCTGGTGGGCAAAAATAAATTAGGCAACATGGTGAAGGAAATGTATTTTGAGGCTGGTATTGAGAGCAAAACAAATCACTCTTTGAGAGCGACTGGTGCCACCTCTATGTTTAGAAGTAATGTACCAGAGAAAAGTATACAAAATGTAACTGGACATAGGTCATTGGAGGCACTTAGGAAGTATGAGAAAACATGTGATGACCAGCATCAGGCAGTGTCGAAGATAATGATGTCAAGCAAATCAATCGATTATGAAACTCAGGTGAGAGTTTTAATGGCTAAGCCATGTTTCAGTTCAATTGTTGAAGATCGGGTCAAACTGACATTTGGAAATGTGTCTAACTGTTCAATTGGAAGTATTACTTTGAATATAGGCACCAATATTTGTGGATTCCTTACCAATGAAAGGGATGAAAAAGATGTTAACAGGAAATCCTGTATATTCACCAGTGAATAAACGAAATACACCATTGTTGGTGCCTTTGACAAATAAGACTTCCATAGTATAAATACCAATATATTTCTAATGACATACTAGTATACATAATTACCTACGTACTTATAAATCAAATGCAGGCTCCATATCCTCACTATAATTATTGTGGTTATTATACATGTATCACATAAAAGACTAGGCTAATTTTTAATTTGCACAAATTAGAACCTTTAAATTTACATTTTTTCCCATTTCATCAGACATTAATGAATGTGATAGTGAAAATGGTGGCTGTGATCACAACTGTTACAATGAGATTGGATCATTCCATTGTGATTGTGATATAGGATACCTGCTTGAACATGACGGACTAGGGTGTAAAGGTATGTAATTAGAGTTTTTGATATTATTATTAGTAAAAAATAAATTAAATGCACCTGATTCTAGTGTCATATGAGCTAATTGTGTGCCATATTGCATTGAAGGTTACATTCCATAGAAGAATATTCATTAACAAGTGTCTTTTTTATCATGTTATATTATAGATCAGGATGAATGTGCAGTTAATATTGATGGGTGTGATCAGAATTGCCACAATAGTATAGGCTCGTTCTTTTGTTCTTGTAATAATGGATACAGGCTCAATGTTGATAACAAGACATGTGATGGTTAGTGGACATGTTCAGTGTTTTGGCAATTAGTTGTACATGAAAAATTTTAAGTTTTAAATATTTTGCCAAAAAAAATTAATTTGTATGCTTAATTTACTCAAAGGATGCCAAAAAGTAGCCAGAGTGAAGTGAGTGACCAGAACTAGTCTTGTGATATAATGACCACATGGGACTAGGCCAGAACTTGTTTGGTATAACATAAGCAGCATTGTATGGCAAGTGTAACATTATAGTGTAAAAGCATGTGTTGAGGCATAAAGAGATGTTGATATAGTATACATATTCAATTGTAATTTTCAGAGTTTAAGCTAACAGTATATCACATGTAATACAAACAATAATATTTGTTCTGCAGATATTCATGAGTGTTCTGAAGGTATCTCAGGTTGTCATCAAGTATGTAATAATACCATTGGGAGCTACTACTGTACTTGTTTTGAAGGGTATTATCTTTGTGGAGACACTTGCCTAGGTTTGTAATAAGTACCATGTAAGGATTGTATTCATTATTGCCAGGAAAAGAGCAAGGCAGGTGCTTAAAACTGTAGTAGTTCCACAGGCAATGCCCATGCACCTTTTTACTAGCCTGTATAACTTCTTCACTTCAAACATCACTGATATTTAACTCACTTTGCTAAAGAATCTAAAAAGCCATAAATACCAAAAATATTTACTAGTTATAACACCCCTTCCTTGGCATTATCATGTATACACACAAAATAATATTCATAATTCTGATGGCGTAGCCCGAGGAATTATGAATATTATTGAGTGTGTATCGATAATGCCCTTGAAGGTGTGTTATAACTGGTTTATTATAAGGGAGCCATAGAGATCAAAGGTTGTCCATTGACGTAATCAGCAAGTGGCAAAACTGGCAAACTTTTCATCATATTAATAATTTCCTAGCAATTCATTTTTTTGTTTGCTGAACTATCACAATGATTCTAGCACGATTCCAGTCGCATTCATAGTAAAATGCTTGTCTACAAATACCAAGATGACATCCTTAGGTACTATAAAAGAAGAGAGTCTCAAAGACAGCAGAGACTTGATCTCGAATCGAATACCATTTCATAAGTTATTCATTAATTGAGCCACGTAAAAGTTAAGTCCAAACATGCATGTGTGTAGAACATGGATAATGTTACTAAATAGGAAAGTGCTTGTTATATTGAAATCATGAGCATAGTAATAAAATGTGTAAGCAAATACATTCTTATAATAATGAGTATAACAATTATTAATATTAAAACTGTTGTATACTGAAAATATAATATTATGCACTATGATAACCACTGGGATGCTGAATGGCGACTGACACTACTTCGTGTGGGACTGCAGACAATGTTGTAAGTAAAATAGAAAATAGACATCATCTGTAAATGAAATAGAATGATACTCAATTCATAATTAATTGACATATATACAAATGACTGACCCTCAATGATGAACAAGCCTCATAATTGTGCCGATATAATTTATATAATTATGCTGTAAAACTTGAGGTGTTAATGCAATTATGATTATATGATTTCAAAAGATATATAATATTTACCAGTATACTTACGTACTTACATAGTGATGTATGGAAGTGGTTTGTTTAATTTGAGTCCTACATTAACCTTCCGACCTTGTTCACAAACACTTTGAGTTTTGATCCCTACATCTTTTTTCTTTTTTATTGAAAATGTTTTTTATTGTTCTTGGCTTAGTTTTAAACCAGTGAGATAATGATGATGTAATAATAGTAATATTCATTAGTTTGAAAATTACTCTTATACTTAGCTTCATTTATAAAAAACATCACTTTATGTTTAGTTCATTTTTAGTTTATAATAAAAAGTATAAATGCATCTATATTAATTATATATGCATAATTATAATTTTATATTCAATTAATCTCAATTAATCTCACTTCTAGACCTGAATGAGTGTACACTCGGTACTCACTTGTGTGAACATACTTGTGTTAATGATATTGGTAGTTATCACTGTATTTGTGATACTGGATATCAATTAGAAGGAAATGGACTGAACTGTTCAGGTATTATATACACATTGTACATCTTATATGTAGACTGAAGGACTAGATGATGCATACATGTATGTACATGTACATGTATACGCACACGTAAACACACATAAGTCAGGCAACTAACCTAAATGTAACTGATAAGAACAACATTATCACACTAGACCAATGAAATTATATATCTAGCTTATTTATACACATACATGTACATAAACGTACATGTTATTTATAATAATTATTATTTTTATTAGATACTAATGAATGTAATAGTAATAATGGAGGTTGTAATCACACTTGTATTAATGAGATTGGATCATTTCATTGTGAATGTGACATTGGCTATACACTTGATGATGATGGACTAGGATGTACAGGTAGGTATAATATATACACAGTACAATAAAAAGATTTTATCAAGAGCACTATTTGAGTCCAATTACTGTAGAAATTACATCATGATTCTAGCAACATTCAATGTATGTTAGCAACCGCCTATGCAATGATATAAACCCACCCAGGCGAGCTACATCTGAATTATAATCACTCTGCTTTTGGCTTACGGCCATCGAGTACATGTGCACACATACAAACATAAATTAAACAGAATCATTGCTCTGCAGGATATTTTTTTCGTATATTTCAGCATTTAAAACAAAATTATATACTTTCGTTTGTAAGACGTGCACAAGCACATATAACAAGCAATCCATTGCTGTTAACAATGATATATATACAGTGGAGTTACTTTGAAATGAACACTGTTAATATGAAAGCCTGCTTAAAATGAACACTTATATCTAGTCCCAGTTGGGCTTCCATATGAATAATTCTTTTAGCATGAACACTGATAAATGCTTTACGTGTTATTAAAACTATGAGATCTTTTTACATTTGTAAGTAGCTAAAATGGCTCCATAATTCTCATTTTGTAAGACCAAAGATTTTAACTTATTTTGGAAAGAAGGATTGTCTTCAGTATCGACAGAAAAAGAACAAGGCAAGTGCTTAAAAGTATAGTAGTTCCACAGGCAATGCCCATACAGCTTTTGTTAGCCTGTATAGCCTCTGCATTTCAAACATCACTGATATTTAACTCACTTCTCAACCTAATATGCAAAGTGCAAATACACGATAGAATCATTAAATAAAAATGAAACAGACAAGCACACACTACGAAGGAGATATCAGAGAGTGCGGTACTGCTCTCAAGATGATATCCTTAGGCATTATAAAAAAAAGAGAGTCTCAGAGACAGCAGAGATTTGATCTGAAATTGATGCCATTTCATAAGTTATTCATTAATTGAGCCACGTAAAAGTTAAATGCGCACATGCATGTGTATGTTCAGAACATGGGAGATGTTACTGAATAGGAAAGTGCTAGTTACCTTTGAGCATAGTAATAAAATTTGTGAGCAAATACATTCAGAGTATAACAGTTATTAAAAGCATTGTATACTGTAAATATGATAAGCATTGGATGCTGAATGGTGACTGACACTACTTCTTGTGGGACTGCAGACAATGCTGTAAGTGAAATAGAAAATAGTCATCATCTGTAAGTGAAAGAGAGTGATAATCAATTCATAAATAATTGATATTTGCAAAAGCTGACCCTCAATGATGAACAAGCCTCATAATTGTGCCTATATAATTTAACAAGTGTATATAGACATCCCTATATTTGCTTTGTGATGACTATGTATTAAGCATTGCTGATGACACTAGTGTCTCTACCTTTCTGTGTACTCGAAAGCTGGGGCCTGAAGAAGTAAGTGTAAGCCTGATTGCAGTCTAAGTACACAGATCTTTGATGAACTGACTGAAGTATTCCTACAAGATTCTAAATGATGATTTCCTCATATCTGAAACTTAACAACTTATTATACTTACTTGTTAAAGATTCTTGCATAATATTTATACTGTTTCTCTGCTAAATGGAACAGTTATTAGCAGTTTCTGAATCTTGCTGGCTTGTCTGTAGCTCGAAGAGCCTCGAACGCGCGTTCTTTTACGCGCCACGCCCATTAATTGACCAGGCCCCCGGGAATGACGCAACTTCCTTAACTACGTATACAACGCATAGTCGCGCAAGTGACACAAACATATATATATATATATATATACATTAAACCCCGTGGAAAGCAATTATAGGGATGGCCCTACGGGCCATAAAAATTGAGGTGTTGATGCAATTATGGTTGTATGATTTCATATGATATATAACTTACACCAGTATCAGTTCTTTGTATTTTTCTTAATAGCAGTGTAAGTACTTATGTACATGTATAGTGTTATATGGAAGTGGTTTGTTTAAATTCATGTACATATAAACTTATACTCAATTATTCTCCACACTAGACATGAATGAGTGTACCCTCGGTACTCACTTGTGTGAACATACTTGTGTTAATGATATTGGTAGTTATCACTGTATTTGTGATACTGGATATCAATTAGAAGGAAATGGACTGAGCTGTTCAGGTATTATATACACATTGTACATCTTATATGTAGACTAGAGGACTAGAGGACTAGATGACATGTACGTGTTATTTATAATAGTAATTATTTATATTAGATATTAATGAATGTAATAATAATAATGGAGATTGTAATCAGACTTGTGTTAATGAGATTGGATCATTTCATTGTGAATGTGACAGTGGCTATACACTTGGTGATGATGGACTAGGATGTACAGGTAGGTGTATATACATGTATATACAGTATAATAACAGGATTTATAGAGAAAAAAGTATCCCTTTGACTGCTTTGTGGTGTCCAGCATTCAGTAATCATGGCTGAGTTTATCATGCCTGAAATGCAATAGCCTGTTATAGTCATTAAACTTATTATTTTGATTATCTACTCTTCTTACCTTTTAAAGGACCTTGTAGAACTTTAGAAATATATTTGAAGTAGAATAGCTAGTTAATACAAATATTTATTTTGAGTCCACTGATTGGGAATAGTCAGCCACCTTGTTTCAGTATAACACACAGGATGCTTCCTGGACTGATGAAGTAGTTCCATTGAGCCACACTAGGCTCTAAGATAGAAGTCTTCTCTTTGACATGATAGTTCTTTTAAATTGTTCTTTATTAATAAAGCCAGAATAGACAAAAATACAATTGCTTTTATCCTCATGCATTACATCATTTACATGACAGTTACAATACATCAACAATAAACAATGATCTTTTTTCACTAACTGACACGCCACACCTTTCAGTGATTCTTTTCTTCCAGTTCCACTTAGTCATGTTCTCCCATTGACTCATCAGCTGGCTCGGGCTGGCTCAGAGTAAGACATTTGTGGAGGAATACTCCAAAGTTCTTGAAATACTGCGCTACTGAGTTTGACCATACAGTCCCTTTCTTTTTTTGGAATAGTTCTGAACGATCTGGTGTTTTATTAATACAAATATTTATTTCGAGTACACCGATCGGGAATTTAGCGACTAGTTATTTATAAAAAAATCAACAATGGCTTAGAAAAATAACAATCAGCCACCATGATTACTCATAATCATATATGTACTACATGCCTTAGCAATCCATTGTTGTTAACAATAATGCCATTGCTTACACCAAACACTAGAAATATATGTTCCTAAAGTTCTTCTGCTAGATAATTTTCATTTATCGACACATCACTTTATATTTAATACATTTTTGGTGTAGTAGATAATATGTTTTCTTATGATTGCTTTCAGTGATGGCTCCACCATATTTAGAGTGGTTCAGCAGATTGTAATGGTAAAAAAAGATGTTTATGTGGTGACCGTCATTCAGTAATTATGCTAAGCTAACTTTCCCATGCTTTAAACCATAGACAGTAGAGGACTATTATCTACGCCTGAAAAACAACAGCCTATTATAGTTGTTATTTGCTTTTTAAAAGGATCTTATAGAACAACAGTATAATTATATTTCACCTATTATTTGTAGTTTCTATGTATGCTACAAGCAGCTTTTTTCCTGCTGGTCTGTTGAGCTCAGGCTTGCATCCAGTATGCACTACACTCATTAATTGACTAATTCCTCGATCCCCCCATAATGATGCAACTTCTTACCTACATATATGATGTGTATGTGCATGTGTCATAAGAATATAAAATTATACATTAAAGTTCATGAAAAGCAATCATAAGGATGGCCCTGCAGGTCATCAAAATTATTCATACATGTATATTAATATACGTACATGTAAATATATACTACTGATATGACTTTTGCAGATGTTAATGAATGTGATGCAAGCAACGGAGGATGTGAACACAACTGTCATAATTATATTGGTAGTTATAATTGTTCCTGTAGAGATGGTTATGATCTTGATCCTGATTATCATGGATGTACAGGTTATTATTGAATGACGAATAATATTATACATGTACATACCCACCTAAATGACACATGGTTACATAAATGATGTGAGATTATATTGTGACTGGTGGATGAGAAAATCGTATCTTTGGGAATAATAATTTCATGAAACTGTTACCTTTAAACACCTACTATTCAGCTATTTTGTAAAATATGTAACTAAATTTCATTTGCACTTCAGGTCAACTGTGCCATCCTCAATTGGTTGCACCCCAAAATGGTAGCATTGTTTGTTCCGGAAACCAAATCACAGATCATAACTGTTCATTTTCCTGTGACTATGGTTTTGATATTAATGGACCAGTAATTCGCTTCTGTCAGGCCAATAATACTTGGACAGATGAACATCCTTTCTGTACAATCAAACACTGTGTAAATCTAGAACCTCCAGCTAATGCATATGTTGCCACCAAACCATGTCCTACAGAGGCCACCGAACCATGTCCTACAGAGTTTACTTCACACTGTGAAATACAATGTGTTGATGGATATTATATAGTAGATGATGATACGCCGTTCTATCAAACCTGTGAAGTTAATACTACTAATAATCAATTATACTGGAGCAGACCACCTGTTTGTGAATGTGAGTATAATTTCATATTCATTGTCGATTCTTGTTCATATCACAGTAATGAATGTTGTTTGAGACATTCTTTAAGTTGTATTTAAAAACAAATGCTGTAGTAATAGGATAAAACTCATTGACAATAAAGTGGTCCATGTATATAATTATGATCATGGCATTGTATATTTAGAATGATTTCATTTGTATAATAATTATTTAGAATTGTGTTGTGAGTATACAGAGCTAAAATCTGTACAATGACCTCAAAATGAGGATGTGGTGACTTCATATATATTATAGTGTATATTTTAATGTCAATGGCATAATGTTAATACATGATAGTGATTGAAATTTGAGATGTACATGAAAACAACAGGAAGGAAAAGTATATAAAAGCATGCAGGTAAAAACTAAAAAGAATGTCAAGCTAAAGTTGTGAACACATTCCTGAGGGGAAGGTGAACGTGAATGACTTTTAGTTGCAATAATATTATACAATTAGTTACAGACAGTCAATGTAGTTGTTGTATTGTGTATTTTCGGTTTGATTGTACTTGTGTTTATTAACCTTACTATACTTGTTTCTTAGTGATTCCTGGCTGTAGTTTAAAACCTTGTCTACATGATGGAATTTGTCATGATGTTGACATCATTAACTTTCGATGTGATTGTTCTAATACCCATTACATTGGTCACATATGTAACACTGGAATTATTGAGACCCCTGATATTCCAGTTCTCACAGTTGGTAAAGTCTCGGACTTCCTTAATATCTCTGCTTACCCTGATACAGAACTGATCGTGGAAGTTGAAGGTAGCAATGGTTTGTTAGTGACACCATTCACACTATATCTTTATCAGGAATATCCGTATTCTTCTTTTACCCTATATGCTAATAAAGAAGGTATTTATACTCTCAGTTACAATATCTCTGGAGTAGATGCAGATAAATTCCAAGTTCCTTCTCCAATTCGTGTACTTGCCATAGATCCTGCTATAGAATATGAGGTGAATAAGTATTTTAATGAAACTGATCAACCCATTGGTATCCTTTCTCCTGGTTGTTGTACACCTGGGGGATTGGTATACCAATGTCCTTATTCGAAAAACATTGTTACATTCACATCCACTTGCTCATGGTTAGCAGAAGGATTTGACGATCATGTTAGTGATGGTGTAGTGTTTGCATCAACAAGTGATAATTTCAGTTTACCAGTATCAGTCTCAAGATCCAGAATTGTAGGAATCTTCAGAGATCAAATTTCAAACATGCTATCTGATTCTAATATTGATTGTAATGACTGTAGTATGGGAGATGAAAGCTGTAACTTTTACAACTTTACTGTATATGACATATTTGACATTCTTGCTGCAAATTCACTCGGAGTCACATATCTGAATCGATCAGATGATCTTCTACCTTTATGGTTGTCACTAATGGTCGCCACTGATGAATCTGATAATGGTTTCAACAGAACATTTTCCATTAATGATTTTACTACTGTATTGATTAATGGGTCTGACGTAGACATGATTGAAGGATGTGAAGGCCTGAAGGTTGATCCAGATGGGCTATATTCTGTTTTGAGATTCCAAGATCGTCTCATAGCTCGTGTGAATGACTTTGAAATGAATTATGCTCCACGAGATGAAGATGAAACACTTTGTATTGCTATCAATCTATGCACAGACGGAACATCTCCAGTTCATTTCACTATACCATCTGGAAGTCAGGATACTATACGCAATGTTTCTAAAATTCAGGTTAGACATTATTCAAACAGGTATACATAATGACTGGTATATGATATGTAAAATACATTACTGTCCATTTATTTACTCTTGTAATGCAATATGTTTGTATAGGAGTTCATTGGTGACGGCTGGGAACTCACTTTCTATGAAGCTATGGTTTCAAGGAAAGGAATTGATGTGAAAGATAAAACTCATATTTCCCTTCCTGACAAGTACTGGATTGGCAATCAGACACATAACACAGACTCCATTCTTTCTCTATTTGATATTCGACTTGAGAGCCATGCTGAAAGAACATTCATTAGTAATAGCCTTATTACTGAGTTTGAATTCTCTGGAGATCTTATCCATAATTCTGAACAGAATGGAACAAAGGTATATATACATCTCACTTTTCTATTTTAGATTACGTATGTTGTAAACCGCATCCACATTCTAATTGTCCAAACAGCCTCTCTATACAATTGTTTTGAACAGCCATAGGAGACTTCTTTACTCTGTACATCTTTGTTTGTCAATGTAGTTTGTGAATCATTCTCCTTTAAATGTATTTTTTAAATAACATCTTATATAATAGTTCCCACTATTTTTTGATCTTCATTAGATACAAGGTTTGTTACTTGGTAAAATCAATATTGAAATGAAACTGTTACTAGCTGGGAAAGTTGCGCAACTCAACATGAACCAAATTCCTTCAGTTCCAGCAGTTTTCACAATTCCAGGTTAGTATTAAAAATTGTATATCCTGGTTCAACTCTTGAATGTTGGATCATCTGTTGATATTCATAGCAATCAATAATATCATTTTGATAAAGTAATTGCTGTTCACTTTTAGCCTAAATTCTAAGTGCTCTTTCATCACTACTTTTGTCTTAAATTTGTAAATAAAACATGACAAGTTTCCTTCTCGTTGTTATATTGAGAATTTTCTCTGTACAATTTATATAGATCACTCAATACCTGAATCAACCATACTAAACGGTGCCTCATTTCAAGTATACTTTTCACCATCAGAATCAGATACATTTTTCTCAAGACTGCTACCATCCTCAAATGCATGTCCAGCTGACATGTTTGCTCATCTCAATTCTAAAAGGAACGTAGACTATATAATGATGTACACCACATGTCCTAAGCTATCCATTCCAGGAGTTAAATTCCCTGCTGGTTCTTTGGAATACAAAGTCTACATCACAGGGGAATCAGGTTCATCTTCCTTGAGTGCTGATCTAACCAACAGTATTATACCACTTAACCAATTCATGTCAGTACAACAGCCTGAGATCGGGACAGCCATTTCTGTTAATATCTTTCCAAATGGAAGTCTTACCGGTCAAATAGCCAATGTTGTATTCTCAATATTGGGTACACATTTCGTCACTCCTGTGGTTATCTCAGATATATTAGCTTTTAATGTGACAACTACTATATTTGAAGAATTCAAGACGGCATTTCATGGTGAAATACAAAGTGGTGATGACTTCATGCTAACTATAAATGGTGAATTTGCAAAGGATTCACCATTCTATACACATTTACAGTATTACATACATAATTATATTACCATAGAAGTTTACTTTTTAAAAGAACGACTCAATGCCATTCAAAGCTCCATGAATGCGCATCAAAAACTCTTTAACAATTACAATGAAATCCTTGCTGAGAAAGAAGCTACTCTACAGTCAGTGACACAGTTGTATAATAATGCCCTGAATGAGCTAGCTACCATGAACAACACTGTGAACAAATATCAAGCTGAAGTTGATACCCTAACGAATGATGTGGTAAACAGTGTATTTGCGATATGTACACAAACCAATTGTAAATCTAGTTGTGCAAGTTGGCCTACATGTGAAGCCTGTGAGAACTTTATATCAATCAAGGAATGGGGCATTAAAGAAGTGATTAAGAAAGAAAACATTTTACGTAATGAAATTGGGTATCTTACTGAGCCAGAATGGGATGTAAGACATTTGTGTAGATTAGTGACAAATATAAAGTCTTGGGGTGTCACTAAATATGGTCAAATATGTTCCTACAAGAGCACTTTTGAGAATGTCACTCGTAACACATTGATTGTGAACAACAGTGATGTCAATGTGTATCATCATAGACCGTGGATAGTCGACTTGCTTTCATTCCCAGTAATGGACACCTGCTGCTCTCATAACGTTTGTGGTATATATCTACAAGATGCAGAATGCATTCTCCTGAACTCAGCTTGTCATATAGCACAACAGAATGTAATAAACAGCATGAGTGAAGGTGAAATGGCTTATATCAAACCTCTTCAAAATCTTAATGAAGCCAAAGCAAATTTAACAATATTAAGCTCCAAAGTTTCATTATATGAATACAAAAAGTCAGTTGCTGAATACGACTACAAAGTCCATCAAGAAATGCTGAAGAATTTATATAAACAATTACCCACTAATGAGGATTATGACAGTGTAGTGTCACAAAATTATGAAATATTTGAAGTTATGTCATACTTGGAGGATCATTATGTAGAAGATATATTCACTCTGCAGTCAGTACGATTTGAAGCGACTGTTAGTGATATCTCACCCTCATCATTCCCTGTCATAGTAAATTATGCTATACTAACTTTAAATAATTCTTATGAAGTAACTGTATCTCCTGACTTCCTGTCAACATGGCCAGTTTTAGAACGTGATATAGCTAGTGCTGTCATCACTGATATTGGGTTAAACATTAAGCAAGCTAGCCACAAAGCAAAGCGGCAAGCAGTGTCAACTCCTATACATCAGCAACGCTTTGAACAGTATTGTGCTATTCTAATTGATGTGAAGCAATATCTTTCTGAATTAAATGAGACTCTTGTTAACTCCATTGATCAGGCAACTGAAACCATAACCAATCTTGTGAACATAACTAACAACATGGGTATAATGATTGATGTTGCTGATGTTGATCTCACCTTGTTCATTGATTTCAATATTCTCCAAGAAACCTTTGGAATTTCCATCACAGCTGATGAGTTGCTTCTTCTTGCCTTAAAATCTCCCGAGTATGTAATTCTTAATCAAACTATCAATGATATCCATTCCATTGTAAATACTATGATAACAGAAATTATTGACAGTAATCAATTTGTTTCTTGGTGGAATGCGATGAACACCATTCATAATTCTACACAATTAGATACAATTGGAAATAGAAAATGCTTCGGATTTGTCGACTGTCTGAATATCGTTGTTAAAATTTTGGAAGACCTACTTAGAGACTCACCCGATGATCTTGAAATGCTTCTTCTTCCAGAATTGTCAATTGATAAAGAAGATTTTTTGAAAGTTGGCCTAGCATCTGATTATATGAACAGTAGTGCTACAGATAGAATCCAGATTATTTATGATACTGTGATACAAATAGAATCTCATGATTACTGGTGCAGTGAGCCTCCGGTAATAGTACAACATCCCAATGAAAAGGTTTATGCTAACTATGGTTCTAATATCACTCTTCAATGTGAAGCAGTATCAAACATTGCTGTGAGCTACAAATGGGCCAAAGATGGGTTTGTAATTTTCAACGAAAATACTAACACACTAAGAATGAACACAGTCACACAAGTAAATGAAGGTCGTTATCAATGCTATGCCATAAATGCTGCTGGTACTTCAATCTCTACTTTCTCAGATGTGAGTGTTGTCACTGCCCCTAAGATCACACAATCACCATCAGATACAGCAACTTATGAAGGAAGCGAAGATTTGGCATTGTTTGTGTGTAATGCAACAGGTCACCCTAGCCCAGGTTTTAGATGGTACTTCTCAACAGATAAAATCAACTGGAATATGATAGATAACAGTAGCAGTGAGTTAGTTGTGTATAAGCCAACTAAAGCACAAGAAGGATGGTACAGATGTTCAGCTTTTATTAACAACTTAGAGGATTACTCTGAAGCTGCTTTCCTTACTATCACTGGAGCAAGTATAAGTCAGCTTTCTTTTCCAATGCAGTTCTATATAGCAGTTTTCGAAGATCTACCAACGCTCACAAACAGTTACATGAATGGTTTACAGGAAACTGTAATGGATACTTTAGAACTTAATGCAAACTGGCAATTTGCTTTCATAGAAGGGCTGAATGTTTCATATAGTGATGTACATGAAGTGTTCATTGCCTCATTCCACTTAAGTATACGTTATCAGTACAGCCTTTCTGTTCCTTTAGCTGATCAAGCCTCTGAAGCATTCAAATATAAGTTAGATCTTGAGCAAGCATTGACCCAGTATGAAATGAAACTTCAGCAAGGCTCGATTTCATTTGAATACAGAGGAAATCATTTTGTTACATTTCCTCACTCATACTCAGTTAAAGATATGGAATACGTATGTATACCAGGCCAAGAATTACAATACAGCAATTTCATTTGTGGTTAGTTCAAATCTGTTGTTGCATATACATCAGTATATCCAAACATAATTATACTTGTGTTGAATGCAAGTCCAAAGATTTAATATAGTTGTGGTTATGTTCTGTTAAATGTTCTAGTCAATTTAGAATATGAGGTCCTAAGGACTAAATAGTTGTAAGTACAATCTATAAGTATACATTAGTATTGTGAAAATGGCCAGCCAAGCAGGACATTGTCCAATAAATGTATAGAATATCTGATAAATAAACTGAACTGTGTATAAAGCATATGGGGAGCTGGACAAGGGTTGTGAAAATAGATCAAAAGTCCAGAAGTCAGCTCAGATTTCTACACCACTATAATAATTATTATACACATTTGTAGTAATTTTATGACAGATATTTCTTTTTACTAAAACAGTTAACTGTTCTGAAGGTTTCTATTCTGCTGTTCAACAATACTCTATATCATGCTTACCTTGTCCAAAAGGATTTTACTCAGGACTAGTTGGTCAAGACAAATGTTTCTCATGTCCAGAGTACATGTCAACTTTGAACACTGGATCTCTTAATGATAGTGCCTGCAGAGGTAATGAACTATTAAAAGATGAATTTTATCACATGGGATTCTTTTAATCATACACACACCTCTTGAATGTTGTATTATTCTTGACAAAGTTGTTTCAACCTCTGTCATTAGTGTAATGCCATATATCTAATCTATTATTGAGTTTGTATACAGTATTATCTCTTCCATCCTGTTCATCTATCAACCTATACCATTATTTAGATCAATGTTCACCTGGATATAACTCTAGTACTGGTCTTGTTCCCTGTGAACTTTGTCCAAACAATCAATATCAGTGGAACTATGAAGCTACCACTTGTACACCATGTAAGACATGCATTCAATATAATTATCATTGTAGTCAGATATGTATGAACACACAACAGTTATATTTTTAACAAATAGAGGATGAAACATCAATCTATATAACATAGAAAGCCCTATTTTATTTGATGGTGTTGAAATCCATTTGTTTTATTCAAATTATTATTATTATTTCAAGTAATAGTAATAGAGCCTTCATCAATCTTTGTGTACCAATGTCATAGTAACTATCAAGGTGCATAATAATAATATAAATTATACATAACATAGTGTACTCATTCTTTTATACTTTTTCTTACAGATGAAGTGACTCCAACTCCAGTAGTGAGTTATACAGGGTTCTCAAGTTATACAGGGATCTCAAGAAGGGTAATTTTTAACATTAATTATTCATTAATCAACTAACCCCATCACATTGTATTATCACAATGTTTACTTTAAATATGAATTAGAATAGAATATACAATACTGTAGCAATACTTAAAATACACTGGTGGGTGTGATCAAAAGTACCTTCAGTCAGGGTTGGGTCAAGCCCTTTGGAGCTTAAGCCTTTTTGAGCTTAGGCCCAGTTTTATCAAGAGCTTGAAAGGGCTTGAAGCCCTTTTTGTTTACAAGCTCAAGAGCTTGAGCTTGCACTTAAGCTCAAGTGCTAATTACTGGGCTTGTACTTAAGCCCACTTTTGAGTTCATGAAATTTCTTTCAGTTAAAAAAAAATACCATTCCAGCATCATCAGCAGCAGTCGAAAGATTGTTCAGCATAGCGGGTAAAATTTATCGACCGGACAGAGGTCGCCTAAGTGACTCAAGATTTGAACAATTGATATTCATAAGATCTAATTGTGATGCCAATTGTCCAAAGAAAAGGCTTGAACTCGGACTTAAGCCTTTTAACCAAGGGCTTAAGCTTAAACTTAAGTCCAATTCAAATTAGATGGGCTGGGGCTTGAGCTTGAGCTTGACAAAATTTGAGGGGCTTGAGCTTGTGCTTAAGCTCTTTTTTACAGGGCTTTACACAACCCTGCCGTCAGTGCTATGTTTTCCACATTGTACTATAATAATTATATGCACAATGCTGTGTATTTTCATGCAGCATAAATGCTGTATATGAAAACTCATATCTACAGCACTGTATAGTTAAGTGCACTCTGTTACTCTATATTGTGCACTACATCTTCAGCTGCCTTGAAACACTCTTCTAATCATTGTATGTATAGGCAATAGAAAATCTATACTATCAGGTACCATGACACAACGGTGAATTTACTGGCTTTTCTGAATCCATAGATTACAGCAAAAACAAGCAGATACATTGTGTACTTCAAGCAAAAGAATAAACTTCATTTCATATAGATTAGAACATTCTTCTTCTAGAAACAGCTTCACTCTTGAGCAACTTTCAATTCACCAACATATCAGTTAAAGCAGCTGTTTACTTTAACCCTTAGAAGATTGATGTCACATATATGTGACATTTCACCCCTACATGGTTCGGAGTGTGTTCCTAGCAATATGAACCTCTCCAAATGCTTGTATTCGGTGTCAGGCACAAGCCCATGAATATGGCTAAAAAAGTTGATGGTTTTTTGGCCACCCTTTAGCCTAAATAACGACTACGGGGGGAATTTTAAAGGGGGTGTCCCCCGTTGATGGGGGCTCGAAGGGGGCGCAGCCCCTCGCCACCCACGCAAATCGTGGTTTCAGTGACCCTGCCCACGCGCTCTGGTGGGTTCCTAAGGCATTTCCCTTGGTGTAAAACCTGAAATCATGGGTGTAGCTGGTACCGACATGCAGTGGGGTCATTTTGTTTGCCACAGTTCCAGTCAAAAGAGGGAGAGCACTGCATTTGATTTAATCCTATAAAGCGCTTGGGGACTTTCGAGTCCTGGTAAGCAAGTTGGTGGAAGTAGCCTACTCCATGTCGGAAAAGGAGCCAAGTTTGGGGTAGAGAAAGTGAATGGTGGCCAAGATAGAGTCGCTAGTGTTGGAAATGGGAAGAATTTTGAAAAACAAGCTCAGTCCTCTAAGGGAAATGCACTATGGAAACTACTTCACTTGAGGTAAGATCTCGACAAGAATACAACACTCATTTCACTCATGCTGTATTTTTGTCCTGAACACACCTTTTGTGCTGTAATTTCTAAATTGCACTGCAGCAGGTGCTTTAAGTGTTACATACATTGTTCTTTCTTAAGAAGGTTGCAACTGACGATGTAGCATTCAAGAAGGGTACTTTTCTTTTTGAGAATGGTTCTGTACATAGCCTGGCAAGAACATTTAGAGTAATATGGTTATTGTTTTAGACACACAGGCTTTGGTCTTTAAACAATTTTAAACAGTAACCCTCCGCTCTGCCCATGCAGGCAACTAAGGCAATGAAGGGTTAATAATTATAATTTTAATAATTGCTGTAGTGTGCTATATATCTGTCAGAGTATAATATTATGATAATTATAATTATAGTTATTATGTATGATTTCTTATAGATCACTGAGACAGTCAGTAATGAATCTAATGATCTGGGATATTATACTCTAGCTGTGTCAGTAGTAGCATCTTCTACAGTTGTGATATGTAAGAATAATAAATAATTTTATTATTCTATTTACTATTAAATAGTTAGATCCCTTCTGATATTCCATATTAGATATTAGGATAAAATTTACATTAATTTATTTTTTAGTGCTCATCATTATTGTGGTCTCAGGAGTGATTCTAGTGCTTGTGATAAAAAAGAGAAGAAAAGTAAATTCCAAACGAAATAGACCTCCTAAAGCTGGGAATAGTGAATTAAAAGGAAGGAATTCTGGAATGTTTTCTAATGATTATGGGGATTTTGGAATGTTTGGTCTTGGCCAACCTACTGATTTTAATAACCCAATGTATCAAGTTGATGATGAAGCATCACCACACATAGGGTATGGTACCAATTAAAATTGAAGTGATACACTAATATTTGTAATAATATACTTGTTTGTATGCATTACAATTCAAAGACCTATTAAAGAACATGCGTAAATCTCATTGCAGAGACAAAGATGATATAGAACAGAAGCAGCAATACACACATACATCCACATACGAAGACACACAAAACGTTGCACACACAAACAGACACACGCAAATATTTCAAGTATGGTTGCTTCTGTTTTGCTTTTTGAATAGTTTTGATGATGACACCTTGAAGAAAAATCCAATATTTAATATGCCATTTGAAGATGATTCATCCATCAATATTGATGACTTCGATAGTACAGCAGATCACGAAGTAATAGAAAAGACAGCTATTGTGACTGAGAAGTTCAGTGAAATTCCAATGGATAAAAAACAATTTGGAAAATATGAAAAAGGTGATGGCAGTAAGAAAATGACTAAGGAGGCCAGTGAGATTCCAACAGAGAAGAAACAAGGTGGAGTTTTTAAAAAATCTGTTGTGACTGAGGAGGTTAGTGAGATACCAACAGAGAAGGAACAAGATGGAAGATTTAAAAAAGGTGGTGGTGGTAAGAAGACTCAACAAAAAACTTCTGGTTGGGGTAATAAGTTGAAGGTCATGGAGTCTTTTTAAACTTTGTAACTAAAAACATATTATATATATGACTAGAAAACATTATCTAAGTTTTTAGAATTTGTATAGTAGTATATACTGTGTAAATGTAGCATGTAAAAGTTGTAATAGCTTTTCTGTGTATATAGTCAAGCATGTTTATCTCTAGTTTGGCTTTGCTGGACAAAGTCAATGTTTTTGTTGTAGTATTATGTTAGCCTATGACAGCATTATGAACTTATGCTATACTTTAGTAAAGAGATTAAAGTTGTTTAACACCAAGTGTGTCTTGATTGGTTATTGTTAACAAACTTTGTGGTTAGTGCATAGCGAACACTCACAATTGAAATGCTCCAGATACTGTATACATATCATATATTGTATTTCCCATCCTGAAGCTGTATGAATTTTACTGGATTCTATACTACAAATGACATCTATTCAGATAATTGTTGAATTTCCAGTTTGATCTGGTTGCTGAGCGATTGAATGATCAAAGAGAATAGGGGAAAGTAGATGAAAGAATAGAAAAAAAACTAACATACTTGTAACTCTCTTTTTTCAGATCAGAAATTGCAACAATATTAACTAATGCTAACTTTTGATAACACTATGATTTCTATAGGATTCAAACTGTATAAATTATGCTATACAGGAAGAGAGAATATTACTCTTTCTTAAGGCATTTATTTGCACACGTGATTTCCTTCACTAGCTCATTTTTTCTAGTATAAGTAGCTATGTAATAATATTATATATACCATGGCTTCGAGGGATATATTCACCATATATACCGAGAAGCCATGGTACATATAATATATTCTATAGCTAACAGAAACATCAAAGAAGAACAGGACAATGGACACGAGTAACAGGCTAACACACCTTACACTTTCAGCGATATGGGGCGAATAGTTCCTGGGAGAAACGCCCATCTATTGGTTCTTTTTTTTAAGAGACAAAGAGAGCTTCTTTTGTGTGTTTACTCGTAGACATAGCCTTCATTCTCTGTAGACTTTTGGTGACTAGATCGACTGCGCATGTGCATGACGTCATACCAGGGACGATATATCCCTGCTGTACTCGTGAACGAACTTTGATGTGGTTGTATAACTGCCCTGTGGTCGGGGATATATGCCATATATACGCCCCGTCGGCTCTTTGATGTTTCTGTTAACTATGGTATATATATAATTATATATAGCCTACAAAGTTGGCACAATGATAAAACATGCATTTACAAAGATCCAGTATCCCATGCCAACTTCTTGTGGATGATCAAATATTTTTTCCTGTATTGATTATTGTTATAGAATAATCAGAAATATTTAAGTGCAGAGCCCAAAGATACCACTAAAAGGACCACTTTATATGGTTGCATGTCAGTGATTTAGCAAATTGACTATGCAAGATTGAGCTGCATATATAATTATAGAGTGCAAATTTTCTACTACTGACCTATGATCCTCAATTTTGTTATGGATACTAGTCTACCATGAATGCATGATATGGTTTACATGCAAAGGACATGCAGAATGACATGTGAATCCCATGAGGAAATGTATGTGCCTGTCAGTTATTTTTGTTATCAAATTTGAAAACAGACATGCACACACTCTTACTATCAAACACACACATGATACTATACCAATCTATGTCTAGCTATATATATATATATCTATGTCTAGTTATATATTCTGCTTTGGATCCTGTCCAGCTGTTGCTTCAAACATATTAGCTGCGCATGTATATACAATACTCACTAGACAATTATGGAAGAACTCACAAAACACAGTAAAAACTAATGAGAACAACATTAATTTAACATAGGTGTCTGCACTGGTAGGGCAGGTAGGGTATAAATTATTGTAAAAAATAATGAATGGAAGGGCTGCTGCAGGAGCAACGAATTATTGTTGGAGAATAATTTGACAGTGGATAGTTTACCACACTTCAAGGAAGAGAATGCTTGTATATGTAATAAATGCAAGGATTCCTTAGAAGAACTCCCTATTCTAGAGCAGCAAGTCAAGAATAAAAGGAACAGTTTGTTGAAATTAATAAATCCAGTTGTTCATAAATACTTATCAAGTCCACTCCACCAGGGGGTGTCAAGAAAGCGAACTCACCCAGCTGAACGACAAACAATAATTGAGCGAGTGTTCCATTTCCCGCCACGCTGACGCAACTTCGTGTACAACATAGTGACACAAGAATATAACATACATCGAACCCTTCGGAAAGTAATCATAGCTAGCAAAAAAATAAAAATATACTGCTGATAACAACAATGATAATTAGTCAGTCAAAATTATAAACGTTTTTCAGGTATTTTAATGTGGTAATGTTAATCAACTTTGCAACCATAATTATATGCATGTCATGAAATGATATTGTAAATGTACGGGATTTTTCATTTGGAAGGCAGTGCAGCAAATTTTTTGACATGTGGAATGATTTAGCAAATGTACAGGATATTTCATGTGGAAGGCTGTGCAGGAAATGTTTGGACATGTGGAATGATGTAGCAAATGTACAGGATATTTTATGTGGAAGGCTGTGCAAGAAATTTTTGGACATGTCATATGGAATGATGTAGCAAATGTGCAGGATATTTCATGTGGAAGGCTGTGCAGGAAATGTTTGGACATGTGGAATGATGTAGCAAATGTACAGGATATTTTATGTGGAAGGCTGTGCAAGAAATTTTTGGACATGTTATATGGAATGATGTAGCAAATGTACAGGATATTTAATGTGGAAGGCTGTGCAGGAAATTTTTGGACATGTTATATGGAATGATGTAGCAAATATACAGGATATTTCATGTGGAAGGCTGTGCAGTACATTTGTTGGTCATGTCATATGAAATAATATAGTAAATGTGCAGGATATTTCATGTAGAATGCTTTGCAGGAAATTCGTTGGCTATGTCATGTAGAATGATATATTAAATGCGAAGAACACCACAAATGACAGGGATACAGGACACCTATACCAGTGCTTTCACAACGAAATATAAAGGAAATGTGACACCTAAATATCCTGGAAATGTTGTGTAAATCACGTGTTGAGAAAATTCCAATTTTCCCCCTCTGTAATACTTTAATCTTACTATTAAGTGAGCTAGAATGAATAGATATCTGTTTAAGTTCCAGTAAGACAAAGCAAGAACACCATTAATTAATTTCCTATTGGATTGCACAAGGTTTGTTTCTCTGCCTGAAAACAAACATTAACCAAGCGAATAACCAAGTAGCAAAAATTGCATATAGATACCTAAATAATGAATGAATATCCAGATAATACAAGAATATCTGTAGAGTAGAGTAGTGGTAATTTCTTCCAAATACTCTAGAGACTTTTCATCCATTGTCTCTTTTTAAAACCATTTACACATGTACAGACACTGCCAGTAAAAAGCAATTTTGTAATCCAATATATCCAGTGGTACTAAGAGATGATGTGAATTCTAATACATAAAATTACAACTATTACGATATTCAGAGAGATTTCAGAAATGAAACCTCATGAATCATACTAGTTAATGAACTGTAATCAGAACTTTGATGATGAGGAGTGCAGCACATTATATACTAATACTAATCCTAAAACTAGCTTCAAGATTTAACTCTCTCCTCCAGAATTTTCTAATTTTGTTTCATAATAATGTATATCCCAAAACTTGCTCAATGTTTTGAAAATGGTGCCGGTAAAACACTGTTGGTGATCACTGATCGTCATAAATGAACATTTTCTGAGGTCATGGGTTAATGATTATAATCATTATATATATTATAATATATATATATAATATATACATAATATATATTAGTAATATTCCTCTTCTATTTCTGTTGCTTCCTCATTCTCTCTGCCTGGCTGTTCATATTTCATGATATTAACTAATGACTGAACTAATTCTTCTAATGGACACAGTCAAAAAGACTAATTCACTAATTATATGTAAACTCTTCACATGTAATTTTTGCAAAAGTTTCAAGAAATCACCTTCTAAATTCAGACACTAGTTATGAATCAATTCTCTCACACATACACGTAGTTATTTTCTGCCTCTTCGTCCTGACTGGATTAGCTAAGTAGCTATAGCAATACACTAATATCATATTTTTATAGCCATACATTATAGTTTGAGAAAGTGTAATAGCAATATGCCAATCCATAGCTTAAATACTTAACATTCCTTCATGAATTTTGGGCTTTACAATTAACATTTCAACCTAATATACTTGTCATTTAATCTTACTGGACAGTTATGTTGTGTAAAATCTCTTTGGAACGAATTATTCTAAATACTATCTTATTTTTTGTATTGAATTTTCAGACACCATGAGCTGTTAATGGCAGATTATAGGACAGTAATTTAGGAATGTATTTTCAGAGTAGATTTAATCCAATATACCTGTAATTTAATCTGGACCAGTATTCATTAATTATTACAATTTATATTATCTTTTTTATATGCTGAGCTACCAAAAAAGAAGACTACAAATGGTTACTAATTTTAAAAGGTGAGTAAATTCCTAATCTACAATGTATGATAATGTATTACTGTAGAGTTTAGAGTACTGTTGTATTCAGCTAAACTAGGTGTGAATTTATGTATCCAAATACAATCTTCTTTTTGTATCGAGCTTCAGACATGAAATGACCGAATTTGCACTCAACAATAAATAAAAAAAAACAAACTATAAAATCAATCTCTACTGACACAACTGAAATAAATTAATTAAATCACAGTATATATAGTCACATGTAAACTCATGAATATTAATGAACTTAATAACTAGTCAGGATATCACACTCCTCCCCCTCTAGTTTGAAACCAGTGGAGCATAAGTCGTAACTGGTCGACGTACTCTATTTGAACGACTAAGTGTTTCACTTCTATTTGTGGAATTAGTCTGTCTTGCTTCAACAGGTGCTTGACTTTGCACTAGGTGTGGGGGTGTAATCATTTTCCAATCCTCAAATAAATCTTCAAAATTATCTGAACTGTCTATCACCTGATCTTTAGCATGACGAAAACGAAGCTGATCAACATGTCTCTTTATGACATTGCCTGAAGTAGTTTGAACTCTATAAGATACTGGACCAGTAATTTTGATTACTGTAACTGGAATCCATTTGATTCTTCCTGAATAATTTCTGGCAAAAAGAGTATCACCAATTGAAAATTTCCTGACAGCACGCCGATTAGTTTGGAATACTTTGTCTTGTTTATCTTTAACTTTTTTGTAGATATCAAGGTGCAATAAATCAAATCTGGAACGTGGGCGTCTGCCCAATAGAATTTCTGCTGGAGCTAAGCCTGTAGTTGACTGTGGGGTAATCCTGTAACTGAACAAAAACTTAGAAATTTTGGACTCTAGACTGCCATCCATTTTTTTAATTGCTTGTTTAAATGTTTGAACTGCACGTTCAGCTAAACCGTTTGATCGAGGGTGATACGGAGAAGTTAGTGTGTGGTTTATGCCATTGTTTTCCATGAATGCTCGAAATTCATTGCTGGTGAACGCTGATCCATTATCAGATACTAGCTGTTCTGGTATACCATGGATAGCAAAAATGTCACGTAATTTATCAATGGTTACTGAAGAAGAAGTGGATGAAACTATATGAACTTCCAACCACTTAGAATGTGCATCCACTAAAAGTAGGAAATGTTTTCCCAGAAATGGTCCCGCATGGTCAACATGGACTCTTGCCCAAGGTCTATTCGGATATTCCCATGGATGTATAGGAGCTTGTGGTGGAACCGGTTGGTGAATTTGACAGGTATTACATTTTGAAACAGTATTTTCGATATCTCTATTGATTCCAGGCCACCAAACATATGACCTTGCTAGGTTTTTCATCTTGGACACTCCTGGATGAGTTTCATGTAGTTGCTTTAGGATAACATCTTGTACGGAATGTGGAATAACAACTCTTGATCCCCAAAGGAGAATACCATCAACAACACTTAGTTCTGTTACTTTCTGAGAGTAAGGTCTGAACTCTGCTTCCGTCTCAGGAATTTCACCATCACTTTGAATAATTTTTCTAACTCTAGCTAATACTGGATCTTTCTCTGTGCATAACTTGATGTGTTCAGCTGATAAAATTTGTTTTGATAACTGGCTGAATAGAAGAAGCAAATTTCCTGGTGTTGGTACATGTTCAATTGTTTCTTTGAGTGGTAATCTGCTGAGAGCATCAGCATTGCTCATGTATGTTCCTGGTTTGTACTGGATACTGTAGTCATAAGCTGATAATGTTAATGCCCACCGCTGGACTCTTGAGGAAGACATTGCTGGTATTGGTTTGTTTTCATTGAATATGTATTTCAGTGGCTGGTGATCTGAGTATATGGTGAAGTGACGACCATAAAGATAATGATGTAATCTTTTGACAGCGAAAATTATTGCTAAAGCCTCTTTTTCCAGCTGTGAATAATTCTTTTCTGCTGGGGCCAAAGTACGGGAAATAAAGGTTATTGGTTTTTCGCTACCATCATCCATGCGATGGGAAAGTACGGCACCAATGCCATATGGCGATGCATCACAGGCCAGCAATAGTGGTTTGCTGCTGTTGTAGTGGACTAAAAGAGAAGAAGATTGTAATAGGTTTTTTACTTGATTACATGTGTCTGAGTGTTCTTTAGACCAATTTCAACAGCTATTTTTACGTAGTAGGGAATGTAGTGGGGCCAGTGATGTAGACAGGTTAGGGAGGAACTTGTGGTAATAGTTAACTAAACCAAGAAAAGATTTCAATTCAGTAACATTGGTTGGTTGTGGAGCTTGCTTAATTGCTTGTACTTTGGACTGAGATGGATGTAATCCATTTTTGTCAATTACATGTCCAAGGTATTCAACTGAATTTGCAGTGAAGACACATTTTGACTTCTTGAGAGTTAATCCCGCTGATGCTAATCTTTGTAACACGAGGTCAAGGTTATGTAGATGATTCTGTTCATCTGTTCCTGTGACGAGAATATCGTCGATGTAAACACAAACATGTGGTAAGTCTCCGAGAAGTGTTTCCATGGATCTTTGAAATACTGCAGGTGCGGTTTTAATTCCGAAAGGTAATCTCTCGTACTGAAACAATCCTTGCTGAGTGGAAATAGTTGTGAATTTCTTGGAGTCTTCATGTAACCTAATTTGTTGATACGCATGACTGAGATCTAGTTTTGAGAAAATTACACCACCTGTGAGAGCTGCGAAAAGATCTTCCACCCTGGGCAATGGATAGGGGTCTGGTTGTAGTGCTTTATTTACTGTAATTTTATAGTCACCACATAGTCGTAATGTTCCATCTGTTTTAAGGACAGGAACAATCGGGGCTGCCCATTCTGAAAAGGTAACTGGAGACAAAATATTTAGCTCTTGAAGCCGTTGAATTTCCTTTTGTACCTTTTCTTTGAGTAAGTATGGAACAGGGCGAGGTTTGAAGAATCGTGGTTTAGCTTGTGGGTCAACAAATAGCTTTGCAGTAAAATTATTTAAGCATCCTAACTCTGATCTGAAAAGTGACGCATGTTTCTCTAGTAAGGTGTCCAATTTAGACTGGAAAAATACAGCATTTATGCTGGACCAATTTAGTTTAACCTGTTGTAACCAATTTCGTCCGAAAAGGCTTGGACCACTACCTTGAACAACAAGTAAGGGTAATGTGAACTGCTTATCATCATATGAAACATCTACATCTACTAAGCCTAAGATAACAATATTTTCACCTGTGTACGTGTGTAAGATGATATCAGTTGGTTTGAGCTCTGGAAGAGTTTGTAATGAATTGTAAGTGCTTTCACTAATAATGGAATAGGAGGCACCAGTATCTACCTCCATTGGCAACTCAAAACCATTTATTTTAACATTGACCTTTATGGGCTTGCCATTCCCAGGCAAAGTAAACAAGGGGTAAGCCTTGGCAGGTTGATTAGTCTGGTTTGAAGTACCAGGGGAATGGTCAGGATTGTGTTCTAAGACATGTGTGGGCTGACCTTGTGAAATTGTAGTTTTAGTTCTGGGTGAATTAGATTTTGGGCGACCTCTGCACACTCTTGCTATATGACCTTTCTTGCCACACGATCTACAGACTGCACTGAAGAACTTGCATCTGTTTGCATAATGATTTCCTCCACATCTATAGCATTCGACGGCGGAAACTGTTCGTTGTTTCCCCGCTTGAGTCTGAAACGAGTTGAGTCTATGAACTGGTTGAGACGGTGTCACAGTTCTTTTTTGCATCTCTGCAATATCTTTGGCAGCTAATTCCATAGCTTGAGCTGTGTCCAAAGCGTTTTGAAACGTCAAGTCTCGTTCTTGTAACAATCGACTTTGAATTCGTGAATTATTAATACCACATACAATGCGATCTCTCACCATTTCGTCTAATTTAGTTCCATAATCACAGTATTCGGCGAGCGACTTCAAGGCTGCCACATAGCTTGGAACAGATTCTCCTGCCTCTCTAACACGAGTGTTAAATTTGAAACGTTGTACAATAATGCTCGGCTTGGGGTTGAAGTAATCGGAAAGAACTTTAACTAGTTCGTCGTAAGTTTTGTCATTAGGACTATCAGGTTGCAAAAGGTTCTTTAAGAGATCATACGTAGCAGCTCCACTGCACGATAGTAAAATCGACTTCTTCTTTGTATCGTTTGTAATGTCGTTAGCCGTGAAATAGTATCTAAGTCGTTCTGAATATGAAATCCACGATTCGCTGTGTTGATCGAACGTGGAAAGTTTCCCGTGAGCCATCTGGTGAATATCTTCAATCGTTTGATCCTCGTCGCCAAATGAAATGACCGAATTTGCACTCAACAATAAATGAAAAAAAAAACAAACTATAAAATCAATCTCTACTGACACAACTGAAATAAATTAATTAAAACACAGTATATATAGTCACATGTAAACTCATGAATATTAATGAACTTAATAACTAGTCAGGATATCACAAGACACCATAAGCTTTAGACAGCAGATTATAGCACGGTAATTTAGCGACATATTTTCACACAATGTTCTCCAATTCAATGTCATGTATTTTTAATTATTTCCTAATACCTAATATTTTATTATTTCATTTCTTATGAGGAGTCATCAAGAAAGAATTCCACTTTCAAATTCAGTTTACAGTAAATTGTAAATATTACTATTTTATGATTCGTTTCCTTAAACAGATAATAAATACATTATCGATCATTATATATTATTATTTGGAATTGAAAAAAAATTTAATTTCTTTCCTTTGCCAGTATGGCTACCGGTTAGAAAGACAAACTACCATTATTTAATAGTGAGATGAGATAAAGTTGATGGAAACAGTTAGGAGAATATTCCAGGAAACAGGACTGTAAGAGATAACTTATATACAGTATTTAGTAATGGTGTACCTACTAGAGAAATGAATAAGAGATGAAACAGCTTGAAAGGGAAGATGACTGTGCCCAGCTAAAATATACGAGATTTACTTAACACATTACAATAACATAAGATTAGTCGTGAATTTGTGTCTCTATCATATTTTCATTATAATAATTATTACTGAACTTCAGTACTGTATATCTATTATATAGACTCTATTAATCAATCCTATAATTTTGAATAATCATCACTGTTTACTATAGGAATATTGTAAAGGGGGCAGAAGAGAGGTAACCTGTGGTTCTATGAAGTATGGCAAAGTAGGGAGCTCTAGCAGTATCTCCCCTCAGATAAATGTACTTTATCTGTGATTGGTTTAAATACAAGCCTGGGAAGCAACATGGAAATGCAGATTGACTCTCCAGGACACCAGTATCAGATGACACATTAGTTGCATCTATTACATGCTTAAGACAATACAGGAAGCCTAGCAGAGTGATGAGAGGATTTTAAAAATCATTATAGCAGTCAAGAGTAGGGATTCTTCACAGCATTACAAAAGATACTTTTGGAAAGAGGGACTACTGTACAATTCATATAAAGACCCTCGCCACAGCTCTGAAATGAGCCAGTTAGCCATTCCTTCTTCCTGAGGCAACACCATCTGTAAAAATATACATGATGAAGCTGGCCATTTGAGTTATCGTAAGTCCATGGAGAAGGTAAAATAGTGGTATTATTGGCCACGCTATGAACAAGATGTTTTTCACTGGATAAAAAAATGTCAGGAATGTCAATGCTGCAACCATCCACCATGTAAATCGAAAGCACCATTGGGCACTTTTAAGGCCCCATACCCCTTTGAGTTTGTATCATGGGATATCATGGGACCGCTTCCCATCAGTAGCCGCAGATACAAGTATATACTTGTTATCACAGATATTTTCAGTAACAACAGATTCTGAAACCCTAGCAAATGTATTAGTAAAGGAAGTTATGTACCTTTACGGAGTACCACGATATATTCATAGTGACCAAGGAGCAAACCTATGTATTGATGTAATTAAGTCATTATCTTCTCTTCTTGGGTTTAAATTATCTCATACCTCTGCTTACCATCCACAAGGGAATGGACAGGTGGGGCATTTCAACAAAACCTTAGAAGCAATGTTGTCAAACGTTGTTAAAGAACATCAACATGCATATGACTGGGATACTCATATTCCACTATGACAAAAAAACATCTGAGCCTTCACTGAAAGTTGGAGACTGTGTCTGGCTATTGAATTAAGCCAGGATTAACAAGAGAATTTGCTTCCACTTGGAGAGGCCCATATACAGTCATTGATAGAGTTAGTCCTGTAAACTACAAAATTCAGCTTATTGGAACCAATTAGACCCAAGTAGTTCATTATAATCTTTTAAAGTTATATTATGGACAGCCTAAACCCACACAAACTCATAACCAGTGTCATGTGGAGTTATACATGTCCAGAGTGACAAATCACAAGATCCCTTCAACACTACTGTTACTGATGATCATCCACAATTAGGAGGATATACCTCAACACAAGATATTTCACTCAGCAACGGAACCAACATACTTGATTTGGATATTAAGCTTGTGAGGACGTATGTAGATGGAAGGGAGAGTTATGTAACATGTGGTTTGAACCATGACCTTGTACTAGCTGTTACATATATAATTGTATACCATAATAAATTATATCTATTTATCAATATATACTCGTGTATGATGTTCTATAAGATTCTGTGATTCCTATATGTTGATTGTAACATTTTGAGATACTATTATAAAACTGTTACACTATATAGCATTCATAAAATATAAAGCATTCATAAAAATAATATAAAGCGTTTATTGTATTTTATTCCAATTTGCACAGGTACTACATACTACTTACAAGTCAGTGAACATCACATTCACACATTGCCCATTGATACACATGTATATGAGGTGTTGAGTAAGTATATACAACATGACAAGGATGGACTCTATTGAGTCTTTGTTTACCCTCATCACAACATATAAACACTCATCAGAAGACAATAAAGTACTCGGGCTCGAGTGTTTCACTACATAGAATAATATTGAGGAGCTAGTTTGGTCCGTCCTTAACAGAGCAAGAAGAGAGGTCACACAGTAATCATATAGTATACATGTAAAAGGACTGTTGTGGATATGTTCAACAAATACTTTTTTCTGTCATACAGACTCACTCCTTCTTCAAGTCTTATAAAGCTAACCTTAGAAAATAGTTCTTTGACAGAAGTGTACTTCTAGTTCTGAAAATTTAACCAAATTATCCAATAAATTAGCAGATTATTTAAATGATTTCAGTCTATATTTAATTCAGAACAGGACATTATGAAAGCTGTTACATAGTTATATAAAGGCTTATATGTGCTTACTAGAGACATTTCATGTTAGCATAAAGTGATATAATTACCTAGTTATATAAAGGCTTATATGTGGTTGCTAAGCACATTTCATATTAGAATAATTATAGTGATATAATTACCTAGTTATATAAAGGCTTATATGTGGTTGCTAAGGACATTCCATGTTAGAAATATAACCTAGTCAGTTATATAAAGGCTTATATGTGGTTGCTAAGGACATTTCATGTTAGAATATAATGATATAAATACCTATTTATATAAAGGCTTAAATGTGGTTGCTAGGGACATTTCATGTTAGAATATAGTGATATAATTATTACCTAGTTATATAAAGCCTTATATGTGGTTGCTAAGGACATTTAATGTTAGAATATAGTGGTATAATTACCTAGTTATATAAAGGCTTATATGTGGTTGCTAGAGACATTTCATGTTAGAATATAGTGGTATAATTACCTAGTTACATGTATATACAGGCTTATATGTGGTTGCTAGGGACATTTCATGGTGACATAATTACCTACTTATATAGAGGCTTATATGTGGTTGCTAAGGACATTTGATGTTAGAATATAGTGATATAATTACCTACATGTAGTTAGATGTATATAAAGGCTTATATGTGGTTGTTAGGGACATTTCATGGTAGAATATATTGATATAATTACCTAGTTTTATAAAGCCTCATATGTGGTTGCTAAGGACATTTCATGTTGGAATATAGTTAACTAAAACTTCCCAATATAGTTAACTCCAATTTTCATTATAGTTACTGCAGTTAGACATGTAATTTATTTATACATGTGGTTTAGGTTATTAAAAGGGATTTTGTTAACTAATACAACACTAATGTAGATGTATATTGTACATACACATATGTGTGCATTTTTAACTATCAAATAAGCTTGACTGACCAGATTACTCATGAATGGTCTGATAGATACAGTACCAGGTGTCTCGAGATGGAGGTGGTCTCATACCTACAAAATCAAAGAACAATGTATATAATAGTCACTATAGTAAACTTATGTTTTATTAATTATATAAGAGTTAGAATATCATGATGATACTATTTAACACATCAATCATCAATATCTTCATACTGTACATCATTTTCATTATTAGTGAATGGATTACTTAATAAAATAATGGGATTATATATAGACTAGTGCATATAGCATGTATTATATTAGTAGGTGTGTGTGACTAACCAGGTCAAAGTGGAGGTGATGGTTGAGTGTCCATGGAGGTTAGCATACCTATAAAATTAGGAACAATGTGTCCATGAATTCTATGCAGTAGTATATACGTACATACACTACACCCTTACATATGTATATGTACATACAACATAACTAAAAATGGTCAATATTGTTTTACTAAATACATTTTAAAAATTAAAGAGCATGTATGGATGTCTAAACTAAAATCTATGAATAATAAAAAGAATAAATGGAGTAATTCAAAAAGGTCATGCAGATATCTCGTCTTTCAGGAATTATTTCAAACCAAAACCCATAATTCCAGTAATCATTTTAAAACTTCCTGAGGGAGTATGAACCTGTGCTATCCATGCTGTAGTATGCAGGTTTACGCTTGCCTGTGGGATGTAGTATCATGCCCATTGCTTTTGCAAGTTCTAAGGCATATTTCCACTTTCACATTGTGGGTCAGAACATTGGGTTAGATCTACATGTACATGTGTTTTACACAACATGTTTGGGATCATACATGTAGTAAAAATAGTTCACTTCTGCTCATGTACATGTATAGTGTGAACTAATACTTTGTTTCACTAGAAACAGGTTATGATAACATACATGTTGTATATCCTAAATTTTTATAGATTGAGTTGGAGACTATCAGGAAGAAAGTACATGTAGTTTTAGCTAGCTTGTTAATGATATTATAGTGGAAAAACAAAATGCATCATTTTAAAAACAATATGTACATAATTTATGCAACAATACGATATTAAAGTACACGCAATAAGTTTAATCTTTTGTCTATAGTCTACACAGCACACACATATATGATACATGTACATACATACAGAGAGAGAGAGAGATAGACACACACATACACATTACACACATGTATCACTTACACAAATGGTGATGGAACTTTTAATATTATTACACTCCAATGTACATGTACATGTACTCTATAAAAAAAGGTATTTATTTTGTAAATCAAATAAAATTGTATGGTGTGAGTAACATTTTACAATTTAGTTGAGTCTCCAGGTACATGTAATAAAAAAAGAACAGCAGGACAGCAAAAAAGCTGATAATGTAGTGGGATAAGGAAGCCTTAATGCTGATACCAAGAATTCAAACATACCATATTACAGAAGCTATGGGTGGTTCCAATTCAACAGAAATCCTGTCCTGTGTTGTGCTTTGGTAGTTCTATCATTTGCTTTGGATGTGTTGTCAACTTCACCTTCTCTCTGCTGTATTCCTGCGTCTTCTCCTCATTATTGCCAGCCATCGCTAATTCTCTGTACGACTGTGCTCCAGAAACTGTAATGATAAACACATCATTGTATCAAGAAAATGCGGTTCATTAAAAACTAATATCAATTCTTTAAAACACATAGTATTACTACAGCATTTTATTAGTAATTACAAATGCAGGATCAACTGGAATATACGGAACCGGAAGTAGGCGTGGCAATGGTTTAATTTGACACAGATTAAAACCCTACCGATAAGAAACCCTAGGATCGAGGGGTGTGTCCTATGAATTTTAACGAGGTGCCGTGTATTCCAAATGTAGTCTCGCGTAGCCAGCCCCTCCCACTCAACGAGAAGGAAGGGTCTGCTGGATTGCTATTGAACGTCTTGTTCTGAGTACAACAAGATTCACGGTAGAACTCAAGTACCTGATAAGTGGGTGTGGGATCACGTGCGTTGAAAAATTACAGGTTAGTGTTGGTCACGTGCGTTGAAAAATTACAGGTTAGTGTTGCTCTTTCTTTTATATATTGCATTTCTTTTCTAGCTTATTCTTCTTTTGTGTATCTTTTTCTCCGCTTATATAATATATATCTCTTTTTTTGTAATTTGTACTAGTGACTGAGTTAAGGGTATACAGTATGTCTTGTTGGTTGTGCCAAGCTGACCTGACTGAAGGTATCTTGAAAACTAAAAGAAGAAAAATGCATGGTGCTTCTAATAAAAAGGTTGTGGCTATACTGGAGAATGTATGCACCAGGAGGTTACATTTAGACATCAAGGCAACATGTTTTCGTTTGGGTGATTATATCTGCCATAAGTGCATCACAATGATTGAAAATGTGGATTTGTCTATGAAGAAAGCAGTTCTCAAGGAAAATGAACTAGTGGAGAAACTGGAGGTGTCGATGGGTCTTATCAGAGGAAGAAAAAGAATAGATCCTGACAGTGATATGGATGGACATAATGAAACACCGAGTACACCATCTTCTACATCAAAGGTTCCAAGGTTATCTGAGCAATCTTCAACACCAAGTCGAAGATCTAAGTCACATGTTTCAGTAAGTGGTTGTTATGTAAGATAAATATGACTATTGAAAATCAGACCTCTTCATGTGCTATATATATACCATAATTATGTCATGTATATTTCATCATGCAGCTTACAGTTAAACATCCATCTGGTGAGAAAAACATTGACATTGAATCACCATGGCAACAAGAAAATGTTAAACGTGTTGCAAGAGAGAGTTATTCTGTCTTAACATCTTCCATTGTTTGATCACCACGTACTTCAGATAAAGTTTTTTGTGAGGTTGCACATGTAATCAACAATGAGATGAAAACAACTTCATTGCTTGAACACAATTCCATACTGCGGTGTAATAATAAGACTCTAAAGGAGTTTTCTTGGGAAATGATATGGGTTGAGCTAATCAAAAGTGCTCCAACTCTGATGAAGTTTTTAAGCTGTCTGGTTTGTAGAGTAGAGGATAAGCCATTAATTTGCTTAATAGCATCAATGTTATTGAAACGTAGATGTGCATCAATGTCTCTTGTCCAGAGAGGAATATCAGTTTTGTTATATGGAAATGGAGTTTCCAAAAAGCCTACACATATTTCTATACTTCTGTTTGAAGTCACTATTGTTTCAATTATATATAGGTGTATAGTTCGTTGCAACCTTTGATGATATCGTTATCACATTCTGGCACGATAAAGCTTATCGACAAGATGTCATGTGACTATGACATTGAAGTAATCTCATGGTGTCAAAAGTTATTGAATAACTACAAGGTAAGTATTATGCTACAAAATGCCAATATTTCCTTTATGTACTTATAGTCAGCTGTATCCTCAGACGTTGGTAGATATTTTGATGCCAGTATTCTTGATGATAGTGATGGTGATGATAATGACATTGACGATGAAGATTCACATGATGCCAGTGAAATTAGCAGACATAATGGTAGAGAGTCCTCTCCAGAAGCACCTCTTTGGAGCCCTATCACAACTGATGATGAAAATGATGATGTTATAGATGGAGTTTTAACTGACCCAGACATTGATGATTTAGAGTTAATTGGAACTATAAACAGTATTAACTTACAGGCGATGTCTAATGTTTCTGAAGAAACGTGTGGAGAAATCGTGGAAGGCCATCACAATCAACAGAAAAGACAACAATGGACTGGTTTCAAGATAGTTGGAGATAATGTTGACAAAGATGTCAGACCATCATTTCAGAGAATAGACTACAAGACACATTCACTACATTATTTTCACGCATATGCTGTTCTTGATCGAATTGACTTATCTAATTTGAGTGATTCACCACCACTTAAAGAGATAGCTGCCAGTACTTTTTTATCATCTCCACAAGATAAATCTGAGTTAACTTCAAACTTTGAAGTACTAGTTTCCAGGTATGTAATTGTTACATACACTATAGTATTCATTTAGTAATATCTTTTAATAATAATAGATTCTTACTGCAACACTTTTCCCAGTATGCACCACAAAGCAAAAACATCATTTGGCACATACAAAGTCAGTACTGCAAGGAAATGGCTACAAAGTGTACTATAGTAAGCATATAATAGAATTAATATCATAGTGTTACATTTTGCTTTACATGTAAGGTACCAATTGGCGTCCAACTCTTAAATGAAAATAATTTAGACGAGACGTGTGAGATTCTTGACACACTGCATAAATACTGTCCAACAAGTACTTCAACAGAAGAAGGAACTCTTCCTAATGGAGACCCTCATGTTGTGAAAAGAGACAACATCTACCAGATTTTGTTTGGTGGTGATCAACTCACTTGCGTAAAAGCACGTAGTGCAAAACTTAGAGCAAATCATGACAGAGAAAAGGACAGACTACAAGGACTTATACCAGTTGTAGAAGACAGGCATGCCAGAATGTGTTTGCTAAAAGTAAAAAATACAATCACTTTTTGGCATGTTATTATGATTATATATATTATAATATTTATAAAAAGGTATTATGGACACGACTCTATTGTTATAACAAGAAATCTGTAATGGAGAAAAGGAACACTGATTCAAATTAAAAACTCCATTAATCGATCGTCTGTACCAGATGATCCCAAGAAAAACATGAAAGCTGTAGAAGATTTTATGGAGGTTGTATTATCAGCTCATGTGATCGGAGCAGCTAATACAGTTCTTTGTGAAAAACCTGATCTTTCGGTTCAGGAATTATCACACGAAATTATTCAGAAGTTTGTAACATTTCTCGGTGGTGATTCAATTCAGGGAAATGGTGTTTATAAGTACGCTAAAGAAGTGCTAAGTCTTGGTTTATTGTGGGAGTGTTTCCACGATGCAATAAAAGAAGGAGATGGGAAAAGAGTCTTAATGATATGGAAGTACCTTTTACTTGTTCTTATAGCTGCAAAACATAAAATTTATGCAAAAGAGGCTATGATACTGCAGTTGCAGCACCAATATTTATTTTCTGATTGCCATGCAGCTCAACTAATGTGGAGTCGGTTTGTCAATACAAGAGGTCAAATAGGATGCAATGTTCATACTGATCTCCACATGGAGCATTTAAATCGACGTTTTAAGAATGTTTTTAGAAATCTTGGGGCAAATGTAAATCCAAAGGCGATCATTAGAGCATCCAAGACTATTGGGATTGTAGATTCAATATGCAGCATATTTGAAGAACAATTTGGCCAGAAGGTTTCAGGCAGACATGTAATCCCATCATTTAAAAAGGACCAAGACATAGTCATCAAGACATTGGAAGGAGCAAACGTCTTCAAAATAGAAAAAAACAAACATCACAAAACATTCCAATTTAAGAAAGGGCTAATTTCTGTGTTTGATAAAGGCAAGACTACCGACTGGATATTCGAGAAAGTGCTCAAAGTAATTGTACAGTTATATATAAATAATGATTATTGTAATTATGCATCATTTAATTCCTTGTACAGTTATCACACACACATTTAATACTACATACATCACAACAATTACAGCCAACAACATTGTCTAATGAGCTATCATAGAATAAAAAGTTATGGTATAAAATCTTTCTCCTAAAATCTGTTTCGTTTTTTGCATATGTGTGAACTTCTTTAACATACTTCCCTGCTTTTCCATATAAAAGGATTGCTTGTGCTGGTCGACCATCTCTTCCTGCTCGTCCAGTTTCATGAACATACTGTTCTAAGCTTCCTGGCATCCCCCAATGGATTATTCTTTCTATATCAGAACAATCTATCCCCATCCCAAAAGCTGTTTTAGCTATCACCACACGTAGTTTACCACCTACTTCAGAAAAAGTTTTGAGAATAGCCTCTTTCATCTCCACTTTACATGCACATGTAAACATATCAACAACTCCATATGGTTGACAATCTGGATATCCAATAGAAAATGTGAAATATTCACCTAAAGTTTTACGCAGAGACACATATAACAAGGAGGAGTCATCAAGTTTGCAACAGAAGATTACTGTTTTTTTAGTTTTTATTGTATGTGAGAGAATTTCATCTTTTATCATTGTAGTAAGGTCTTCTAGGCTTAAATATGGTCTTACACTGTAGTGTATATTTGACCGATGTGGTGATAAGCCAATTACAACTGGAGTATCCATAGCTAACCTCGCCTGCACAGCTTTAACTTATTGTAGCAGTAGCCGTCAAAGCAATCACTTTCACCGAATTCAGTAGCACACTTCTTAATTCTCCAAGGTGAGCAAAAGCAGTACGGAATTCATCACCCCTAAAATAAGTTTAATGATAAATAATTAATACTTTTACTTGTTCAGCATTACTTACCATGTCTTAACACGATGTGCCTCATCAATTGCTAGAGCTACCATTTTTTCCTTATAGTGTTTTGTTGCCAGCATATTTCGATACACAGGATTACAAATTAAGCTTTCAGGAGTGATGAAAACCAACTGAACACTACCTTGTACAACTCTCTTCACTGCATCCTCATCATCTCGTGCTTCTCCGATAAATTCAGCACTGATACCTTTAAGCACAAACTTCTCCCTTTGATCCATCATTATAAACATTAGTGGACTTATACATACAACAATACTTCCTTCCCATCCTATTAGAAACAACAATTTAATATGTTAGTTTATATTAGCCTATAAACATTTACCTTTCAAATACAACTGGCAACACGCCATAAATTAGTGACTTCCCATAGCCCAAAGAGACAAACATCCAAAAAGCTTCAGAACAGTTTCTCTTTGTTTCTCTTTGAGCGCTTCCAATCCAAAGCACTGAATAGCTTTCTCCAATGCTTCTTCTTTATCCATTTATGACACTTACTCTCACACGTGATCCCACACCCACTTATCAGGTACTTGAGTTCTACCGTGAATCTTGTAGTACTCAGAACGAGACATTCAATAGCAATCCACCAGACCCTTCCTTCTCGTTGAGTGGGAGGGGCTGGCTACGCAAGACTACCCCAAATGCGTACATCTACATGTATTTACCTTTTGACATACCCAGAAATTGCAATAGAAACTGATGTCATGACACGGAAACCGGTATACTATGGATAAACGGACCCGTTTAGATGATTACCAATTTGCAATACACTGAAAATTTTTATTTTTTATAAACAAATAACTGAAGGGCTGAGAAGTAAAGTGGTCTAACCCACAAAACAGCAATACACTGAGGTTAACATGAAAACACTCTTAAGGTTGTACTAGGGGGAGGGGTAGATGAAACTCCAATCAGTGTCTAGTCTTGCCAGCTTCTTGCTGCATACAATCTGGTTCAATTCTGTATCTTTTGGAAGCCACACCCACCCGGGGGTATAATTATTGGGCCTAAATGTTTTCACTGATAGTTTATTTTCAGAAACAAAGCTAAACACACCCTACGGGTGGTGGAGGGGGCGGATTCTGTATCTTTTGGAAGCCACACCCACCCGGGGGTATAATTATTGGGCCTAAATGTTTTCACTGATAGTTTATTTTCAGAAACAAAGCTAAACACACCCTACGGGTGGTGGAGGGGGCGGTGGGTGGGTAACCCTGGCAGGGTAACTGCAGTTGCTCTCTGAGAAAGATCGGAGTTTGATAGTGCCTAGAAAGGTAAATTTTATGGTTTCACTGAAAAGCTACAGAATTCAGCTTTCTTCAGCCTCTTGTAACTATAAAAGTAAAATGAATTTTCAGAAAACGGCTCTATTTATTTTCTCAAAATGCATTGTACTTGGTGCACGCCATGATTGGTGGGCGTGGCTTTCTTGGTTTTGTGCTTATTGCGATTGGAAAAATGGAGATTTTTCCAACACTCTCTCGCTTACAGACAAATATAAAGATGATCAGAAGATATGAAGGTTGCTATTACACCAGGTTAGAGTCATATTGTATAATATTCTATTTTGAAACTGATTGGAGTCACATCCGCCCACTCCCTAGTACCACCTTAAAATGTGTTTCAGGAGCAGATAAAAATTTTGGTAGTGGAATACACCTAATTTTTAATGCATTTTTATGCACTATGGATGATTTCCAGTATTTGATTTTTGGTTAGCCCACTTTACCTCTGAGCCCTTCAATTATTCTATTATTATAAATCACTGTTTTATTTCATCTTTCTTTGATAATTCTTCGTCTGCTCTTGCTTCTACCTGCTCAGTCAACTCGTAACAGGTAAAAATTCACTTTGAAAATTATACATCAAACAGGAGCACTCTTTGTCAAAATATCTCAGTTCTGTTGTCCAATAGGCCTCTATACTTGAAGCTTTTAATTTAAAGTACTACCTGACTAACTTCCACACTGCTGTAACATGTTACAAGACTCTTTTAATTTAATCTTGACGCCGGTATCTCTCATAGAAATGCACGATCTTGAAGAAATTTTTACTTCCAAACAAGTAAACAGGGATTCTTAAAGTTTAAAGTACTTCATTTAAACAATCACGACATGTAGTAGTATTTTACACAGCAATAAAAGCAGTAGAACAATCACAATCCATTGCAGAAATTTTAATTAGTTGTTGGTGTGGCCAATTAAAATTACAAACATTTGCTGAACTGGATGCTTTTCAAGGAAAAAAGGACTGCATTTCGGCTTTGTGATGCTGTATTTCACCATTTAAAAAGAAAACTAAGATAATAGACTAGGCAATCCAGGGTGCACATCTTGAAATTTCTTTATAAACAAATTTTTACATGCATTTCAAGAAAGCAAACTTTTGAAAAATTTTATTAGCTAATACATTTTCAATGGAGGCAATCTAAAAAATGTCGCTTTCAAAGATCGCGAAAAGGACTAAATAAGAGATGCATGAATGGAGTAGAAATTGTGTTAGTAATGTAGTCTATAGATGTCTCCTACGCTGCAAGGGTGCATATCTTGGAATTTCCTTACTAGTTCAGAGAAATAACCTGCTATTTTAAAATCTCCATTGAACGCCATACAAAAATTTTCCCGCTAATATACAAAAAAAATACTGACAAAAATTGCCCATGTCAAGCAATTTCTGAGGATGATATAGTGATATAGTTACCTACTTATATAGAGCCTTACATGTGGTTGCTAGGGACATTTCATGGTAGAATATAGTTATATAATTACCTAGTTATATAAGGGCATATATGTGGTTGCTAGGGAAATTTTATGTTAGAATGTAGTGATATAATCACCTAGTTATATTAATGCTTATATGTGGTGGCTAGGGATATTTTATGGTAGATTATAGTGATATAGTTACCTAGTTATATAGAGGCTTACATGTATATGTGGTTGCTAGGGACATTTCATGGTAGAATATACTGATATAATTACCTAGGTATATAAGGGCATATATGTGGTTGCTAGGGACATTTCATGGTAGTATAATTACCTAGATCAAAAAAGGATTATATGTGGTTGCTAGAGACATTTCATGGTAGATACAATCACATAGTTATATAAAGGCTTATATGTGGTTGCTAGGGACATTTCATGGTAGAATGTAGTGATATAATCACCTAGTTATATAAAGGCTTATATGTGGTTGCTAGGGACATTTCATGGTAGAATATAGTGATATAATTACCTAGTTATATAAAGGCTTTGTGACAATGTCAAACGTTGGAGTTTCCCCCCTGTACATATATATACATATAATATATATATATATATATATATATGTAATATATATACCATGGCTTCGAGGGATATATGGCGAATATAAGACCCGAGCACCAAGATATTGGCCCGAGGCGAAGCCAAGGGCCAATATGGAGGTGCGAGGGTCTTATATTCACCATATATACCGAGAAGCCATGGTACATATACATGTAATATATTCTATAGCTAACAGAAACATCAAAGAAGAACAGGACAATGGACACGAGTAACAGACTAACACACCTTACACTTTCAGCGATATGGGGCGAATAGTTCCTGGGAGAAATGCCCATCTATTGGTTCTTTTTTTAAGAGACAAAGAGAGCTTCTTTTGTGTGTTTACTTGTCGAACATGCCTTCATTCTCTGTAAATGTTTGGTGACTAGATCGACTGCGCATGTGCATGACGTCATACCAGGGATGATATATATCCCTGCTGTACTCATGAACGAACTTTGATGTGGTTGTATAACTTCCCTGCGGTTGTATAACTGCCCTGTGGTCGGGGATATATGACATATATATGCCTTATCGGCTCTTTGATGTTTCTGTTAACTATGGTATATATATATATATATCCCGATACGGCGAAACATCAAAGTAAACCACAGGGATATATATAAGATATAGCACCCTGTGGTCAGATATAGCACCTGCCGTTTAAACAGACTACAAGAAAACAACGCTTACCTTCTCCAAAGTGGCGACAAAAAGGTAGGAGAAGCATCAGACATCAACAAAGGTTTTGTCTTTCGTGACATATATTGGTTATATCGCAGCCACTCGTGCTATATCAGATTTATAAAAACCTCGCCCTCAGGATCCGCCCTCGTGCTCGGTTTTTATATAGCACTCGTGCTGTGATATAACCTATACATATATACACTATATATATATATATATATGTATATACAGTGTATATAATTATATTATATATATATATATATATATATATATATATATATATACAGTAGAAAATATATAAACTGTATATATATACAGTAGAAAACAAAAAAAAATTTCACGTTCTGTGACCGTAGTACGAAACGCTCCGTTCTGTAGTTAACACGTACCGTTTTAGCTACGTAGCATGTAAACGACGTTTTTACGGTGCTAATTTTAGCGTATAAACTACGTTTCGACGGTACACTCTAGCTACGTCGTTTACTATGACGTAATTGCACATGTGTTGTTGTAATTGTAAGAGTTGTAACTCTCACATTTTATAAGACTCAAGATTCTAACTTACTTTGCTGGAAAGAAGAGTTGTTAAGTAAGCCATTGAAGTTAAATTTATGCTTCGTTATCATCAGGAATAGAGTAAGATGAGCGCTTGAAATTTTAGTACTTCCACGGGCAATGCCCACCTCTATACCCGCCTGCATAACTTCTGCATTTTAAATAGCAGTGACTTTTAACTGCCGCCTTAGTTAGACAGAAGACTGTCTAAGAAAGCTGTAGATACCAAAAATATGCTTCGTCAGCTACAGGAAAGCAGCAAGGTGAGTGTTTGAACTTTGAAAGTGTAGTAGTCTGTGGCAACGCCAACAATTAGCGTCTTTTTATCGCTTTTGTTAGGCATGCAGCTTCGATTTTTGGGCTCCATTAAACTAAATAAACATCTTCTTCATGCTGTCTTAAAAATCATCTTAATAACTAACTTTTCTGAGCCTCTTTCAACGCTGCTCTCATTGCCATTCTCTCTCGTTCTTCCTCCACATGCTGTCAAGTGGATACCGAAAATAGGGCGTTGTCGTTCCGATTTTCATCGTTCTGTTTTTCTAGCATTAAAATTGAACACAATCTCAACGTAGCGTTTAGACGGAGTGTTTTCACCTTTTATCGTTCCGTACTACGGTCGTAGTACAATGACAGAATGTGAAATTTTTTTTGTTTGCTACTGTATATATTACATATATATAAATACATAAACTTATATATGTATACATATACATACATAAACTTATATACGTATATCATATATATACACACATACACATACATATACAGTGCTGCATACAGAAAATGAAGCTAGGGGGACAATATGAGACTTTTGAGAACGTAGTGGGGGGACAACAATGTTACCATGTGCCGTAAGCACATATTGGGGACTTTGTGTTACATTTTGGGAAACACTTGTGTATTATTCTGTAACAGTTGAAATTTCTGGCCATGTATTTCCTGATTAACTACTCTAGAGTCATTCTGTATGACGAAAACTACAGCAATGTTAGCACACAGTTCAGCATTGCACCAGTTAGCACTTAGATCATACCTAACAGAAATCAACCAATCAGATTGCCCAAAAACGGGTTAATAGTGTTGGTTAGAGCACAGCTATATGCGCGCATTACATTGTTACACGCACGCATTAATTTAAGCCAATCAAAACGCTTGTATAAACTTTGTTGGTTAACAACTAGATTCATAGTAACCACACGTGCAATAGAAACCACAGCAGCACGGCTAAACAAGCTAATTAGTATGGCTTCAAAGGGGTGAAGCACAAATTTCTGAGATTTGCTATATACTGTAACAAAAGATGATATACTGCAAGCAATTCAAAGCAGAATACCAAAGAAAACCTTGCAGACAACAAAATGGGCATATGGTATTTGGAATTCATGATGCAAAATAAGAAATATTTCAGATGAATTAACACAAATGACAGCTAGCAGAATGGATGAGCTATTAGCACAGTTCATAATGGAAGAAAAAAGGCAGGACAGTGAAGTTTATCCACCAAAAACATTGTTCCAAATAATCGCTTCATTACAACGCCATCTAAGAGAAAATGGAAATAGATCTAAGTAAATTAGAGCCCTCGTGAGAGTGCTCTAACCAACACAATTGCACCCTATACAGATATAACATGAAAGAGATCAAAATCAGTATTCATTAATGATTTTGCTTCAAAAAATCCCACATGTAATACAATGTTACATGTAGTATTTACTTTTACGTCACACTCATGAAAGTCTAGGGGGGGCAGGAGCTCCCCTTGGGGAATGGGGGATACTAAATGCAGCCCTGATATACACCAGTGTTTCATACGGCAGGGAGGTGGGGGATACCCCTCCCTACATTTTAGACTAAATATACATTATAGCAATACTTAATTGTTATTATTTGCTATTATTAATTGACTTCACCCATCAAGAATAAGTAATTTATTAAAATTTTGTGACACGCTTTGTGCACAATTTACTCAACCTATCCTGCATTTTTTCTTGTGTATGCCATTACGCACAAGGACAATCACTATTTCATGACAAATTGGATACATAGACGGAAAAGAAATTCCAATAGTATATAGAGAGAACTTATAAAAACTTATGACAATTGATTCACAGAATTATAGGGGCAGATTAGGTGAACAGTTTGTTTGAGGGCAATGTACAAATTAAAGGAGTAGTTTGTAGATATATTTGATGTAATACCAGCTAATTTACAACTGACAGTATGATTGTACCTTGATTGATGTTTATATTCAGTGTTCCGAACATTTTTGTTATGCTCAAGAACTGATCACTTCGAGAAGGTAATCGATGATTTGTATCGGAGTGTCTTCTCACAATTTCATCTGTATCCTTGGGTGATTTTTTGTGTTTAACAATCAGGATTATTAGAAGAACCATCAAAACAACTACTATTCCTGTGGGAAAGGTAGAAAGAACCATGAATGAAAGCTTAAGACTATAGCAGGAATCTTACACTATATTATTATGATTGTATACATACATACCAGCAAATAGTACACTTGCTAATGATCCCCAAATTATTCTTGTTAATCCAGTGTTTGAAGTCGGGTACTGAGGAACAATGATAACAAGTGTATATAGAGAAAAAAACATCCCTATATTTGCTTTGTGATGACTATGTATTAAGCATTGCAGATGGCACTAGTGTCTCTACCTTTCTGCCAGGTGTACTCCTGGGGCCTGAAGACGTAAGTGTAAGCCTAATTGCAGTCTAAATACACAGATGTCTGATGAACTGACTGAGCCAGTACTCCTTCAAGGTTCTAAATGATGACTTCCTCGTGTCTGAAACTCAACAACTTATCATACTTACTTGTTAAAGATTCTTGCATAATATCTATACTGTTTCTCTGCTATATACAACAGTTATTAGCAGTTTTACATCCTTTCTGAATCTTCCTGGCTGGTCTGTAGCTCAAACGCGCGTTCTTTTACGCGCCACGCCCATTAATTAACTGAGCCCCCGGGAATGACGCAACTTCCTTAACTACGTATACAACGCATAGTCGCGCAAGTGACACAAGAATATATATATATATATATATATATATATATATATATATACATTAAACCCCGTGGAAAGCAATTATAGGGATGGCCCTACGGGCCATAAAAATTATATTAATTAATTATAAGTGATTTTTTTGTGCTTTAAAATCTTTATACATCTTCAGTATTAAAATATATAATCCTTTCATTCCATTCATGTTCTTCTCATTTGTATTTGTATATAGCATTAATCCATATGATCCATCCAACTAAGTAATTTATTTCTTAATTGTTCTTTTTACAACTCACCTTTTCACTAGGAGAAACATTTGGAACTGTTAACAAAAAAAAAGCATTAACTTAAATGAATTATATAAAAATTTACTTATAATTATAATTACACTGATCACATTGAGCGACTAATTGTGGTGTGTTAGATGAATGTATGGCCTCCCAGTTAATATATGACAACAATTACAACATGTAGCATGCAATAATAATTATGATACATAAGATAATAACAATCATGATGCTATGACAATACTACTATGTAAAATTATTATAATGGTCCTGTTTACCGGCAGGCTCATGTGCACATTCTGTTATGTTAAATTCATCCCTCTCAGTACACAGTGTATAAGTCATAGCTCCATAGTCTAACTGGTAATAATATTCTGCACAAGGTTCACAAGGAACAAGACCAGTAGTAGAGTTATATCCAGGTGGACATTGATCTGTAGTAGGCAGATAGTATTTTAATTTAAAATAGGTCAACATATATTGTATGAATGCACTCAGTAATAATACCTACCTATACAATCTTCTACATCACTTGCTCCTATATTGAGAGTGGACATGTGTTCAGGACATGCAATACAAGTAACTTGACCATCGTCATTGGAATATGTCCCTCTTTCACAAGGTACACAAGTTGTAGTGGACTCAGATACAAATTGATGGTAGTTGGGAGGGCAATCAACTAAAAAGAAAAATAATAGCAATCAATAATAGTTAATTACAAGTTGATCTGCAATAAAGCATGTAACATTCCAGCTACACACAGACAGTTATACAAAGATCCACTTACTGCAAAAGAAATTGCTGTGCTGTAGTGCTTTTCCTGGTTGACATTGATATTGCAGATCATTGATTACAAGGGTCAAACCAATTGATACATAGAAGCTTTCCTCATAACTAAAACTCAAAACACCATTTTCAATATTTCTCTCGAGTCGTGAGATACCAGCTAAAATGTCTTGTTTGTAGTATTTAGCCTCAAGAGCTTGGTCAGAAATGAGCGAGTCTAACTTGTAATCAAAGCTGGTTGTAAGTATCATGGAATCTTTAACAATAGTATTTTGATAACCAAAGGACAAATCAAGATTTCGGATTTCACCATAAGTCATGTTCAGTTCAGAATCCAATGTTTCTATTTATGAGGTTTTTAGCCCTTTGATATAGGAATCAGTAATTTCAGGGAAAGTACTAAGTACCGACATGTAAAAGTCAACAGGGAAGCTGAGATGGCTGATGGCAGCAGCATAAACCTTCAAGAATGCAGACTCAGAATATGCTTCATCACTACCGAGGAAAGCTTTACACCTGTACCAACCTTCTTGATTTTGTGTAGGTTTAACGACTATTAATTCGTTGCTACTACTGTTAATGGATGACCATGAGTCACCTCCATCACTGGAAAATTGCCATTCAAATCCGGGACTTGGATGTGCTGTGGCATTACAAATAAATACACCACCATTGTCACTTCCTTCAAATACCTCTTGACGAGAAGGTTATAAAGTTATTTCAGGCACAGTATATACAACTACATTAGCAAACATGCTCTCCACTGTTCCAACTGCATTACTCACAAAGCACTGATATTGACCTTCATTCTGTAAAACCGTGTTAGATATTGTGAGATTGTTATTTTTGGATCCTGGAATTATGAAGCCATCTTTCTTCCATGAGTAACTTATATCTAATTCAGACTCGGCTTCACACACAAGAGAAAAGTCTGAATTGATTTTAACATGGGTATTGGAATCTGGATGAATTGTTATTACTGGTAATCCAGCACACCAATAGTTTGTGGCCAGCTGTTTTGGAAGGAGCGTTGTTGATATTCAAATTCGAGCTGATTATTGATTCCTTTGCTGATTGAAGATTTGGTAGTAAATCCTGTGTAACACTGTCAGGAGCATCTTCCAGTAGCTCTTGAATTATATGAACAGCTGTTGTTAAACCGTCTGTCAGACTATAACACTTCTGGTTTCCAATGCTATTAAATTTACTCACTCCAAAACTAGTTTCAAAGCCACTTTGCCATTCTATGAATAAATCCTCATTCACTGTTTCTGTCAGTGAATTTACATAATCTTTAAGGTCTTCGAGAATGCTCACTAGATTAATAATCACATCTTGTGCTTGTGATGCTATTAGGAGTTCTTCTGGTGTAATCGTGTAGCTATATTCTTCTTCTAAGAATGCGAAATCAATGTTACTAAAGGTCAGTGAATTAACAGAAATCACAGTATCAATACTATTTACTATGCTTCTAATATTCTGCTTCACTTCATTGGAAATATTCAAAGCAGTGTTTAATGATTTATTGATATTTTTGACATATTCTTTCACATTTTGAAGTTTGCCACAATTTTCTTCAAACGTCTTTTCATTAAACATTAATTCCACCATTGATCGCTTTCTTTTACCTGAGACATTTTCAAGCTGCATGCCTAAAGTAGTAAGTAAATCATCTGCAATTCTACGATAGAGAATGGGTAATGTAGCTGAAAAATCTGGTGATAAGCTGATGGAATGTGAGATGTCATATTGCGGAATAGTATATGCTATGGACACAGGGAAAGAGTATGGGGATGTGTCTGTAATCTCCACCTGGAATGAGATATTTTGGATATTCAGAAGTTGCTGGATTGTGTAGCTTTCCAAATATGTTCCCAATTGCAAGAGTGGTTGTTGTTCTGCAAGTATATTTTCATAATTGCTTTCATCAGTTGTCTGCATCACTTGTAAACCTAGCAAAGTCATAGATGCTTTATCATAGCCATGCTGTGCACTATCTATTTTTGTAGAAATGGCTGCTAGCTCTGCTACAGCAATTGTAAGGTTGGTCTTGGCCTGATTGAGTAGTTGCATCGGTTTTATGAGGGCTTTTTCAGCTTCAGTTAAAGCATCAATGGCTGGTTGTTGTGCTAATTGACACCCAACATTAAGATATGTGCATTCTATGTTCTGCAGCTTAGTGCCACAAGAGTCTTCTTGAGAACAAGTCTGAGAGATGCTATACATATGAGTATCAATCACTGAAGGTTGTATGTGAGAAACATTGACCCAATCATAGTATGTGAACCATTTCTCACTTGCCACATCACCAATGATACTTTTATAAGAACAAACTTGACCAAAGGTAGTTTCTGCCCATCCCCTGATATTGGTAATGATACGACAAGTATAATCATTATGCCACTTATTTTCTGTGACGGTATCAAACTTCTTTTGCAGTATTTGATCTAAAGTTGTCACCTTTGATATTCCCCATTCATCATTAGTCAGCTGAGTATCACATGATGACAATGAAGGAAGAGGGAGGCATACTTCATCACAATCAGCGTATTCACAAACAGCTGTCACTTTCCCCACAGCTGCAAGTACTTCTTCATTCGCCAAATCTAAGTCATTTTGTGCTTGCTGCACAGTAGAGTTCACAGTGGAAATTTTATTCACAATACTTGTGTATTCGTTCTGTAACTTTTGAAGTTCTGTTTGCTTGTTGGCAACTATGTCTGTATAATCTTCTATGAGTTGTAGGGTCTTTGATTTAACTGCTTCGGCATTTGAGACTCGTTTGGTAGCTAAGGCAACTTTTGCTTCAGCATGGTCATAAATGTAAGACTGAACACCATCAACAAAACTAGAAGGGCCAGTTTTAAACACACCATTGAGCTGAAAGAGAAAATCGTTCCACGTGTATCCAAGTGGAACATAACCCATAAATTGTGCATCAAACTTCTCAAAGAGGGTTGCTTCTGCACTCATTGTGATGCCATTGGTATTAACATGTAATGGAGCTGTGAAGAATGTACTAAGTAGAGAAAATGCAGCCTCAGGAATGTGTGCCTCGACCTTTCCGTCAGACCAGAAACCAGTAGAAACAGCAAAACCATTATCAGGTCGAAGTATGGCAATGAATTGATTTAGCTGCTCCATATTGGAATTCATTGCGGAATAAACAGACATTTTAGCATCATAGAATATAGGGTCAGGAGTCACTGGGGAAGATTCACCAGAAATATATATTACATGTTCAAGAGATCCAGGAGAGAATCTAAATCCAGAAACTGCTAGTCCAGAACATGAGCTGTGCATTAAAACATAGTCTATATTGCTTTCATTATTAAGCTGAATGAGGGAGTCAGCTGGGCATGAGGAGTATCCAATTGGTAATGGTAGAATGTTAGCAAAGAAAACATCATTTATATGGGGAGAGTAATCCACCTTCGATAGCATTCCATTTACTACTACAGAGTCATTTGTAATTAGATCTGTAAATAAGAGTTGAAAATATTAATAATTTAGCAAGTTTATTTAAATACTGAAATACAATAAGTATTTATAATTATATTCAATGTTCCCAATACAGATTATATCTTGCCTAACTGTAGCATGACACCATGAATGGATGGATAGTTGAATGAGTGTGTCGCTATGTGAATATATGAATGAAAATGTGGATGATGGCTGAAGGATGGGTTGATGAAAAGATAAATGAGCGAATGAATTAATAGCCTTGACTATGTGTACAAACGATTATAAAATATATAATAACTAACTAGTTATTGCAAAGAGAGATGGTGTGTTTATTGATCTAAGTTCCATTACACCTGGTTCATCGCTCCAAGTTAAGTTTACAATTATATGAAGGTCCCCTGTTAATATTCCTTCAACCTGTTTGGAAGTAAATCATATATATACCCATGTTACTTGTATCATAAGCTCATGAGCCACTGCAGGTTGGTTCCATGACTGCACACAGCAACCGCTAAATTAAGTATGCAATAATAGATTATGCAGCTGCTGTTAAATTAAGTCATGCTACTAACTCCATATGTGAACGTTCAGCACCTGAGCACTTGTGTTTAGCAGACTCTGTCATGCAGACAGTAATGATGGGGTGATACCACAAATCAATACAATACCGAGTAGTTTGAAAATGAGTATTGATAGTATTGAGCGCTATATCAATATTAATAACGCACATGCCTACAATATGCATGTTTACGTGCAGTAAGCAAATTAAATGGGTGTGACAGGATGTGGTACAGTACTAATATTGGTATCAATAATTTGATACTAGTTTCATGTAGCCAGCACCTCCCACTCTACAGGCAAGGGAGGGTTTGGTACGCTTAGCATTTTTCAGAAAACTATCAGATGTTTTGTAGTCCTTAAGTACAACCCACTTTACTTGAGTAGGTGTTTAGAATGGCAAAGTACCACAAACATCATAGACATGACTTTAAATGCTACTAAATATGATCATCTACAGCGAGTTGGTGGACTGACAGCTAAGGTATTATACTACAGAGATAAGCAATGAAACTTAAATCATTGATGGAATCACAATTTGTCTGGAAGCACCATTTGCACAAATTGTGCTTCCCTCAATGATTTCAATTTTATTGGGCGGTAGATAGTTATATTTAGTGCAAGACGAGCATTTAAGTCATGCCTATGAATTTTTTGCTGCTTCACCATATTATACAACTAGTCAAGTAAAGTGGCCTGTAAATAAATACTACAAACATCCGGTAGTTTTTTTAACAAACGCTATGCTTATAGCGTAGCAGACCCTCCCTTGCTCAAAGAGTTGGAGGGGCTGGCTATATGAGACTAGTACATATACATACATGTATGTACATGTACACATGTGAAATGAAATCATATCCTACCTCTTGTCCTTGTGGTTCTGATTGATGGTGAAGATCACCTGAAAATTCAAAGTACAATTGAAAGTTACTCTGATTATCAAAGTTTCTTGTGGCGTCTATTTCCAACCTTGTATTGAAATTTGGAAGCAAAGTTTCAATAGATATTAGTTTTTCCCCATTCCAGTAATATTCAGGTACATCAGTATTACTACTGTATGTGAGATCTTCTCTAGAGAGGAGTGCTTCTCTGAACGAGAACTGCCAACCATCGTCAGCAAATTGAATTGATTTCAGAATTATAATTATATAAAATAATTATAATTATAATTATGTCGTGACTTCATACCTTTTGACTGAGATATAATAAATTTTAATGATTTGTCGCATTGTGGGGTTTATGGAATGTTAGTGCAGAGTGTGGTATGTCAATAATAATATTGTTTGTAGTGTGGACAAAAAGCTTTGAAGTGCAGGAAATATAATTATTAGTTATGCTCCCCCATCTGTAATTTAAAGCTTATGCTGAAAAACACTGTTTTACAACATCAATTGAACATTGTTGACCAAATGTCATGTACCACTGATGCACTCCTCCACCCTTAAGATTTCCCCTGTGGGAAACACTGTGTTATGTCATACCCACTTGTGCAATATTATGCTTATGATTACATAGCTCTCTGGCTCAGTGAATATAAACCTGATGTAGCACTTGAGGCATGACATAACATATACATATAATTTAAAAGAGGAGGTTGATTGAAGAGTTTGGACAATTATGTGTGAAGATTGAAATCCTTTATAACATCTGTTATTCATTAAACTTAATTTTTCAAAAAAGTTTGCAAAGCTTTGCGGTAAAGTGCATTTCCTTGACATTTGTTATTCCAGTTCCCAGCCAGCAGAGACCAGCTGATGAGACACATCTGTTAAAAGTGTCGAAACAACTCCCTCTAAAAACTGTTCAGATATCAATTACAACAAGACGCCCCACCCATCAGTGGAAATTATTAATAACTTAATGTTTTTAATAACTTAGCGTTTTTACCTATCATGTCTACTGATAAGTATAATTATAAACAACTTTGATTTTTGACATTTTTAGTTGTACTGGTTTTCTAAACTTTTTTGAAAAATTAAGTTTAATGAATAACAGATGTTATAAAGGATTTCAATCTTCACACATAATTATACATATAATGTTAACATCACTTATGAAATTAGTTTTCCAGCTAGCGTTACAGCTCGAAGATATACACAACTGGGAAATGGTTGTGCTCATTAACTAGTGCATTGTGTTAAAGAGATAAAGGCATTTCCAACAATTTAATTAATTCAATACACTTCACCCATTTAATATACATGTAATTATCTGCTCTTTCTCTAACATATCCTGTGTATGATACAGCTGTATGGATAAGCAAATACATTATTCTAACCTGAATTTCGTATAGTTTCCTGACTTCCAGATGGTATAGTGAAATGAACTGGAGATATTCCATCTGTGCATAGATTGATAGCAATACAAAGTGTTTCATCTTCATCTCGTGGAGCATAATTCCTTTTAATGTCATTCACACGAGCTGAGACTATTTTGGAATCTTAAAACGGAATATAGCCCATCTGGATCAACCTCCAGGCCTTCGCATCCTTCAATCATGTCTACATCAGATCCACTACTCAATACAGTAGTAAAATCATTAATGGAAAAAGTTCTGTCAAAACCATTATCAGACTCATCAGTGTCAACCAGTAGTGATAACCATAAAGGTAGAAGATCATGTGATAAATCCAGATATGTGACTCCGAGTGATTTTGCAGCAAGAATGTCAAATATGTCATATACAGTAAAGTTGTAGAAGTTGCAGCTTTCATCTCCCATACTACAGTCATTACAATCAATATTGGAATCAGGTATATAGCATGTTTGAAATTTGATCTCCAAGGATTCCTTCAAGTCTGGATCCTGAGACTGATACCGGTAAACTGAAACCGTGACTTGTTGAAGCAAACACTACACCATCACTAACATGATCATCAAATCCTTCTGCTAACCATGAGCAGGTGGACGTGAATGTAACAATGTTTGTTGAATAAGGACATTGGTATACCAATCCCCCAGGTGTACAACAACCAGGAGAAAGGATACCAATGGGTTGATCTGTTTCATTAAAATATTTATTCTCTTCATATTCTATAGCAGGATCTATGGCAAGTACACGAATTGGAGAAGGAACTTGGAATTTATCTGCATCTACTCCAGAGATGTTGTAACTGAGAGAATAAATACCTTCTTTAGTAGCACATAGGGTAAAAGAAGAATATGGATATTCCTGATAAAGATATAGTGTGGATGGTATCACTAACAAACCATCGCTAGCTTCAACTTCCACGATCAGTTCTGTATCAGGATAAGCAGAGATATTAACAAAGTCCGAAACTTCACCAAATGTGAGAACTGGGATATCAGTTGTCTCAATAATACCAGTGTTACATGTGTGACCAATGTAATGGGTATTAGAACAATCACATTGAAAGTTAATGATATCAACATCATGACAAATTCCATCATGTAGACAAGGTTTTAAAGTACAGCCAGGAATCACTAAGAAACAAATATAGTAACACGAATGAAAGTTAATAAACACAATAACTGTTGAACAATTTGACAAGCACAATGAATGTCACCTAAATTATAGCAACTAGCTTTGTATGCCCACAATACAATTCTAAATAGTAATTAAATACAGTTAATACTATGTACAGTGTACACATACATGTATGTATACAAATTAAATCATTATAAATAATTATACAATGTTATAATCATACTTATTTACATACATGAACCCCTTTATTGTTATAGCTATTAAGAGTTTTATCATATAACTACTGTCATACTACATTTCTTTTAAGTTCGTTTTAAGGTTCATATCATACAAACAATATGTATTACTGTGATGTGAACAAAGAATGGACAATGTTATACTCAGATTCACAAACAGGTGGTCTGCTCCAGTATAATTCATTATTAGTAGTATTAACTTCACAACTTTGATAGAATGGGGTATCATCATCTACTATATAATATCCATCAACACACTGTATTTCACAGTCTGAAGTAAACTCTGTAGGGCATGGTTTGGTGGCAATGTATGCATTAGCTGGAGGTTCTAGATTTACACAGTGTTTGATTGTACAGAAAGGATGCCTCGTCTGTCCAAGTATTATTGGCCTGACAGAAGCGAATTACTGGTCCATTAAAATCAAAACCATAGTCACAGGAAAATGAACAGTTATGATCTGTGATTTGGTCTCCTGAACAAACAATGCTACCATTTTGGGGTGCAACCAATTGAGGCTGACACAGTTGACCTAAGTGTAATGAAATTTGGTTATATCTTTTACAAAATGGCTGAATAGTGAGTATTTAAAGGTACATGTACATGTAACTGTTCATCAAATTATTGTTCGCAACGGTCTGACTTTCTCATCCACAGACACATATAATATCACATTAATTTTGTACTATCTTACTTGCATGTGGTGGGTATGTACATGTATATTCATCATTCAATAATAACCTGTACATCCATGATAATCAGGATCAAGATCATAACCATCTCTACAGGTACAATAATAACTACCAATGTAATTATGACAGTTGTGTTCACATCCTCCATTGCTTGTAGCACATTCATTGACATCTGCAAAAATCCTATCATACATAACTTACATACAAGTAGTATATATTTACATGTACGTATATTTAATGTACATGTACATGTATCTATATATTAACATGCGTTGTATCATAGTTAAGGAAGTTGCTAACTATTAGTCCATTAATAAGTGTTGCATGTAATAGAACGCATGCTCAAGCTCTACAGAGCACAGACTTGCAGGAAGAAAGCTGATTGACAATTAATGCTTGTAGTTTACGTAGGAAATAGTTTTTTTTTAGCTAAAATGTATTCCTTTTAAGTTGTACAAGAAACTTAGTTTCAGGTATGAGAAATCCAGCCATGATTATTAAATGCTAAATACTCTCTACCTGGCCTCCATCCTTCGTCAGGTGTTGGCGATGGGGTCTTTTTGTACACTTTGCATGTTGTTTGGCCTTTTGGGGGGTTCCTGCGATGTGGAAAGTTCACTTGCCAATTCTTGGCAGGTTTTTCCCATTCCATGCTGTCGACTGCTGATATTAGGGTTGACTCACACTTAAATCCCGAATGTTTGGCAGTACATCAATCTGACAGAGCAAAACAAATCCTTTCGGTGCTGGGGTCACCTTATACTTGGGCAGAACTGGTGACGCACTATGTCCGGTCACATCGGTTTTGGTATACTAGGCTCATCGGCAAACAACTCCTGGACTGCTGTTTATATTTATGGCACACCACTTTCCTGTGCTCATTTTGTCACAGCATTCCAGCAGGCACTGCAGATGGCCGGGTTTCACACCTCTCCATACAGCGGCCACAGATTCAGGATTGGGGCAGCTATGACGGCTGCTGAGGTTGGCTTGAGTGACTCCCTCATTAAGATGTTTGGCAGGTGGAAATCAGTGGCCTATGCCATGTACATTCGATCTTTGAGAGAGTGTCTCATGTCTGTTCCTTTGGTATTCGTCGGGTCCTAGTGGTGAGTATGCACATAAGAACATCTCAGAAGTTCTGCCTGAGATTACTGCAACTTTAATGTATCCTCATTTGTTATTTCTCCTTACTCTACGGACGTAATTTAGTAGTTTTGAAAATGTCATAGACTCTGTTGTTCAGAGACAATTATACTGCCATTAATTTTTCTTGCTTTTCTTACTTTGTCTCAGAAAATGTCTCACTACATGATCCAGTATATTTTATTTCTATTTCTTGCCTTACACAATTTAATAGATTTCAATTTGTTTTTCTTATTTATTTCTTTATTTGTAAGATGTGACTAGTAGTTAAGCTAGTAAATTGACCCTGGGGTACTAGTCATTTGGTTGGGTGAGTTTCAACGACATGGAAGTTAGTATGGCTATGTATGGGTGTACACTGTCTGGAGTGGGGAGTGTAGTGCATGATGTGGGTGCCAATGTGGGTATAGGCTTGCTAGGGATGCCTAATGCATCCATGTATTAGACATGGCTAGAGTGTGTGACTGGGTGGAGTCATGCTCTCTCTGATTTAATCAGCATTGTACCCTGATCCTAGTGATGCTAAATCATGCTCTGCTGTTACAAATTAGTCAATAATATATGAGAGTGGCCCTTACTATATTATCAACCTCTTTTTCTGGCTATATATACATTGTTGCTGGAAATCTCAGCTTAGCTAGTTATATATCCAACACCCAAAATGGTTAAATATGTTTTACTGTTGTCTTAACCACATACATGTACACCTCATGTTCTGTAATAATTGTACTTGAATTATACTCTTTCACAAAACATTTATTGCACTTTATATACATATGTACCTGTACATCCCAGTCCATCATCATCAAGTGTGTAGCTAATGTCACATTCACAATGAAAAGATCCAATCTCATTATTACACCCTCCATTATTACCATTACATTCATTAGTATCTAATAAAAATATAACATGTACATGTATGCATGGACTTGATTTTCATGGATAGACTCATTGAAGATTATGTGTATACATGTAAATATGTCGAAACTTTGATATAATTTCGATGGTAAAGTGTGATAAGGTTATTCTCATCTGTTAAAATAGTTACCTCACTGGTGTGTGCGTGTGTGTGTGTGTGTGTGTTGGTGTGTACGCATGTGTATACATGCACATGTATATGTAAGTGCCCACTTGTCCAACAGTGTACATACATAAACATGTAATACATGTACCTGAACAGTTGAATCCATTTCCTTTTAAATAATATCCAGTATCACAAACACAGTGATAACTACCAATATCATTAACACAAGTATGTTCACACAAGTGAGTACCAAGGGTACACTCATTCAGATCTGGAAATAAGAATAATTACAGATCTTTAGTTACATGTGCATTTGAAATGACCAATAATCCATTACTCTATCTAGCTATCAATATTCCATCTTTTGTTTATCCAACCAACATCTACCTATACATAGATCAATTTGATGATTATCCATTAATCTCTTTAATTAATATATAATTATGACTCCAAATACCATCAACTCATTCATCCAATGATCCATTGATCCATCCATTCATCCATATTTAAATATGCATCGTTCATCTATCCATTTGTGATCTTCATCAATTTATCTATCCATATCATACCATCACAAGCCTGATCATCAAAGTTCAGTTCATATCCATCATTACAAGAACATGTGTAACTACCCACACTATTAGTACATGTATGATTACATCCTCCATTACTAGTATTACACTCATTAATATCTGAAGAACGCAATTCATGTGGTGTAATATGTAATAACATAATGAATTACAAAATGTATTTCATAAAACAAATAGTTTAGTCCTGAGTTAACTTTCAACTATAATAATAAAATCAGCATTCCACTTCATAGTTTTGAATGGCACTATTGTACATGTAATGATGTAAGCTTAACTTCAATTGAATCTCAAATACGCATTGCTGCCCTGAGCCACATGCAAGATCTAAAGCAATATCTTGATTTGCCCAGTACAACAGTATACATGTCTTCATAAATGAAAAAATGTAACAAGTCTATTCATGTACTATACTAAGTATTACTATACTGCTAACCCCAAGCCACTTGGCAGCCCTCAATCATACATGTATGACGTAAATACTATACATGTACTAAATAATGTAATAATGTCCCAGCCAGTGGAATATTATCACATTATTGACTGAATAACAATTAGTCTGCATTGCCATTCCAATGATTGCTTTCCACGGGGATTTTTGTATATATATTTTATAATTATGTTTGTGTCATAATGTATGTAGTTAAGGCAGTTGGGTCATTATGGGGACTCAGTGAATTAATGGGTGTGGCATATAATCGAATTCATATAAACTGAAGCTACAGCAGGACAGCAGGATAAATTAAGCTTATGGAACTAGCATTGCAAACTTATACAAGAACTGTTAACAAGTAAGAAGAATGAAAAAAAAGTAACTTTATTTATAATGCAAATGTTGTTGGGATTAAGTCTTCCAGCAAAGATTATTAGTGATTAGTGATTATTAGTGATTCGAGATACATGTACTTTACCCCATATATCTTGTTATATTAATTTTTACTATATAAGTAGTTAACTATACATGCATGTTTACTATTATACCACTGAAGAAGATAGCTGAATAGCTAATGAAATGTTTTTTTTATTATTTGATTTCTAATGAACTGATTGGAGAATTAAAGAAATAATCATTCATCCAGGATTATTATGACATCAACATCATCAAGTACAATGATAAACTCACCAAGACAAGTCCTATTATTACTACTAAGAGAGAATCCAGTGAAACAGCTACAAATACAACTTCCAGGAGTATTACTACACTCTTGATTACAACCAGATACATGATCAGAACATTCATTAATATCTGCACAATGTAATTGTTAGTACTACATGTATGCCCATCTCATATCTTACCTGTACAGTTTCTTCCATCCGTCTCCAGTATATATCCACTATTACATGTACAGTAGTATGAAGAATGTGAATTATGACAGTTCTGATCACAAGCATGTGCATTTGATGAACATTCATCATGATCTGAATGTGTTTGAAATAATTAAGAGGTTTATTATTTTATGGACCTGATTCATACAAATGTGCACATGTCTACTGAATAAAGAAGCAAGAAAAGTGTAGCTTCTATTTTAGTGGGCTAGAATGGGTAGAAGTAATGTATAATGAAATAGCTTAATAAAATGGAAACAATGAACTAATGCTTCTAGAGACTGAAGACAGAAGCCAAAGTAGACAACCCAAATTATAATAATACAAGAATAATAAAAAACATTTTCAATAAAAATGAAAGAAGATGTAGGGATGTCAAAACCCAAAAAGCAAGCAAACAAGGTTGGGAAGCTAACTTAGGACCCAAAATTAAACAAACCACTTCCATATAACCCTACATAATTACAGCTCTTTGTACAGAGGTGTAAGCACTTATGTAGGGTTATATGGAAGTGGATTGTTTAATTTTGGGTCCTAAGTTAGCTTCCCAACCTTGTTTGCTTGCTTTTTGGGTTTTGACATCCCTACATCTTCTTTCATTTTTATTGAAAATGTTTTTTATTATTCTTGTTATTATACAATTGCTTTAATATTAATAATTATTATATTCATTATTAGTATTTGCTCACAAACTCACAAATGTTATTACAATGCCAAACACTTCCACCTTTTCAGCTTCCATGTTAAGAGTATACAAATGCGCATGCGTAATTAATTCCACTTAGGAAAATGGCGTCCAATTCCAGATCAAATCTTTATAGTCGTTGAGACTGTCTTCTTTCATAGTATCTGAAGATATCATCTCGATACTTTACGACCAGAATTTTACTATAAATGCGACGGGAATGGTGCTAGAATCATCGTGATAGGTCAACAAACAAAAAAATGATTTGTCTGGAAAATAATAATGATGAAGATTTTGCCAGTTTTGCCACTCGCCGGTTCTCTACCTTAACAATAATCTTCGGCCATCTAGAAGGTATTGGTAGTCATAAAAACACTAGATATAAACAGGCATGTGTGTATAGAAACTTATGTGTATATATTACCAGAGATTTCAGCTCATCACTTGCAATTGAAATGCATGGGCGGCCATTTGTTTTCCGTGCCATCCCTACATAGAGAGTACTACCGTACTCTCTGATAATTTTATTAATGAATAGTAAACATGAAGTGAACACATCTCTCTTTGTCTCTCTCTCTCTCTCTCTCTCTCTCTCTCTCTCTCTCTCTCTCTCTCTCTCTCTCTCTCTCTCTCTCTCTCTCTCTCTCTCTCTCTCTCTCTCTCTCTCTCTCTCTCTCTCTCTTCTCTCTCTCTCTGTCTCTCTCTCTCTCTCTGTCTCTCTCTCTCTCTGTCTGTCTCTCTCTCTCTCACACACACACACACACACACACACACAGCAGAATAGCTTATCTTTGTTGCTATCTTTATTGCAGCTACATGTAATCATGTATCATAACAAAATCTATAATACCGTAATGGTGGCTATTGTACCAGCATAACATTAAAATGCTTAATGCATCATATTGTATGTTATATAATTCATTATCAGTACATAGAGATGGAGACACAAGTCACAATACTTATATAGTGTCTAGTTGTTTAATCTCTAATGTTTGTTATTTCTTAACAATATCTAGTCTTGTACCCAGGGTTTGAAGATGGCAGAGAAAAAGAGCCTGGATTGGATTTACTACTGGTTTTGCAACAAACAATTATTTAAGAAAGCAACATCTAGTAACCCTAATAAATGTTCCAGTAGTGTTATTGTCTCGCTCACCTGAGTATCCCAGGTTGTCCTCATCAAGAAGATATCCTGATAAACATTCACAATGATATGTACCGTCCTCATTAACACAAGTTTGATCACAATCACCATTCTCGTCATCACACTCATCAGTATCTATATCAATTTAGAAGTGAATAATACATACTTCTAACTGGATGTAAATTACCTATACAAGTAACTTCATCAGTATCTAGTTCATATCCAGTAGGACAGTCACACAAATAACTACCAACTGTATTATAACAATCATGACTACAGTTATCAGTATCTTCTGTACACTCATTAATATCTGTGAGAACAAAAGGTCTATATGATCTTTATTCACACATATACACATACAGACACTGCAACATACATGCACACATGAATGCGCAATAAATACACACACAACACATATTCATGTACACACAGTCACGCACACATACACACCTAAACAAATACACACACAAACAATATTATACACACAAACGGTTTACCTAAAAATTAAATTTTAGTGCTTCAGCTGATTGCAGCTAATTCAATAACAAATCATTAATAGTTGGCAAACTGGAAACACCTCACATGCAAGGTCAGTGGTTCTGGTTCTGCTATTTCCTGGAAGGAGAGTGCTTGTCTTTCTATGGACTTCATCAGTTTATAAACACCTTTAGGATGGTTAATCCTACACAACTTCGTTTCTATTCATGGATTAGCTAATACCCAAGCACTGGGTGAGAGATGATGCCTCTTCGCTTAAAGGGTCCACTTTGGTAATTATGTGGACTTCATCAGTAGACAATGTATATATTAATTTTAATTTAAAAGGATGTGTAAATCTAAAGTTGGTTTATTTAAATAGACATTTATTCTCTTACCATCACATCCATGTTCATCAGAGTTGAGGTCGTATCCTTCATCACATTCACAATTTTAACTTCCAGCAGAATTAACACGTTTGATTACAACCTCCATTATTATCACCACACTCTGTATGAATCATACATGAAAATTGAATATTAAATACACATTTATAGCCTCTTACTATGAGTTATAATTATTGTGAACATTGGAAGCTATAGACAGATTTATAACTTCCGATTTCTTTGCATAGCAACAGACACTGTAACTATGGTAACAGTATTGTGCAGGCATAATCTCAACAATGAGTAGGATATAAATCATGTGCACATGTGGTCTATATATTTCCTGACGAGACTAATACATATACATACATTTACATGTAGCTTTAAAATGTGAAGAAAGACAGACAGTAAAGCAGATCAAATAAGAGAGTATGACTTACCAATACAAGTTTCATCATCAATTCCTAGTTCATATCCAGTGTTACAGTAACAAGCATAAGATCCATCAGTATTTGTGCAAATCTGATTACATCCATTAGAATCATCATCACTGCATTCGTTGATATCTACATTGCATATTAAATACATAAAACATTTAAGACAAAATATTGGATATGTAAACAAAAATGCAGAAAGAGACATGTGTGTGTTTTCCAATTTCTTTGCATAGAGACAGACACTGTAACAGTATTGTGCAGGCACAATCTCAACAATGAGTAGGATATAAATCATGTACACATGTGGTCTATATATTTCCTGACTAGACTAATACGTATACGTACATACATGTACATGTACATGTAGATAGATAAACACAACAGTTTTAAAATGTGAAGAAAGACAGACAGTAAAACAGATCAAATAATTGACGAACAGAGAGTATGACTTACCAATGCAAGTTTCATCATCAATTCCGAGTTCATATCCAGTATTACAGTAACAAGCATAAGATCCATCAATATTTGTGCAAATCTGATTACATCCATTAGAATCATCATCACTGCATTCATTGATATCTACATTGCATATTAAATAATTTCAAACATAAAACATTTAAGACAAAATGCTGTTTTCTTCACTGCCACGATATTGGATATGTAAAAATGCAGAAAGAGACATGTGTGTGTGTGCATGTGTCTGGATCAGCTGGGACTTGAACTCTGGACTTTATGAATAATCAAATGTTCTATTATCTGAGCTACTGTAGCCTGATTGAGAAAGAGTATTTCATAGACATTGTCTACTACGTACTACATGTCAGAGAAATACAGCTGTCTCTTTAATTATATGTAAGTTATTATCGCTAATCTATGTATTGTAGTGTGCAACTACATGTATAACTTCAAGTTCTCTCCTGGGTCATTTAATTAATTAAACTAAGTGGTAGTGATCATACAAGGAAACAGTGACACTACTGCAAGACCACCCCCCCACCCCCCCCCCTCTTAACGTCATGAATGAATACTCCAGTGTATCATACTAACTCGTGCTTCCTTCCTTTTCAATGTTTAGCGTCATGTGCACAACCCCCCACCCCCTTAGCATCACTATGACATTAAGCGTACAAATTTCAGTTTGGAGATGCGATTGCCTTTTCCTTGCAACAAGACCAGATTCATCTCAATAGACAATTCCACTCTGGCATAGATTATTGGCTAGATGAATGGGGTGGCAACATTGCAAACACTTGCAGGGTGCCATTAGACACTAATATATAGGCTTTTGGGGCTATGGAGCTTTTCATGGCAGCCAATGGAATGGCCACAGTTTTGGAGTCATACAGGTGTATCTTAACACTACATCACTTGAACCAATGGTCATAGCAGGTGAGAGTAATGGTGATGCTAAATATGATACAAAGCTACCCAGAATGCTAGGTCTTTCATGAGAGGTAGTGATTACAGATTAAACTTTTGTTTGGATGAGGCTTGAATCCTTGCTGTTGTCAGAGCATCCTACTTGAAAAGAACTGATGCTAAACATGCAGTATTGTCCAAGCTGATAATAACAAATCTAGTTGAAATACCAGAAATTGATCCACTACAGGGCCTGCATGGACAGAAAAAAATGTTGATACCTGATTCCATGAAATAGCATTATGTTTTGTTGAGTTTCCTGGGATGTTATGCTTTTCCTGTAAAAAGGTGAAATGCACATAATAAACAAAAGCATCTCAAGTGTGACACACTAAAATTTAAAGATGCAATCAAGTCATATCTACCAGCTGCCTGTCATATGCAATTTCGTCGGGGACTAGTGAAAGGGAACTCTACTAGGGCAAGGGATGGAGGAAAGCATAAATACATGATGATGTTGGCAGCATGTTGACTAGGATTCTTTGGTTTTCTTTCAGGAAGTTCGGTCAAGGGAATTTACATTCCAATGGCAACTTTCTTAGCAACCCATTCATTAGTTGACAAAACTTTGTTCATTTGACAAGATGGTATTCCCCTCTCTAGAGCAAGATTAGTGGCAGCAGTGAGAGAGACTTTGTCTGAAATAAGTTTAGACCACACATACTATGTGGCCACAGGTTTTGCATGAGCTACAATGACATCAGGTCATGCAGGTATTCGTGAGGCCACCATTCAGATGCTGGAAGGTTGGCAGTCATCAGCATGTATTATGATAATTATATATATTTGGACACAAAAGGAGCAATTAACTTTAGTGTCATAATAACATTAAGGTTACTATAAGTATATATATATAATTATGTATATATAATTATAATTATATATATATGTATACTGTACATCAAAGTAAACTAAAGTAACTGTTCTGTATTATATATACATATACATATATATATATATATATATATATATATATATATATATATATATATATATCTATATATATATAGGTAGTGTTATGGGCATCTAACACTGGATGCAGAACCTATGTCCAAAATATTATATAGCTTGCTTAAGGCAAAAAGTTTCACCAAGGTGCATATTTACATATTTACCAAAGAAATAATTTGTAACTTTAAAAATCTTGAATGATTGAATAACTCACCGGTATATATAATTATATGTATATGTATTTATACTATGCATGGTGATCATAAAACATGTCAAAAGAATGCTATATATATATAGGTTTCATTATATTTATGTGTACAAAAGAATGGGAGTTATGAAGCAGCTATAGTCTTGGAGGAGGCACAAACACTTAGTCCACTTAAAGTTTCTATATAGCAGAGACCACACCCACTAGTCTCCAAGGTTATGAGCCGCAGTGTTTTGCTGTGGTCTCACCGCGGTATAATTGGAAAGAGCTCTGAAAAAGTTACTGAAGAAAATTTTTCCCAACTGTGTAACAAGCATGGTAAATGGGGTAAGAGCAGGTAAATGTCATAGCAGATATAGTTTACCAGTTTGGAGTGATCAGTAAAATTTTTAAGAATACATAATTGAGAAACACTTGGAGCTAAGCAACTTTCTTTCTATAACAAAATAAAACTATACTGCTAAAGAAACAACACAATAAAACAAAAAAACATTGTCGACTACAAAATACAAAATAATGTATACTACATACATGACTACTACAAATAATGATTACTATTAACATACTACTAGTACGGTAGTCTACACATTTTTTAACTCCAAAGCAACATTCCAAAGTTTCAGTTGCAAATTTTTTATCTCCATACATTACAACTTGCTTGAAGCAATTTGTGGAGTATTCTTACCATTACCCCCTTTTTCATATTTTCTGTCTCGTTTCTTAGCTTTTGGAGTGACCTTCTTAGCAGCAACTGGTAGCTGAAATATCACTTCATGATGTGCTGTATTGTCGATGTATGAGTAATGATCCAATGGCATATTAAACATTGGATTGTTCTTCAAGGTCTCATCATCATCATAACTATACAAAAACAAAAGCACAAAAAGATAAATATTATTAGAATAGTAGAAATACTCTGTATAACTTTGACATTTGCCTATGTATACACATATATTATGCATGCACATAAAAATGGATGGACGTATGGGTGCAAATGTGTTTGCATAAATTTGTGCATGGGTTAGCCCACCAATTGTACCTACTATTATCAATGTCGCATAAACGTTTTAATCCCTCACTGACTGTTGCAGTAACTGATGGTAAGGCTTTGATATTGACAATTCACAATTAACATTTACTAAGAAAACTCTCTAACCATACAATAACAACTGAACTAAAATTAAAATTACTACGTTATATAAAGTAAATACATGAACCCATACAATCATTATTACATCCCACATACAATACATTACAACTGTGTTTACATATTGTCTTGAAGAGACGATCTTCAAAACTCTTATTACTTAATCAGACATGAAGTGAATTGAGATGAATTCAAATACATGCTTAGTTTTTCATCAGTGTAATTATTGTGTAAGAAAGTTAAATAAGGGCATGGTAGTTAAACATAATTCCAGATTGTATTTTCAATTGACCATAATATTACACCCAACTAGGGCTGGGAATCGGCTGAGATTCTGAAATCGATTATCACTAACTTCAAGTCGATTGATAATCGATTAAAATCAGCAGAAATAATTAGGCCAATTAAGTCAATTAATACAGGAAACTCCTCCCATTTGATGATCAAAAAGGCTTCCTGTCACTTCCATGTTGTACATTACTTGCCGTTGCATGCATGAAAAGTATGTCTTCTGGAATAATCTTGCATAATCGATATCACAGATTTATAATTTTCAATATTGATAGATTAATCGATTGACCCAACAAACTTAAAACCTGTTGTTTGTCTTAATGTTTTAGACTAGCTTCCCCATACACCAGAGATGATAAACTGCAAGTTAAATTGCAATTGCTAGTTTGCTACTGGATACATGTTGAGACTTATCATGTAACAGCTGGAGTGTAACACCCATAACGATTAGCAAATTCTGATGTCACTAATAATATACACACGTTTCTTTATATATTTCCTTATTCACAAAATATGAAATTCCACTCCTTTACTATAACAATTATTTAAGACCATTAAAATTACAAGTACATTATATAATACAATTGTCTTGAATTCAGCACAATACCTTGATTGAAGTTTTGGCTGCTCAACAACTTGATATATTGGGTTTGTAAAATTAGTGCTAGTAAAATCAACTCCAATTGTTCCAAAACCCTCATACTCATTAGATAAAGTTTCAGACTTCCTTCCTTCTAATCCACTATTATCAACTTCAGCAGATCTATTCCTTCTGAACATCATTCTCCTTTTCTTTAGTACAAGTACTATGATTACCGAGACAACAGCAATGATCATCACTATAAAAATGTAAATAATGAATTATATTTTATATAATCATAGGATGGAATATCTATTAAATGATATTATATCATAACTCTTACTAATCAAAACTATGACAGATGCTACTGATGATATGATTACAGTATTATTATCCTGTTCATCACTGACTGTGTCATTGACCTATATCAAATGATTCATATAAATTATATTGTATTCACTCCTTGATATACAAGTATGTAGTCATGCAGCATATATGCAGTGATATATTACTTACATACAGATGACTATTACTATTATTATACTATATATGATTATATAGTCAAGAGGTGTGAATAGTATATCATTGATATAGTATATATTAGAACAATTAGATAGTTACAGCAATTTGATAATTATAATTTGAAAGTGAAAGCCTAGCTATCATGAGGCTCTCTCAATATGCTGAATAGAATAATTACACAACTCACAACTGAAGTTTGAATCTTTTGATCTGTAAAAAGTGAAAAAATGATAAAATGTAAAGCTAAAGCACTGTTTGAGTATAATAATTAGGAAATTTAAAGAACAAAATATGTGATTGATGCATGGTTTGGAATGACAATGGCTTTTTATAGATATACTATACCTATAATTTTTATGGTGTCAGCTATCTTAGGAGAATATATCAAAATACGTACTGCAGTATCTAATAATCTCATTGCTGGGAGCTTCACATATATATAAAAAATACCAAAACTGCGTCCATGCTAATAGTTATACTATCTAGATTGTATGATATAAGCTACCTTATTACAATATATCAAAATATCACAAGATTCTCTTGTCTGTAACACGTAAATTGGCATGCACTATAATATTATAGTATATAATTGATCCATCAGGAAAGGGTAAAATCAGGGAGGAACAAGACAAGAAGACTTTGAATTTTAGTATCCTGTTCTATAACGTGTCCATGTTAACTGAGAGATCAATTTCCAAAACGTTTATCACAATATCATATTTATGGTATTGCTTAACTCTATAATCATGCGTAAAACATCGTTTTCAATAATAATGATATAATTGTGGTACCATTCCACTTCGTAGACTTATAAGTGAGATTTGTACAAGCAATAAGATAAATTAATTAAGTACATGAATGACTGAAACATGTTGAAATAAAAAGGTACAAATAAATATGTCCATCTATTTATGGAATACATAATTATAGCGTACTTATGATCGCTACAAAGTTGTGCAAAGCGGCATCAAATTTTTGTATCCAACTGTTGTTGAATAACACCTCCAGGTTTTTTCCATATGGATTGCTACTGAACATTTGTATCAACTTTGTGGGTTATGGGATGTAACTTCTATTAATAACTACTATATACTTGACTGGTAATTGTATATTCCATATTAGGAAATTTGCAAAATGTGTCATTTGACAACAGAATATAAAAAATTAGATAATCTTAACTATATTTATTGACTTACCATTACATTCATGATTATCTGTTGCTAGAATATAACCAATATCACATGAACAATCATAACTTCCAATACTGTCTGTACAATTGTGATCACATCCACCATTGTCTGTATCACATTCATTAATATCTAATATATGAAAGAAAGCAGTATGATTACAATACCACTTGTGAATTATTAGTACATGGTCTTAAGTACATATCTACGGCTAAAAAATATGCATATACAATTGCAATTTTTATTAATACTGATAACTATGATGATCACTCATTCGAAAGAAGTTCAAATGATACCTGAATCATTAATAATGACGATGTCGTAATAATTGTAAGGTATACTTATAAAAAAGTATAAATCCATTAACAAACAGAAAAAAGTGGTGCAATTGCAAACAAGGAGGCAAGTTATTATTATTTTCACATGTTGTGTATTAAATTGCTATGATTGTCAGATCTTGAGTATTACCAAACTGTTACATTCACTTAAGAAGTGATTGGTAATCCAATCATAAATATTCAATAACCAATAATGATTATAGACTCACTGGTACATCCATGAACATCTGTATCTAATATATAACCAATATCACAAGAGCAGTAATAACTACTGATAGTATTAGTACATTGATGAGCACATCCATCACTATCTTCATCACACTCATTAATATCTAGTATAATAAATAAATTATAGTTTATGCATCTTTAAACTATGTTGACGTTACTAATAATAGAAACAATTGTTAAAACTGATGTTACTATTAATAGATACTGTTCTTATATTTTATCAATAGCTGCTATGAATAGCTACTGCAGCTACAGTTCTTTTCACTCTCTCTATGTGAGAAGATAAGATAGGAGATCTTATCTTCTCACATATTTTTAACTTCATCGGTCTTTATTATGCCAGAACAAATATTCACAAATAACAGCTTTGATAGGTAGTATCATTAGTTGATATTTGCTACTACTAATAAATTACTACCATCAATAACTGCTATTACCATCAATAGCTACAGTCAATGACATTTCTAGAGTAATAATTTTTTCTTTTATCATAACTAATATTAATAAGTTTTGTTATAAATGCTAATGGTAGCTAATAGCTATATCTAGCTGCTTTTAATTGCAGCTGTTAACTTACCATGACAGGTTCGCTCATTGGTATCATTGAGTCTGTATCCACTCTTACAAGTACAATAATATGACCCAATAGTGTTATGACAATAGTGATAGCACTCGTTAATATCATCAGAACACTCATTAACATCTATAGAAGGATATACAGGTGAATAACTATTGATCAAATGAACTTATATTATATTTAATAGTTCACTCAATTGTATGTCGTTTTTGCATGTGCAATTTAATCTATTATGGGCACATGGTAAATGAAAGTGCATTATTTCTTTCCTTCTGAATGAAATACAGAATCCTCATTTTTCATTTCATCAATACAATAAATCTTTTATTGTACTGTTGTATCAAAACAAATTACAGCATGAAAAGTTATGATCTTGAAAACATTAGAACACTTGCTACATTTGCACAGTATTATGTCTGGCACATCTCGTCATCGAGTGCATAATAGTCTTTTCAAACATTGTTTTAGCTATAAACAAAGTTTGTAAGGTTTGCAGGCCTCCATCTCATTTATCAGATCCCTGCTTCGCATTCAGACCTTAATTATAACTTGCATTTGTATAGCAGCCTTGGCTTCGCCTCAAACTACTATGCAAATTGGAAAGATCCTCAACTTTGGCAAGTTTGAGGAATCAGATGGAAACCTTGCCTACTATACTATAAACATTATGAGCCTTAATGAGCCATGCACTGCACATCTGTAGAAGGTTTGTCCCCAGCTCCAAATGATACTAAATGAAAAAAAGATAACTGAGCAGGAGTTGAACCAAGTACTCTCAGCACCAAATGAACAAATAAACAATGTTTGTTCAAGACATATGGAGAAAACGGTGTCCCTATGATTGCTTGCGGTAACTAAAATCCAATAATCATGATGGCTGACTTTCTCATGATTGCCTGAAGCACAGCAGCTTATCATAGGCATTATTTTGATCATCTACTCTTCATAAATGGAGTTCGTAGAAATTTAGAAATATATTACAAATGGAACAGGTATTCTTTCCGGTTTCTATGTAAACTACACTGCAAAAAATAAATTGTTAAAATAACCATTTATTGGTTAGTACAGTTGCAAGGAATAGCATGAGATTTAATTTAGATTGTGAATTGTCATAGAGGATGTTGTGGTTACATGCATGTATGTTACTATGACATAATGTGCACCAAGTATTGGAATGTATAAATTAAATTATGTGTTTGCAGGTTTACAAACCCTTTTGATGGCCAGATACAATTACATGTACTTTAGTATAAATTATACTAAATCTTTGACATGAAATGTGAGTAGACAGCACCCTGAAATTATAGTGAATCAACTATAATTGAATATAATTAGCACAAAGTATCTGTGGTATAGGATGTATGTATTCTGAACAATCAACTAATTGTTAAATCCTTGCAACTGTACTAACCAATAAAGTAGTTATTTTAACCATTGTGTTTTTGCACTGTACCTCATCCCGATGGTCTAGATCTGTAGACCTTGAGTGCACATTCTACTGAGCACCACGCCATTAATTGAATTGACGCAAATTCCTTAAACATGTATACAATGTATACCCATACAAGAAGCAAACCTAATTATAATTGTAAACATACATCGAAACTGGGAAGAAATGAATTATAGCAATGGCCCTGTATGCCATAAAAAATCATTATAATTTTAGCTATTATATCATGAATTATTCCCAGATATTGTAATGAGGGATCTATTTAGTACAAATTTCTATTATAGAATAATCCCAGCATAAACACTAGGTTTGTATAGTAGAAACCATAAAGAAGTCTGAAACATTCAAATGTTTGTGCAGTGGCACTGTGTGTTCCCTTCCTAAAGACAAACTTTGGTGGTAATTCGAGAATGAATAGGCAAGCTTAGGAAGAGCCTCACACTAGTTTGCATGCATTTTGTAAGGTAAGTAACTCTAACTCAATATTGTGCTAGCTGTATCTCTGTAGCTTCCTTTCTGCGTTTTTCCTACAAATGCATTGCATAGGTTTCTTTTTATAGTTTCTGCTATCAAGCTGTTCTGTGGTCATATGTTTCATTATTGCATTCCTGAAGCATGACCAAAGCACACATATATATATATATAATTATATATACAAACCAGGTTTCCGAATTGTGCGAAAACCTCCAATTGGTACTTAACCTATATTTATACATGTTTAACTGAACCTGTACATCCTAGTCCATCATCATCAAGTGTATAGCCAAAGTCACATTCACAATGAAATGATCCAATTTCATTAACACAAGTCTGGTTACAAGCTCCATTATTACTATTACACTCATCAGCATCTAATAAAAGTTAGTTATCAACAATACTTATAAATAACATTTATGTATGGAGTTAACTTTCATAGGAAGATAATATCCAGAATAATGATATTAAATTGTTGGTCGATAATACATGTGTGTGTGTGTGCCTATCCTCTAGATTTTCATTTTAGACATACATAAGATTTCCTTCCAAACTATATCCAGTATGACAGACACAATTGTAACTACCAAAATTATTAATGCATGTATGTTCACACAAGTGAGTGCTGAGTATACACTCATTCAGATCTAAAATTGAGAATAAAAATACTTTGTACATTATATTAATGCAGTTACTTCATAAACAACAAAGTATACCTTCCATCAACTAATTCCATCTATTCATTTTGTGCAACATTCAGTGATCAAATTATAAAAAATGAATATTATAAGTAGTTATACACTAATTTTATTGATCTGTGATCTCCATCCATCTATATGAACAAATAGATGGATGGAGATCAATAAAATTCTATATCTTACCATCACAAACATGATTATCAGCATTCAGTTCATAACCATCATTACAAGAACATGTGTAACTACCATCACTATTAGTACATATGTATACACAACCTCCATTATTAGTATCACACTCATTAATATCTGAAGAATCAAATATAATGATGTACTGTTTAATGTATTATTAATAATATTACAAGATACAATATATAATTCACTACTATTACAATAAATCATTTTTAAATACAGAGTGTATAATAATTTCATTTTGTAGATACGTATTACTGGACAAATTCTAAACCTACAGTATGCACAGTTTCCATTCTCATATAATACAGTTGAGTAAGAATAAATAATATGCATATCTTCTGCCACCAGTATATTATAATATCGTTTATTTTTACAACAGTAACTACAAGCCCATTCATATTCACATGTACAAGTGTTAGGAGATATAGTAGTATGACCTAATGTTAATATTGTGTACACAATATTAACATTAGGTCATACTACTATAACTATGCTGATACAAAGTTAATCTGCTAGATTTGATTTTAAAGTACTGAAACAGTAAAATATGAGTATATCAGTGGCACAGAGTTCTCACAGCACCCAAATAATCATTTGCCAAATGCATTAACTAAACTGTTCGTCAAATTGTAAAATAACATATGTAATTAAGTGTGAATAGGAGTGGGTGTAGTCTAATATTAGGCACGGTAAGTGTGTACTGCGTACCAATCGTAGCTTTTGAACCACATAAATTTAAGACAAATTTCATGTTTATCTTGTCTCTCTAATCCACCATACAGTTTTAAAGTCATACGTTACCCATATTGTCACACACACACACACACACACAACAGCGGCAATAAAACACCCACCTAAGGTTAATTAGGAGAGCACATGTGTATAAGCACATGGTAGGTACAGTTTTCTAAGAGTAGGATCTTTTATAATCCAGTACAAATGGGCCAATATTTAACTTCAAGGACTTATAAGTGAGTTATTATTACATGTATTTACTGATGCATTGGTAAACAGGACTCTATAAGCATTTTCAGATACGGATAGCAAGGGGAGGGTTGGGATTCCACCAAAGATGTCTTTAACCCCCAGTTCTGGTTCCCAAGGGCAGACTATCCCTGTCAGGAGTCCAATAACACCAAAGTATCAAAGCATATGTGAATATGTTATATACGTATAAATAAGAGCTGCATATACATGTATACTCTATAACATTTGTGTCGTCAGAGGAGAGCAGGCCCAGAGGTACAGATTTACATGAAAACTTTAAATGACAGCATAGGCCATGCTTTGCAGATGATAGTACTGCTTTGTCCCCTCAAAGAGTTGAACAAGTCCCATGTCACCCAAAATACATATGTATTTTACACATTTTCGTACACACACGTAAACATGATTTTCTGCATGGGATACTTTCATGCAAGAGAAACATACTTGCAAACATTATGTTGAAACCGCTCACCATGACATGTGATTCTATCAGTATGCAACTCATATCCACTATTACAGGTACAGTAGTAACTAATACCAATGTTGATACAGTTGTGTTCACATCCACCATTCTCTATCTCACATAAATCAAATACTAAAGAAAAGATGGTATATATATAAAGCTGAAGAGAAGAATACATACAGTGGCATGTATATGGATCAGTATAGTAACCCAAGACCCAATTTGAAACATGAATATCTTATTTATTGGGAAAAATCTATACCTCTTATTCCTGCAGTGTAGGAGTATGATATATAGTTTGCATATCCATATGCAAGCACAGTAAATGTGACATTGTTGGTACTAGTGATCACATGTCCCCCTAGACTAGTAATAGTCATTTGTGCTGCATATCCAACTATTTCATTATTCAGATCACTTATACTGTTCCATGAGAGAGAGAGAACAGAGTCATCCATTAACATAGTGTCTTGTTGCGTGGCAATGATATTAATGTAATGCTGAGTTATTTCTGGAAAGTTTGAAAAAAAAGACATATCTTCTTTATACTGATCAATAGGATAGATTATGGAGATAGAGGGGTCTCCTGTTATACCATCTGCATGATAACTAGGCATCATCTGTGTTACTAACAATGGTTTGTCAGATTCAAGATAGCAATAAGTGGTGTAATTAGTGTAGAAGACATCCACATCACCGGCAAAAGCAAGATGCATAGTAGAGACTCCAGACTCACAATTATGCATAATAGTTGTTGTATTTTCTGATGCAATTAGTTTGAAATACTGCCCTGCTGTTCTACCGTTATATGGAGTGAGAATAAACTTTTTTCCCCATGTAACTGTAGGTGGAATTTGATCTGAGACATGACCACAAGCATGTACATTATATGGTATGTTCCCACATTCGTGACCACTAACAACTGTAAGGGGTTGATTAGAAACAATAGAAGTACCACTGAAATCAACTCCAGTTGCACCAAATAAAAACGTTTGAAAACGATGCAGTTTTATTATTTTTGTTGTACGAGCAAGAATTGTCTCACTAGGACTATCTGCTTTTTGAATATCAATAGGGACAGTGACATCTGCTGTTGGAGTAATTGTTATAGTTGTGTTGTCAATATTTCCTACCAATAGGATTTCACTCATTGTATAAGTGACATATGTTCCTATTGACACCGCATAATATTGGTACTGAAAGATTGGGAAAATGTGGTGAGGATAAGCTTGGTAGATATCCATTGAATAACTTCCATAGTTAACTACAATTAATGAGATCTGCCCATCTGAATGAACATGTATACCTTGGTTACGATACATGTAAGAGTTATCCAAAGAAACTAAGCTGGCACTCAAACTCACAATAGCTGGATTACTTATAGATACTGTTCCACTTGTAATGATTCCAGACATTTGCTTTATAGTGTAATTCACATCTGTTTGTGAAAGAGTGGCAATGTAAAGTTGATAGCTTGTAGTTTTTCCTCTATAATTTCTCATAGCACCAACATAAAAATCTAAGTCATGATTAGCGTCAGGAATACTTCTTGTTGCATATCTATTGAGAGAAGCTGGAAATATATGTTAACAATTTGACGCAGTTATTGATCTTTAATTACATGTATTTTATTTAGTCTTCAATGGCTTTCCACTGATCATGTTTTTGAAAGGGTATTCGCATATTGCCAAAGAGCTACAGAATCTTCTGAGTATTTAATTAGCAACTCTCACACTAACAAATAGAATTTCTTATTTTTGTGCTGAAGCAAATTTATAAGAAAGTGAAAGTTAAGCTGCTAACATTTTGTAAAGTAAGTCAATTAAGCATTTGGCAACTCAAGCAGATGGGTTCATATAATAGTAACAATTGCAGAAGTGGCAGACATCATAATCTATATATGTACATGTGCATTATAGTTATTATGGCTATTTTTATCTGCAATTCCAATAATAGAACTATACGGTTGTGTCCCATTTACAATGAACTGTGTTCTCTCTAGGTTGACAATGAATATGTTATAAACCCACAACTACACCATCATTATATCAGTGAAACAAATGTCGGATGATTGGGGCCTTGTAGGTCTGTGTGTTACTATACTGCTTACCATGAACACTAGGATTACGATCTGCTATAATTCTCTAAAAGAAATGCCATGGGTACAGAATCCTTTGACATGTTTTACACAGGATTTAGTAAAAGGTTTTGGTGCAGTGATATCATAAAACCGGAGAAAACATATACACAACCTTTTAAGGCTAAAAGACAAGATAGGGTTTACCTGCAGTAACTAATCTACAAAGAAAATCTATTCTGCTTGACTTGTACTGTGATAATGAAGCAGAAGCTTGGGAATTCACCATGTAATTGTTCCATTAATTAATAACTCATCAGTAATTAACTGAGCTACAATAATTAATCAATGTTCTACAAAATTTTCTAATTTTCTACTTCTACATATATGAAGACTTGTAATAATTATATAATTATACTAGTGCATGCATAGGAACCCTAAATAAGTACAGCTAGTTAGAGTAAAAGGAATACATAGAGTAGTAGTTACGGGTAAGTTGTTAACTTAATTTTGCTGCTAATATAGGTATATTAATCATCTTACAGATATTATTATATAATTATGTGTACTGTGCAAATTACTACATAATAATACACTTTTTTTAGCTTCCATAATGATAGCAATTAATAATGTATGAATACTTTGGTAACAATTGTTAATAACCAGAAAATGAATAGCTGAACGTAGAAATGAAACTTCTCTAAAAGGCTTCAAATTTAAAAATTTGGCATTTATAATAAAACTATTTTACCATGAATGCTAATTTATACTTACAAAATTCAATAAATGCGAAAATATATAATTGTTTTGTGGGAAAAAAGGTGATTAACTATGAGTTATCTACATGCACAGTGAGCTTTGTACTTAAATGCACATGCACATCCACATCAAAAGCCACAATATTGCTGCTTATTGGTAAGTATGAAGGTACAATTATGATATCTTGAATTGCTGAACCTTGTTTTGAAGTTGTGATTGAGGGGAGAGTCTCTGAATGCAGTTGTGAATATGGAACAGCTTGAATATGTTCTTTATTCTGAAAGTCTAGTTTGTCTTGTGATGCAGCAATAGAATTGGAAACCATGTGATGTTGTTGATAATTTCTTCTCTTATAACGAAATTGCTGAGCTGACATTTGCTGAAATGTTGTTTCAGGTACTCCTTCTATAAAATTTAACAAAATCAATGAATGATACTGCATGTTAATTGAAGAGCCAAGCACTTAAAATAAAAATAACTATTTGAATAAAGCACAATAATCTTCTAACCATCACAATCCTTATTATTGGCGGAGAGTATGTATCCACTATCACAAGAACAGTAGTAGCTTCCATATGTATTGTGACAGTTCTGCTCACAACCTCCATTATTAATGCTGCATTCATTTTTATCTGTCCAAAAAAACAATACCGGTAATATAGTGTTTTGATGAATTTAGTTCAAAGGAATGAGAATCAGACTGTGTGAATGTTAGTAAATGTGGTAGTAAATGTTATGTTTTTGTCTAAATTGACAAGCCCATGAAAAAAAAACGTAATGGAAACAGTGTTTTTTAGGCCCTTTACGGGAGAAACCCCTTCCCCTGAATTTCATATTTCCCTGCCTAAAAATTGAAGTGTTAAGGTCAACTCTTTCGAAAACATTAAACGACATGGAACAAAAAAAATGGCACAGAAGAGATAGACTGTGTAAAGACTCATCCAGTGACTCTCAATAACTTGCACAGTGTCAGATTCTGAAGCTTCAGAGTCACTAGAGTCTGCATTTCCAAAGTTTTGAATTCTAAATTTGTTTGAGGAAGACCCCCAGAAACCCTTTTTTTCCATTTCCTAGAACAAACACTGGACTCAGCTAGGGAAGGAGCACACACTTCCCATGTAACTAATTAAAATAGCTAAAGCCTTAGTTGGTGTTATTATTTTTAGACCTTCCTTATGTTGCCATGCCCATCATGAATGTAACATGTTACAGCTAACCCGGCATAGATCTATATCGTTGGATTATAGATCTATGAGTTAACAGTACTGCAGTATCAATGGCTAGTACTCCAGTTCATAATTTACTAAAAACAGCAGTAAGAATATTCAGGGGGAGAAACAGAGAAGCTGTTTACTACTAGTAGATGTTTTGAGTAAAGTTGCTGAAATTGTCTACAACTACACTGTAGTCAATCAACTAGAGAAATACTTGACCATATCAATGACATGATACTTGCTTGTTTTCTTTGCTGGCAGTGTTTCTTTGTACAAACAGTAAAACGTACGTATATACATGAGGTGGGCGTGGCCACAATGAGTGATTGCGTAGAGTTGCGCGCTCCTTCCTTTACATTATTGTTCATGGGTTCTTGATAAACTATGTTCATGATTATGCTCTGCTTTTATATACACATGAAAAGTTAAAGGATGACAGAATTAAATCTTTATGACAGTCAGTATTCTGTGAACTTTTCTGTGCTGGCTAACTATCAAAAAAAGACAAAATATAGCTTTGGGAGTTGACAGAATTGCAGTTCATTAAACTTATTAATAGTATTAAGGTTTTGCACACATTGAATCGATTTTATTTAAGGAATATACAATAAGCTATAAAAATACTAACATTCAGCAATATTAACGTACCATAACACAACCGTGGAAGAAATCCTGTGAATCCAGTATAACTACTTTGCATTCTATACTTTGTGAATGTCGCATATGAAGTGCGGGACTTCTTCTGAAAACTGTGAACAAGAATAAAATCATATAGGTGTAGAGATGGAAAATTTTGTAAGCCTGACTCATTTAGAGGGTTTCTTGAATTAACATGCATGGTGCCACTTACAAGAGGTCGAGGCCAATGATTCCGCTTTAAACTCTACCAAAATGGAAAGTCAAGGACACTGTTCCTCGATCTTAGAAGCAATTTCCCTCAATTCTCTATGGGCAGTGTCCTCATCATTCCTAAATGCAATGTTCCTCAATCCTATGGACATTGTCCTACATCTTTTATAGGCAGTATTCTTAGGAACAACATCCATTGTATATGTAGTTAAGGAAGTTGTATGGTCAATTTATGGGTAAACAAACTTGTGTTACATTTTTCTGTCTCTGTGTCTGTCTACATTATCAAATTTCCTAAAAAATAGCTCAAAAATACAGGGAAATAAAATTCGTCTTGTTGGAGGCAGTGACCACTACATCAAACTTTGGCTGTAAACTGTAAAGTTACTGCGATAGAAAATTCTATATTTGATGTACGTGATTGAAGACATAAAACTAGAGTCATTATTACATGGGTAGGTTGTAAGATACATTTAACAATTATTATAATATTGTATGCAATTACTATTTATTCAATTATATATTCCATTCGCTCTTCAAACCTTTAGCGAGAGTTCTACAATGTGGGTATATTCATTTCCTACATACAGTAAATATAATTAGATCAGTCATATATATGTTCCAAGATGGGTGGAAAATATTAATAAAGTATATAAAATTGTGCTTTGGGTTTGAATATGTATCCGTGGTAGTGAACATAATACAATGGCAACCACTGGCCAGTCTGTTCTAAACATAAGGTCATTATGGTAATTGTCCGTCATGACATCATTCAGCATTGCGATATCTGGGCATGTGAAACGTTTAGGGACTTTTGAGTCCCTGTAAGCAAGTTGGTAGTACACCATGTCGGAAAAGGAGCCAAGTTTGGGGTAGGGAATGTGAACAGTGATCAAAATATATGCAATAGAGACACCAGTGTTGGAAATGGGAAGAATATTGAAAAAAAAGCTCAGTCCTCTAAGGATTAACACTGCTCTTGTAATCCTACAATTGTATAGCTAGTAGGACTTGGAGTGTAAGTTGTAATGAACACACACACACGAAAATATAATATAATTTCAGCATAATAATTGTAATAATTATTATTACAGTCAAATATTATCTCCAGCTATTTCCTTGTCATTGACTGAATCATTCTCAAATTTATTCCCAAGTCACACTTGTGTACACATGCATGATATTGAATATATATAATAAGTTTTGCATAATTATAATAATTATTACAATTTATATTGGATTCTTCTAGTGTATATATGCTTTGTCCAAACTGATTGAATGCATGTACGTGACAATGTAAAACTGCCAATTAGCTTGGCCAAATGCATTATATATTTTGACTTCCCCAGCACACCACTTCACATAAACTATATACATTATTATTTACAATTATTATACACTATTCTTCTGTATAGTTACACAATTACAAAAAGTGTTCAAACTTGATGGATATGATTAATCATAATTAATTTTTCTGCTATAATTATGCACACAGTTATAATTTATATAACATCCGTTGATGGAAGCATTATATAACATCCGTTGATGGAAGCATTATTTTGCACAATGTTTGCTCATTCAGATGCTCAGCTATCATTTGGCTAAGCCACCACATTTGACCAAATGTCACCATACCAACAACCACTGAAAATTGCAATAAATTTTATAGTGGTTTTAATCCTAGTGGAATGACATGAAACTATAAATAACAATGTGAATGCTCCAAGTACTACTCTTTCTAGAGATAATTAGTTTTGATAATAAATAATAAAATGGCGGTCCCACATGGTCCTGGTATTGATGTGAGATTCGACGAACAGCTTTCCACACCTCAGAGATTGGCAATGCGATTGGAGGCGAATAAACGGGTTGCTGTAAATAAACTAATTCGAAATAAGAAAAAAAAAAGATTTGGAAGATAGATGTTGTAAGTGTGGTAGTGCGGGGACCTGTAAATGGTGCTCGTGTGTGAAGGACAGTAAAAGATGCGTGAATTGTTGCCCATTGGAGATTGGGAAGTGTGAAAATAAAGGTATCCCATTGAGTCTGAATGCTCAAAGATATTGGAGGCTGATACGGAACTAAATAGTAAAATGATGAGGGCCTATGGAGCCTCCATATGTGAAATTAAAATGGCTACATCGAGTGCAGATGGGAAATAATTGCCTCTACACATAACAGTCAGTATATTCTTCCATATGGAGCTGTGGGTAAAGAGTTTTTGAGGGTTTTAGCTGAGGAAATACGAAATGTGAAGAGTGGCAAGGAGATCTCAGAGAGGATGCTTGTTTATTGCTCCTACGGTGCTTCAGAAAGATAGAATGGTTAAACAGGGTCGGGTTAATATCAAGAAGATTAACAATGTGGAGAGATGGGTTATTCAAAGAACTAATGTTTGAGTTTGAAAGGTGTTGCTCAGTTGGCAGTAGAAAACAAAAGAAGCAAGATGTGGATGAAAGAGAACGAATAAATAGGATATTTACTAGATTGATGCTACTGGGTCAAGTTAAAGCTGCCATGCAATGGTTAACTGAACAGCCTAGTGGTGGGGTCTTGAAGTATAATGATGTCCTAGATGAGAGGGGAACAACCGTTCTTGATGTGTTGAAATCAAAACACCCCGATCCAAGAAAGGAAGTAGATGAAACTTATCTGGATGAGACCAGCCTTCCACCATTGATAGAAATTGACATCACAAGCTCACACATCGAAAAAGTGGTGAGAAGAATTCAAGGAAACGCTGGACCTAGTGGGACGGATGCATTACAGTGGCAAAACTTTTTACTTCGACAGGGGAAAGTTAGTGAGCAACTCAGAGAAGCAGTTGCAGCGCTGGCTAGACGAATAGCCAACACAGTAGTTGATTGGGAAGAGATACAAGCCCTGATGGCCAGCAGGCTTATAGCGTTAGATAAGAACCCAGGATTGCGTCCGATTGCTATCGGAGAGGTTTTGAGACGAATCATTAGCAAAGCTGTAGCAATGGTGACGAGGTCAGACATTGAAAGTATTTGTCAAGCTGATCAGCTATGTTCAGGTGTGGGAGCAGGTATTGAAGCGGCCATCCATTGTGTGAGAGAATTATTCGAAGATATGGCCAATGACGGCTGCGGGTTATTGCTAGTAGATGCTAAAAATGCCTTTAATTCTGTTAACAGATGTGCTTCCTTGTGGAATGCTCGTATACTGTGGCCAAGGGGAGCTAGATATCTATTCAATACATATAGAGGTTTTTCAAAATTGTGGATTTCTGGATCTTCGGAGTTTTTGTTCAGCAAGGAAGGTGTCACAAGGTGACCCTTTGTCAATGCTAATGTATGCTATGGCTGTATTACCACTGATTCGTCGGTTGTCTGATAGAGGCAGAAGGATTCAGAACTATGCTGACAATGCTTCATGCTTTGGGAGTTTGCAAAGTTTGAGAGAATGGCTGATATCTTTAATGGAGGTGGGACCAAAGTATGGATATTGCCCTGAACCATCGAAGTCAGTGATTGTTGTGTCTGAGAGATTTGTGACTGAAGCAGAACAAGTTTTCCAAGAATATTGGACTGCAAGAAAGGAGGATTAGTGATCCAGAGACATAATGAAATTAGAGATTCCTTGGGAGATGTGTGCGCCATGGTATTTCCAGAGGTGGTTAGGGAGCCTGTTGTTAGAGAAGCAGACGAGGAAAATGCTTCGTAATGCTAGGAACACACTCCAAACTGCGTAGTGGTCAAATGTCACATATATGTGACATCAGTCCTCTAATGGTTAAAAGTAAAGTAATATTAGGCTTACTTTAGTTTTAGTTACCTAAATAAAATTATTGGCCAATTTTCATTTTAGTTAGTTATAGTCAGGGGCGGGTCTACAGGGGGGGCAGGGAGGGCAATTGCCCCCCCCCCCCTAAGTTTTTACTTGTATGTAAATTTATTTGAAAATTATAAAAAATAAATTATTGTCAGTTGTTTACATACATGACATGAAGGGTGGAGTTAGTTTACACAACTATAACAACTGGTCAATCACTGAATGTAAACATAATTCTGCGTCTGAAATTTGGACGCAGAAGATAATCGCATAGCCTAAATTAATTGACCACACCTCTTATGAATAATCAATGAAAGCTGATCAGATACAAGAGGAACTAGGCAGTTGACTAGGGGTGGGTCTACAGGGGGCAGCGAGGGCAATTGCCCCCCCTAAGTTTTTACTTGTATGAAAATTTATTTGAAAATTATAAACAATAAATTTTTGTGAGTTGTTTACATACATGACATGGTGGAGTTAGTTTACACAACTATAACAACAGTTTACGCAAACATAATTCTTCGTATAAAATTTGCATGCAGAAGATAATCTATTATTGCGCATAGCCTAGATTAGGTGACCACACCCTTCATTAATAATGAATGAGCCAAAAATTTTGCTCCGCTTGCTTTCAGCACCGAGTTTGCCCTACCTTACCACTTTAGTGTTGTAATTTTACAACATCCTGTCAGATAGGAAGTACCACACCCCAAATTACTGTAGATTACAAGAGTATACCAATGTGGTGGCGGCATGTTGGCATTCTATTGTTCAAAACGCCCACGCTTTGTTGGATGTGGTCTAGCGGTGCTTTGATTCAAGTGTCCGCCCTTTGATGTTACTTTGAAGTTAGCTTAGGGTACAAAAAAAAAAAAGTGAAAGGAGTGGAGAGTAGAACGTTATGTTGATGTTTGTGTGATGTACAGACTTGGTTTCTAGCTGGTTCTAGCGAGAGAGAAAGGGATATTGGGAGAATAAGTGACAAATAGCGTTCGCGTGCAGACTTGAGTGGATGCTGTGCTTGCAGTAATTGGTAAGCAAGGTTGAGGTGAGTGTTAGATTGCTCCAGAAGTTGGAGAAAGTTGCAAATTACCTGTATTCAGTTGCAACGAAGGTTTTGATTTTAATGAGATGCTGAGCCACACCTCGCAATCAGTATATTACATCCATGGTAGGTGTGGTTGGAATTATTATTAAAATTAAGTCATTAAAGCCCCCGGGTTAAGAAACTGTAAGTGTTACAAAATTTCTAGACCCACTCCTGGTTTGCCTTGTATAATCAAAGTCAAAATTCCAAGATATAACAAGAAGTACAAATTAAAGAAGATTGGTTACGGTATAGTGTTTGCCCACGTATTATGCGCGTGATGTGCGGGTGGGTCACTTACAGCTGATTACATTTCAAAATGGAAGTGCGTGCATGCTATTTTTTTGGCGTCAGTTTGTTCGAATTCCCTGGTTACCGAAATTCCTGCCGTATACTGTGTGTTATCTAATTATAGTCAGGTGTGGGCAAGGCGGCTCGAAGAGTTTTCGCAAAGACAACGAAAGATTGGCAAGAAATGAAGCTTTTTGTGGTCATGCGCTGCGAAACATTTTTGGGTCATTAATTATTCATGAACGGTGTGGTCACTTAATTTAGGCTATGCGCAATAATGATTATCTTCATTGTTTGTTGTACAGTTTTATAAAAACAACTGCAGTTTATGATACAATGGAAAAAAGTATCTCATGAATAATTAACTGTATACAGTTACCATCCAAATCCACGTTGTTGGCTGTTAGCACGTGTCAATGTGCATGCGCAAATGGCGTAACAGACAAATTGATGTGGGTATCAATTTCGATACAGGCGGAGGATGACAACGACCCATGGCCTTATGAATTTACATCTATAGAAGTAACAAAAAAATATTTTATTACATACATGACTACTACAGGAAAGGGTTATTACTATTACTATAAACAATACACAAAGTCTATAAAACACATATAATTTTATTTCAAAATTTCAGTTACAAATCGTTAAAACGTTTCCATACATTACACTTTATTAGAAGCAATTTGTGGAGTCTTGTTATCATTACCAATTCTCGACCATTATATATTTGAGACATCACCCAATTAAAATACGGATGGAAACGGTTACCTCGCTTACCTGTATGGTATATGACAAGTCTTTGGACCAAGTCTGCCCTGGACTCTATCTCACCAAGGAAGAAAACAAGAACTTGCTGACTTTCCAAAGTAGGCCTCAAGAATTGGGTAGGCAAAACTAGAAAAGTAACATTGGTTATGGCAGTGTTCAGAAACTCCTATACAGAAATAGGACCATTCCAATTATGAAAAGTTTAAAGGAGAGGGGTTTGGTGGCATAGATTTATGTCTCATCAGAGGAATTTGTCTTTTGTACTTTGTAACACTATGAATTGTATGTGATACGATAGTTCTTTTCATCAAAAAAAATCAATGTATTTGTTTTAGCTTCAAATAATATGAAATTTGAATTTTCGAATTTCCTTTTGTTGCTGATTTACTAGATAACGTTCATTATGATAGTTTTTAAACTATTTTCTAGCAGTGTGCAACAACAGAAGGTTGATATTTTTCGTGGGCGAGAATGTGTTAACTCGTTGCGTGCCATTAAAAAATTAATTAATTTTCGTGGGGTAATTCCCCAATACCAAATTAATTTCTGTGGTCAGAAAGAAAGGTCAACGTTTCAGATGCTCTGCTTTTGCGGGTATTTTCAAAGTCTGTAACGTCTTGTAAGGCCATTTTCCTACTCTCTGACGTTTGATAGACCTTTGGGAAACATGAGAACTGGTTGTATCACTTCAGTTATCGATATGTAGAATGATATTCAGCTACGAGGTAAGTAATCTTTGAAAAATTGATAGTATTGTTGTAATTCATTGTGTATTTGTTAATTTTAAACATTAAACCAAAGAAATAACGTAAATGTACAGTTTAGTAACTAGAGAGTCACTTATATGATATGGGAGCTTATATAGACTATTTTGTGGTACTTTTCAAAGCAAGGGATAGGGCATAAAGGGGGATGGTCTTGGCATGTTTTGCAATGGTAAAGGGTTCTCTTTCTCTTAGTAGATTTGCTGCAAAGTATACATTCATACTGCTCTTTTACTGTTCTTTTAGCAAGGAAATGTTTTCTTCAATCTAGTCTTTCAGGCTGATTCTCTAATGAAGAACAGGGTCTTCCTGCTAGAGGTTTACGAACAGATTGTTGGATGTAGTCCCTCGTTAATTGGTCAACAAGAACTCCTTCATATGTTATGACCATTATGTAATATTACTTGAATATAGTAATTGTTTATTGTTTTCTTATTTAGTTTTATGTATAATTATGTACCTATATCATTCTCATTGTTACTAGTCTCTTCATCACACCTCCAATCACCAATCATTTCCAATACAACACAAGTTGAAAAAGCCATGATATTCATTGTTACAGATGCTTATATATTTTTGACACTTCAATGACAATGTGGTTGCTCTGTATAAACATTGGTTTCCCCCTGTTACTATATATAGGCGCGTGCAACTGGTCAATAATACAATTTAATTAAATAACGCGCCTATAAATAGGCGCGTGGCACGCAACGAGTTAATACAAATATAAAGCGATTCAAGAATAACTAGAGGTGGGCAAGTAATAATAACCTATATAACATATTTTTATTAACCGTACAGATAAATATTTCTGTTTAAACAAGTACATACGTTCAGCACAAATCCAACAAATTATGCATTGGTTACGACCATTACACGCTTAGGTGGTTGACTATTGGTGAGTTATACCACTTTTTTCATACTTTCTAACTTGTTTCTTATCTTTTGGAGTGACTGCAACAGGTTGCTCAAATATCATTTCAGGATCTACTGTATAACGAGCAGGCAGAGCAGCAGATTTTGGCATGCGTCTGTCAACTGCCATGCTCATCAATTGACAGAGCCTCCCAGAATGTGTGCATGCGTATATATGTGATATATGATATTCCTGGAGCACATATATACCCTGCACAATACTGCATAATATTAGTTTAGTTTATTGACAAAAGAGGAGAATATCTTCACTTTCTTTTGAAAATAACATGTCACACTCTATAAATACTTTTATGAAGGGTATGACTGACCAAAAAAAGGCAGACTTTCTAAACAGAAAGCCGAGGAAATGTGGATACATGTACAGTGGACTGCATCGGCCACTCCAAGATATGCAGATATTCTTCTACGATTAATTTTTTTGTGGGTCACAGACAGACGAACTGGGCAGAATCAATCACTTAACCCTTGTACAACATACTGTGAGGGGTAAATGTAGTTAGAAAGCAATCATTAGGGCATAAAAAATGTTCGTCTTGAAAAGATGTGCCAGTTTTGCTATATATACTCACCCATTTTCAACCTAAACAATGCTCATCTAGAATATGTTGCTATAGATAAAAACACTAGAAATCAAATGGGGCTAGGGTAGTGAGATCCTGTGAAGTGTCTGGCTATATATGCCAAACTAGTGTTTTAAGACTATCTCTACGATATGAATGTCAGTTTTAGCTCCTAACTTGCAATTGAAATGTTGGTCTGTTTTACTTTTCTTGTTGGTCATGATTATAAAATTATAATTATATATTATACTACATACTTACATACTCGATCTGGTTGTATAATTATACTTACAATTGTCCGTCACCAGTTACTGTAAAAAACAGTGAAGAAAGTAATAGTAACATCACAAAATACTCCATCTTGTACAGCATCATCTATTGGTTAATACAGTTGCAATCAGAGAAGTTCGGTTTAGCTTGTCGTATATATAGTTAAATTCATGATGTTGCCATTAGATATTGTGTACCATAATTATAAAGATAAACTAAAATACATTAAAATTATGCTGAGTAAAAACAGAAGTGCACACTGTAGAAATAACAATGTCATTATGCATGGAAAGGATATTATGAGGTACACGGAAATGTGCATTTACTACTGCTTATTACCAGCCCAGGCTCAAGATTCTTGAAGCGTGTGGTAATTTGTTTGCCTGTTGATGATGCTTAATGAGAAATATTGTGCATGTCATATAATTCAGGTTGGCAAAATTGACACAAAATGTGAGTTCTCTCATTGTATTCTAGTTCTTTAATTGCTATTAACTATTGTAAATGTCTGAAAGGATGACCCATAGAAACGACCTTGCCTATTAAAATGCCAATGTTTAAAAATGATTCAATTACTATTATGAAAAGTGGTGTGGCTTATTTGTAGATTGAGTTTAGTCTAGCTTGTGAGCCAGACTCCTCCCCTTTTTGAAATTGGACGAGATGCAACAGTCTCAAAAAAGGGAGTATCAGACTCATGAGATCTAGACTGTTTGCTTAAGTTATCTGGATGGGCAATTCAGAAGCCCTACATTTCCCTAGCCACATGTTCACCTAGCTTTCCTCGTCTTTGTTACATATATTGTCAATCCCTTTCATATTATATCAGAAAGATATATAATTAATTAACTTAAGTATTATTAGTACTCTGACTACTCTGGGATGGCACCGAAAAAAAAAATGGCCGCCCATACATTTCAATTGCAAGTGGAGCTGAAATTTCTGGTAATGTACACAGATAGGTTTGAATACACACATACCTATTCATATTTATGACTACCAACACCATCTAGATGGCCAAAGATTGTCGTTAAGGTAGAGAACCGGCGAGTGGCAAAACTGGCAAAATCTGCTTCATATGATTATTTTTCAGACAAATCATTTTTTTGTTTGTTGAACTACGACATTGATTTTAGCACAATTCCAGTCGCATTCATAGTAAAATTCTGGTCTACAAGTATCGAGATGATATCCTCAGATACTATGAAAGAAGAGAGTCTCAACATCTACTCTCGAATTGGACGCCATTTTCATAAGTGTATTCATTAATCGAATTAATTACGCATGCGCATATGTGTACTTGGAACATAGAGGAGAAAGTGTTTAATATTTGGTTGGGTTTTGACGTCCACTTGGCTGAAGTGAGAAGCACATTCACCAAAAGAACATTCCTAAGGCACTTATCAAGAACCGCCCCCCACAAACTTGTGGTTTGACAGGAATCTAATGAATGTTCTTTTGAATACTCTTTTGCAACAATTGTACTTCCTGCCTTCAAGATTTTGTAAAGACTATGGTGTGAAGATTTTGTAAAGACTATGGTGTGAATAATGGTTAGTTATCACAGTATATAATTTATTTATTTTAATACACAGATATTACATGAGATTTTGTCTATGAACAAACATGGTTAGTTATTCTAGTTATCACTGTGTATAATCTATTTATTGTACCCATTGTTATATCAGATATCACATGACAAGACAATGTGGATTAACACTACAGAATTAACTTAATGAAACAATCACTTTACTTTTGAAAAAATAGACTCTAGTTATTACTTTATTATACAATTTTCTAATATTTTGTTTGTAAAAGGTTTTTGTTCAACACAAATTAAAATAACTGCATAATAATAGTCCAACACTACTTTATGAAAAGCAGTAGCATTATGATATGAATTTGGCTTAGTCTACACTAGACAAAGATTACTACATCAGTAAGTGGAACTACTGTCCAATATACTAGTTTTGAATGACAATCTGACATAAAGTGGTGTATTACATGTAGAGGGTATTATTGTGAAAGTGACTCAAAAAATATGATATTGGCAATTAAACATGCAACAGTTGTTCCACTTTCTGATATGATGTATTTCAGTGTGCTGAGTTCATATTTTTTGAAAGTTTTGCCATTCGGATGACTGTTTTCAAGTTACACCCACTTTTGATCATTTCACTGGCTTTGATCTTTGCTTTATTAAGCTTTCTACAGGAACTACAAGCTTCAGATCATCACAAACCATCAAGTCATCTCTGTGAAGGAATTTAGTGTATTGTAGGTGGGTTCTTATGTAATGAGACTCCCTGAAATACCCTGTATATTTTTATAAACTTATCGAACACCACTCTGAATTAGAAGTGGGCGTAACTAGTAAACCGTGTCCCCAGTGTCAAAAATTTCAAAAAAAATGAACTCAGCACATCGAATTCCACTAAGTCAGTGAGTGGGACCACTGTCAGAGGTCTACTTTCCAATATACTAGTTTTGAATGACACTCTGGAAAAAATGACATAAAGTGGTGTATTACATGTAGAGGGTATTATTGTGAAAGTGACTCAAAAAATATGATATTGGCAATTAAACATGCAACAGTTGTTCCACTTTCTGATGTGATGTATTTCAGTGTGCTGAGTTCATATTTTTTGAAAGTTTTGCCATTCGTATGACTGTTTTCAAGTTACACCCACTACAAGCTTCAAATCATCACAAACCATCAAGTCATCTCTGTAAAGGAATTTAGCATATTATAGGTGGGTTCTAATGTAATGAGACTCCCTGAAATACCTTGTATAATTAATCCACTAGCAATGAGACAAGGGAAACTACACAATTCAGTGAAACAAGTTCATTATATTCAGTACAATGTATGCTTTAGTGCGTTCCTATCCATGGTTGATGATATATATGTACATGTACCGAGTTTACCTTCCCTATGGTTTCACAGTTTAGTTACATAGTCATGTACATGTACATGTACATACTTACATGTAGGCACTAGTAGTTGCATCTCACTTTCTTCAAATAGATTAGTGAATAACAATAATTTGATTGAGACTATCAATTAGGTCTTGCACAATGGTGGTAGTTACTTAAGTGGGTTGGGTGAACACACCCAGCTATAAGCCGTAGAATAGTTTTCAGCTCTTATAGCTGGGAATATACACTTCATGGCAATTACTTAGTATCAGTAGTGGATGTATATTCAAGAGACAAACACAATGGTGGTAGTTACTTAAGTAGGTTGGGTCAACACACCCAGCTATAAGCCGTAGAATAGTTTTCAGCTCTTATAGCTGGGAATATACACTTCATGGCAATTACTTAGTATCAGTAGTGGATGTATATTCAAGAGACAAACACAATGGTGGTAGTTACTTAAGTGGGTTGGGTGAACACACCCAGCTATAAGCCGTAGAATAGTTTTCAGCTCTTATAGCTGGGAATATACACTTCATGGCAATTACTTAGTATCAGTAGTGGATGTATATTCAAGAGACAAACACAATGGTGGTAGTTACTTAAGTAGGTTGGGTCAACACACCCAGCTATAAGCCGTAGAATAGTTTTCAGCTCTTATAGCTGGGAATATATACTTCATGGCAATTACTTAGTATCAGTAATGGATGTACATTCAAGAGACAAACACAATGGTGGTAGTTACTTAAGTAGGTTGGGTCAACACACCCAGCTATAAGCCGTAGAATAGTTTTCAGCTCTTATAGCTGGGAATATACACTTCATGGCAATTACTTAGTATCAGTAATGGATGTACATTCAAGAGACAAACACAATGGTGGTAGTTACTTAAGTAGGTTGGGTCAACACACCCAGCTATAAGCCGTAGAATAGTTTTCAGCTCTTATAGCTGGGAATATACACTTCATGGCAATTACTTAGTATCAGTAGTGGATGTATATTCAAGAGACAAACACAATGGTGGTAGTTACTTAAGTGGGTTGGGTCACCACACCCAACTATAAGCCGTAGAATACCTTTAAGCTCTTATAGCTGGGAATATACAATTCATGGCAATTATTTATAGATAAGACATTCAAAACAATATAAAACATGATATTGCTACTGTATGTTATACATTGTTTTGTAATAATAGCATACATTATTCTTTTCATCATAATATTATAGATAAAATCTATAGATTTTAAACTAGACCAAACATACCTAAAGTAGCAATACAGTTTTGATGAATATAAACAACTTAAATAACAATTGCAAAACTGGCAAGAAAGTAAATATTAACTAAAAAATAATTATTGTAAGTATATACATATATATATATATATATATATATATATATATTTATTATATACATTGTAGCGATTAGCATTCATAACAATCAAGACTAACACAATAATTAGGCAAGATTATAAGTATATATATATATATATATATATATATATATATATACATTGTAGCGATTAGCAATCTACATTAATTACCTTTTATCACCTTTTAATGGCCATCACAACATGCGGTTTTATGCCACACCTTCAGGAATGTTCTTTTGGTGAATGTGCTTTTCACTTCAGCCAAGTTTGACGTCCCTACATTTATTGAAAATGTTTTTTTTTATTATTCTTGTATATTTTGAAATGAAACAACACCTCATACAGAGTTCCATGTGCTCTGAGACTGATGTATAACAATGTGGGGTTTTTCAAGTTGTATCTATGAACTGTTTATGTATATCATGCAAATTAGTCAGGGATAAGGGTGATCCTTTTTGCCTTGGAGCTATTCACAGATTGGGATATGTGTTGAAGGGTGTTCATCACTCACTAGAGATCGAAGCAGTAAGATGGAGACTGCTAATCACTCGCACCATTCAAGAGGATTCTACTTGGTATGGGCAAAGTAATAATAGTATAGAGAAAATCCTGATTAGAGCATGTTGTGGACAGCATATTGCTTAGGATTTTTTGGTTTTATTAGGGGAATTTACAACTTCCAAAATAACAAAAAATATATTTGGTAATTTGTTAATGAGAATGATGTTTGCAGAAAACTCTTGCATGCTAAAATTTAGTCTTCGTTTAGAAGAATGTAGCTAGCTACTCCAGACTAGCTAAAATTTGGGAGAACCAGATGACAAAACTAAATCAGAGATATATTGCTTGTAAATGGGTAAATTAGAGTATAATTATAGACTTTGATGGATGGCTGGATCATGATGGATGGGATGAATGAAGGATTCTGAGACCACACCCACTATTTTCTGACTATATATGCCAGCAGAAGTGTTTGGTAGTGGCTGTGAGCTCATCCAGGGAACTGGGAGAAACTAAAGGGGATTTCCTCATCCGTTTAACAAGGACAGTAAAAGGGGTAAGAGCTGGAAAGTGTCATAGCAGTACATTGTTGTTAATTATTTTGAGAATACAAAATTGACATACACTTGAGGCTAAGCAACTTTCTTTGTAATAAAGTAGAACATAAGAACACTATACTATTATGGGCTAATCCAATAATAACTTAAAACAAAGAAAAAAACATTTTCCACTACAGCCAAAGTAATGCATGTATACTCAGGGGCAGATCCATAAATTTGGTTGTAGTCCTATGTTTAATGCTTACATGCACATGCAGTGTCACAAGCCATACCCATGATAATATACATATACCCACAATTTCAATTTGGTTATGAATTGAAATTATTATTGAAACAATGAAGAGTCAAAAAGACTTTTTGGATGTGCTTGAACAAATGCTTGACAAACTTCATCTGCTGATACCCGTTCACCATAATGCATGGCAATAACAGAAAGATTTGACAAACGCTCCTCACTCATAGTAGACCTCAAATAAGTCTTAATTCTCCTTAGAAGAGCAAATGACCTTTCAGCCTTAGCACTAGAAATAGGCAGAGTACATGCAATTACTAATAGGCAGTGAATATTTGGAAAGGAATCCTTATCACAGGTGCCAAGGGCTTGGAGTAAATTATCTGGTTGTGTGCGTATGTGTGAACTCTCTATTCACCTTGATATTTTTTTTTTTTGTAATCATCACACCATGTTAGTAAATAGACTTCAAAGTAACATTTCATTCTACAAAATTTTCCTTTGATGTATGCATACTTCTTTTATAGTTTCCACATCTATTCATAAACTTGTTCAGAGCTGGAGCCAAAAGGGGGGGTTGTAACACCCTCAAACCCACCCCCCCCCCTGGATCTGCCACTGATACTACATACATGACTACTACAGAAAATTATTACCATTAATGTCTATTACTATGAACAATTAACAAAGTCTACGATTTTTTTTAGCAAATTTATGCATGTTTCAGTTCCTTACAACTTGTTAGAAGCAATTATGTTTAGTTAATTAAAACTCACAAAGCATTATCGTTATACTGAAAGGGATTTTAGTTATAGCTGTAGTTTACTAAAACAACACTAATATGTATATAATCATAATTATAATTATAACATATTATAACAAAATAAACAAATTATATTTATGTATTTTAGCTACTTCTACAATATATGACTTGCACTGAGATGTGTTAGGTTCATAACACAAGGATATTGATTTATGTAAGTTGGTTTATCTTCTTGAACTTTCTATACTACATCATCTTTTTGCACACATTCATTCATTTCTTATTTGAAGTGATATATAGCTAATTGTGAATTGGAACCTAGTTACATATACATAACTCACTTCAATAATTTAACAAAAGTTACCATTTCTTATTCAAGTACAAGTACCACTCTTTCTAATGATATACATGATTCGCTCTCAAATAATTGAACAAGCCCGTTTCACTTCTTGTTCAACATTATATATACTGATGATTATATTTAGTATAATTATAATTATTATTATTTTATATCATTGCCTATATACATGATTGTGTAATCGTATTACTCACATTTGTCCATCAACAGTTACTATAAGAAATAGTGAAGATTAGAAAACAATAGCAACATCATAAAATATTCCATCCAATTTGGAAATTGTAATTTAATTGGTGTTATGACTGTATGGTGATATACATGTACATACTTGTACAAATTATAATCCAATAATTACAATTTCAATCATCCTTTTACTGTCCATTAAATATACAAAGACACAGAACAACATTTACATTTTAGGTTTCAAATCTTCTTTGTCCGTCTAGGTACAGGTTACTTAATTTAGTTGCTACATAGATACATGTGTGTCTTACTATTTATGGCCCACAGGGCCATCCCTATAATTGCTTCCACGGAGATGAATTTGTGTCACTTACGTGAGTATGCACCATATATGCAGTTAAGGACGTTGAGTCATTCCTAGGGCATAAATGAACGTGCTACTTATCTACATAGTACAGACAAGCAAGAAGATTCGGGAGAATGTAAAACTGCAACTAATATACTAATAATTGTTGTATATAGCAGAGAAGCAGTATAAAGATGATGCAAGTAAGTAAAATAAGTCATTGATTATCAGACATGAGAAAATCATCATTTAGAACCTCAACAGAGCATTTTCGTTTCTGTGCACTTAGACTAGTACTGCAGTTACACTTACTTCTTTAGGCTTTGAGTACACAGAAAAGGTAGAGTAGACACTAGTACCATCAGCAATGATTGATACATAGTGTTGGTAAGCCTATATAAGGTTGTAAATTTACAACATCCTGCTCAGACCACACGTACTTAATAGAATACTAAATTTCACTGCAATCACTGGGTGTCGGTGTTACCACACCCTAAATTACTGTACGTTACAAGGGTATACCAATGTGGTGGTGGCATGTCAGCATTCTATTGTTCAAAACGCCCACGCTTTGTTGGATGAAGTAGGGCAGAGTTTCATTGAAGGGCACTTCAATGAAACTCTGCCCTACTTCTTTGATGTTACTTTGAAGTTAGCTTAGAGCACTTATAAAAAAAGTACAAGGAGATTATATACAATAGCATATAGCACATGCTAATGTATGTGTGATGTATATACTTGATTTATAGCTTGGTCTAGTAAAGAGAAATTAGTAGTTACACACTAAACAATATCATTATTAGACATACATGATCGATCTATCATGCATGTCTAATAACAATGATATTAATATTAGGCGTTGCTCAGAAATTCGCTAAAATGCTGTGTTTAAAAATCGCTAAATTTAGTCGATGCAAATAATAGTAGGCTTATAGATAATAAGCTGGCTATTATAATAAATTAAGTTTTATTGTTGCTTTTCACCACCAAATTTGAGCTGCACATTGTCTGGCCTATCCCTTAAACCTTCGTACCACAGGTGTATTGTAACCACACCAACTTTAATCAAAATTATTATACTTAATGTGAGGTGTGATGTGGTACATCCAAGATCCAATTTATTTATTATTCTATTAAATAGGATGTACTTCCTTTCTAAGCAGGAAGGAAGTACAATTACAGCTTTATAAACTCAAATGGGTGTATATGAATGTCGTGATAATTGATCCTTAGGTTTGATCCGATCTGAAGCCTGAACACCTTAACCTTAATACCTCAACATAACTACATGCACATAGTAGTGGGTGTGTCTACTTTGTACTAAAATTGGTGGACTCGGACTTTTTAAAAGACTAGTTGTCTTTTATTCTGGTATCGCATGTGTTGTTGCGTCACTAGCTGTTTATTGTGCTTGTTTTGACATCTCATAACCATGGTAGTATATGACACTATTATATGACCTGAGACTGAGTCAAAAGTAATTAGCAGATAGGGATATACCCAGAGCTAGAGACCAACAATATCTGTTCGATTAGTCCAACTTCACAAAAGAAAAAAAAAACAACAATGAAAATAATTATTAATAATATAATGTTTTCGTTAGCTAGCTATACATAATATTTTATATACATCAGCATTAATATAATTATATCAGCAGCAATTACTTTTATAGTGTTTAAGTACACTGTCACAGTTATTAGGAGACAATGGTAAAACATTAACAATTAAAATGAATCTTAATTATATTTAGTAAGAGGCAAATCATCATCAACTGGTACTTCAAATTCATCCATACTGCTAATAGAGCTACTATCATCCTCAATCGTCTTACCACCATTATTAATAGTGGACCCAACAACAGCGTAGCTGTTTGTAGAATCAAATTGACTCCAGTCATCATCTTCATTAAAAAGTGGGTTAACTTTTGATACTTCACCTTCAAAGTCATTATACAGACTAAAGAAATAGAATTTTACAATAGCAAAGGTTAGAACAGATTGTATAATTATAACAATTACATGTATAATTAATAATTGTGCATGAGGATGATGCAATAAAGGTCAAGTTTACATAATGCACGAATTGAAGACGAGTGCATTATGTAAACAAGATTTTTATTGCATTACTTGAGTGGACCACATTAAAACACTCTAGCCTGCTAAGTGTGTTATAACGATTTTATTGCTGATCATCAATCAGATGCTCTGATGTGCCATTTGATTTTGTGGTTTAGAGAGAGTCAAGATTATACAAAATACCCACCAAATACTTTGTATTGTCCATTTTGTTGTTTCAAGCATTTTTATGAAAGTAATGGAATACATTATGTCAACCCCTTGAATGGTATTAAAATGCTTGATGCTGAAATGAAAAGACTTCATTGTTTGGGAAAGGGCACCGTTCAAATCATTGTATATAAACATGTTATTATGTTCCTAATGGGAAGTACAGATGTATTATCCATTAGAAACATAATAATCATGTTTATGGTGGAAATTTAAAACAGTCATTATATTCCCAATGGATAGTACATCTGTATATTTATAACTGAAGTAAAATTGTATTCCTTATTATGGCATGTACCTTATACTAGTCAATATAGATCAAGACAAAAAGAAATAAATTACTTAGCAAGAAAAGAAATCCTCATTGATTACAGTACAGTACTATAATTGTAAAGTTTTTGCGTTACATAGTTACAATGAGTGTGCTCAATATCTGAAAGATGTTGGACGTGTCTACTTAGAATGTACTGATTTTGGAAGCAAGACAAATCAGTCTGGCTTGAGACACATGAAAGTTGAAAACACAATTATCAGTCATGCAGTACAAGAATCCAGAAGTATATCAGTTTTTTTGCCCAGCTACTTCTACTATAGACCACTCCCTGATGATGGTGTTACCAGGTTTGTATCATTTACAAATACCTTCAAAATTATTTGTTTTCGTTGTTTGTTATCATGGTAAAGTGTGCAAGAAGTTATTTAAAGTACTGTGACATCATAGTTTTTTGTTCAATCTCATTGGGTGTAGGTCACATCATAAGCAATAATAATTATTATTATACCACATCTCAAATGACCTATCTTTGTTATTATTTGCTATTATTAATTGACTTCACCCGTCAAGAATAAGTAATTTATTTAAAGTTTTGTGGCATGCTTTGTGCATAATTTACTCAACCTATCCTACCTTTTTTCTTGTGTATGCTATTAAGCACAAGGACAATCACTATTTCTTGAAAAATTGGATACATAGACGAAAAAGAAATTCCAATAGTGTATAGAGAGAACTTATAAAAACTTATGACAATTCATTCACAGAATTAATTATAGGGGCAGATTAGGTGAACAGTTTGTTTGAGGGCAATATACAAAGGAGTAGTTTGTAGATATATTTGATGTAATACCACCTAATTTAAAACTGACAGTATGATTGTACCTTGATTGATGTGTATATTCAGTGTTTCGAACATTTTTGTTATGCATTGGATTCAAGAACTGATTACTTCGGGAAGGTAATCGATGATTCTTATTTGAGTGTCTTCTCACAATTTCATCTGCATCCTTGGGTGATTTTTTGTGTTTAACAATCAGGATTAATACAAGAACCATCAAAACAACTACTATTCCTGTGGGAAAGGTAGAAAGAACCATGAATGAAAGCTTAAGACTATAACAGGAAACTTGCACAATAAATTATTATTATGATTGTATACATACATACCAGCAAATAGTGCACTTGCTAATGATCCCCAAATTATTTTTGTTAATCCAGTGTTTGAAGTCGGGTACTAAGGAACAATGATAAACATTATATTAATTAATTATAAGTGATTTTTTTGTGCTTTAATACATCTTCAGTATTAAAATATATAATCCTTTCATTCCATTCGTGTTCTTCTCATTTGTATTCAACAGTCTTGTATAGCATTAATCCATATGATCCATCCAATTAAGTTATTTATTTCTTAATTGTTCTTTTTACAACTCACCTTTTCACTAGGAGAAACACTCGGAACTGTTAACAAAAAAAAAGCATTAACTTAAATGAATTATATAAAAATTTACTTATAATTATAATTACACTGATCACATTGAGCGACTAATTGTGGTGTGTTAGATGAATGTATGGCCTCCCAGTTAATATATGACAACAATTACAACATGTAGCATGCAATAATACATCAAGATAATAACAATCATGATGCTATGACAATACTACTATGTAAAATTATTATAATGGTCCTGTTTACCGGCAGGCTCATGTGCACATTCTGTTATGTTGAATGCATCCCTCTCAGTACACAGTGTACAAGTCATAGCTCCATAGTCTAACTGGTAATAGTATTCTGCACAAGGTTCACAAGGAACAAGACCAGTAGTAGAGTTATATCCAGGTGGACATTGATCTGTAGGAGGCAGATAGTATTTTAATTTAAAATAGGTCAACGTATATTGTATGAACCCACTCAGTAATATTATACCTACCTATACAATCTTCTACATCACTTGCTCCCATATTGAGAGTGGACATGTGTTCAGGACATGCAATACAAGTAACTTGACCATCTTCATTGGAATATGTCCCTCTTTCGCAAGGTACACAAGTTGTAGTGGACTCAGATACAAATTGATGGTAGTTGGGAGGGCAATCAACTAAAAGAAAAATAATATTATCAATAATGGTTAATTACAAGTTGAACTGCAATAAAGCATGTAACATTCTACCTACACACACAGACAGTTATACAAAGATCCACTTACTGCAAAAGAAATTGCTGTGCTGTAGTGCTTTTCCTGGTTGACATTGATATTGCAGATCATTGATTACAAGGGTCAAACCAATTGATACATAGAAGCTTTCCTCATAACTAAAACTCAAAACACCATTTTCAATATTTCTCTCCAGTCGTGAGATGCCAGCTAAAATGTCTTGTTTGTAGTATTTAGCCTCAAGAGCTTGGTCAGAAATGAGTGAGTCTAACTTGTAATCAAAGCTGGTTGTAAGTATCATGGAAACTTTAACAATAGTGTTTTGATAACCAAAGGACAAATCAAGATTTCGAATTTCACCATAAGTCATATTCAGTTCAGAATCCAATGTGTCTATTAAGGATGTTTTTAGCCCTTTGATATAGGAATCAGTAATTTCAGGGAAAGTACTAAGTACTGACATGTAAAAGTCAACAGGGAAGCTCAGATGGCTGATGGCAGCAGCATAAACCTTCAAGAATGCAGACTCAGAATATGCTTCATCGCTACCAAGGAAAGCTTTACACCTGTACCAACCTTCTTGATTCTGTGTAGGTTTAATGACTACTAATTCGTTGCTACTACTGTTAATGGATAACCACGAGTCACCTCCATCACTGGAAAATTGCCATTCAAATCCGGGACTTGGGTGTGCTGTGGCATTACAAATAAATACACCACCATTGTCACTTCCTTCAAATACCTCTTGACGAGAAGGTGATAAAGTTATTTCAGGCACAGTATATACAACTACATTAGCAAACATGCTCTCTACTGTTCCAACTGCATTACTCACAAAGCACTGATATTGACCTTCATTCTGTAAAATCGTGTTAGATATTGTGAGGTTGCTATTTTTGGATCCCGGAATTATGAAGCCATCTTTCTTCCATGAATAACTTATATCTAATTCAGACTCGGCTTCACACACAAGAGAAAAGTCTGAATTGATTTTAACATGGGTATTGGAATCTGGATGAATTGTTATTACTGGTAATCCAGCACACCAATAGTTTGTGGATTCTAGCAGCAGTATGATGTTGTATATACCAGCTGTTTTGGAAGGAGCGTTGTTGATATTCAAATTCGAGCTGAGGCCGAGGTTGATTATTGATTCCTTTGCTGATTGAAGATTTGGTAGTAAATCCTGTGTAACACTGTCAGGAGCATCTTCCAGTAGCTCCTGAATTATATGAACAGCTGTTGTTAAACAGTCTGTCAGACTATAACACTTCTGGTTTCCAATGCTATTGAATTTACTCATTCCAAAACTAGTTTCAAAGCCACTTTGCCATTCTATGAATAAATCCTCATTCACTGTTTCTGTCAGTGAATTTACATAATCTTTAAGGTCTTCGAGAATGCTCACTAGATTAATAATCACATCTTGTGCTTGTGATGCTATTAGGAGGTCTTCTGGTGTAATTGTGTAGCTATATTCTTCTTGTAAGAATGCGAAATCAATGTTACTAAAGGTCAGTGAATTAACAGAAATCACGGTATCAATACTGCTCACTATGCTTGTAATATTTTGCTTCACTTCATTGGAAATATTCAAAGCAGTGTTTAACGATTTATTGATATTTTTGACATATTCTTTCACATTTTGAAGTTTGCCACAATTTTCTTCAAACGTCTTTTCATTAAACATTAATTCCACCATTGATCGCTTTCTTTTACCTGAGACATTTTCAAGCTGCATGCCTAAAGAAGTAAGTAAATCATCTGCAATTCTACGATAGAGGATGGGTAATGTAGCTGAAAAATCTGGTGATAAGCTGATGGAATGTGAGGTGTCATATTGCGGAATAGTATACGCTATGGACACAGGGAAAGAGTATGGGGATGTGTCTGTAATCTCCACCTGGAATGAGATATTTTGAATATTCAGAAGTTGCTCAATCGTGTAGCTTTCCAAAAATGTTCCCAATTGCAAGAGTGGTTGTTGTTCTGCAAGTATATTTTCATAATTGCTTTCATCATTTGTCTGCATCACTTGTAAACCTTGCAAAGTCATAGATGCTTTATCATAACCATGCTGTGCACTATCTATCTTTGTAGAAATGGCTGCTAGCTCTGCTAGAGCAATTGTAAGGTTGGTCTTGGCCTGATTGAGTAGTTGCATCGGTTTTATGAGGGCTTTTTCAGCTTCAGTTAAAGCATCAATGGCTGGTTGTTGTGCTAATTGACACCCAACATTAAGATATGTGCATTCTATGTTCTGCAGCTTAGTGCCACAAGAATCTTCTTGAGAACAAGTCTGAGAGATGCTATACATATGAGTATCAATCACTGAAGGTTGTATATGAGAAACATTGACCCAATCATAATATGTGAACCATTTCTCACTTGCCACATCACCAATGATACTTTTATAAGAACAAACTTGACCAAAGGTAGTTTCTGCCCATCCCTTGATATTGGTAATGATACGACAAGTATAATCAATATGCCACTTATTTTCTGTGACGGTATCAAACGTGTTTTGCAGTATTTGATCTAAAGTTGTCACCTTTGATATTCCCCATTCATCATTAGTCAGCTGAGTATCACATGATGACAATGAGGGAACAGGGAGGCATACTTCATCACAATCAGCATAGTCACAAACAGCTGTCACTTTCCCCACAGCTGCAAATACTTCTTCATTCGCTAAATCTAACTCAGTTTGTGCTTGCTGCACAGTAGAGTTCACAGTGGAAATTTTATTCACGATACTTGTGTATTCCTTCTGTAAATTTTGAAGTTCTGTTTGCTTGTTGGCAACTATGTCTGTATAATCTTCTATGAGTTGTAGGGTCTTTGATTTAACTGCTTCGGCATTTGAGACTCGTTCGGTAGCTAAGGAAACCTTTACTTCAGCATGGTCATAAATGTAAGACTGTACACCATCGACAAAACTAGAAGGGCCAGTTTTAAACACACCATTGAGCTGAAAGAGGAAATCATTCCAAGTGTATCCAAGTGGAACATAACCCATAAATTGTGCATCAAACTTCTCAAAGAGGGTTGCTTCTGCACTCATTGTGATGCCATTGGTATTAACATGTAAAGGAGCTGTGAAGTATGTACCAAGTAGAGAAAATGCAGCCTTAGGAATGTGTGCTTCAACCTTTCGGTCAGACCAGAAACCAGTAGAAACAGCAAAACCATTATCAGGTCGAAGTATGGCAATAAATTCATTTAGCTGCTCCATATCAAAATTCATTGTGGAATAAACAGACATTTTAGCATCATAGAATATAGGGTCAGGAGTCAATGGGGATGATTCACCAGAAATATATATTACATGTTCAAGAGATTCAGGAGAGAATCTAAATCCAGAAACTGCTAGTCCAGAACATGAGCTATGCATTAAAACATAGTCTATATTGCTTTCGTTATTAAGCTGAATGAGGGAGTCAGCTGGGCACGAGGAGTATCCAATTGGTAATGGTAGAATGTTAGCAAAGAAAACATCATTTATATGTGGAGAGTAATCAACCTTTGATAGCATTCCATTTACTACTACAGAGTCATTTGTAATTAGATCTGTAAATAAGAGTTGAAAATATTATTAATTTTGCAAGTTTATTGAAATACTGAAATACAATTATGTATTTATAATTATATTCGATGTTCCCAATACAGATTAAATCTTGCCTAACTGTAGCATGATACCATGAATGGATGGATAGATGAATGAGTGAGTGGCTATGTGAATATATGAATGAAAACGTGGATGATGGCTGAAGGATGAGTGGGTGAAAAGATAAATGAGTGAATGAATTAATAGCCTTGACTATGTGTACAAAAAATTATAAAATATATAATAACTAACTAGTTAGTGCAAAGAGAGATGGTGTGTTTATTGATCTAAGTTCCATTACACCTGGTTCATCACTCCAAGTTAAGTTTACAATCATATGAAGGTCACCTGTTAATATTCCTTCAACCTGTTTGGAAGTAAATCATATATATACCCATGTTACTTGTATCATAAGCTCATGAGCCACTGCAGGTTGGTTCCATGACTACACACAGCAACTAAATTAAGCATGCAATAGTAAATTATGCAGTTGTTAAATTGAGTCATGCTACTAACTCCATGTGTGAACGTTCAGCACCTGACCACTTGTGTTTAGTCTGATATATAGTCATGCAGACAGTAGTGATTGGGTGATACCACAAATCAATACAATACTGAGTAATTTGAAAATGAGTATTGATAGTATTAAGCACTATATCAATATTGATAATGCACATGCCTACAACATGCATGTTCACTTGCAGAAAGCAAATTAAATGGGTGTGACAGGATGTGGTACAGTAGTAATATTGGTATCAATAATACTAGTTTCTTGTAGCCAGCTCCTCCCACTCTACAGGCAAGGGAGGGAGGGTCTGGCACGCTATAAGCATAGCATTCATTCAGAAAACTATCAAAAATTCCTAGGCATGACTTTAAATGCTACTAAAAATGATCATCTACAGCAAGTTGGTGGACCGACAGCTAAATCGTTATGGAATCACAATTTGTCTCAAAGCACCATTTGCACAAATTGTTCCTTCCTCAACGTTTTCAATTTTATTGGGCTGTAGATAGTTACATTTAGTGCAAGACGAGCGTTTATGTCATGCCTATGAATTTTTTGCTGCTTCACCATTATTATACACCTAGTCAAGTAAAATGGCCTGTAAATACTACAAACATCCGATAGTTTCCTTAATAAATGCTATGGTTATAGTGTAGCAGACCCTCCCTTGCTCAAATAGTTGGAGCGGCTGGCTATATGAGACTAGTACATATACATACATGTATGTACATGTATACATGTGAAATGAAACCATATCTTACCTCTTGTCCTTGTGGTTCTGATTGATGGTAAAGATCACCTGAAAATTCAAAGTCCAACTGTAAGTTACTCTGATTATTAAACATTCTTGTTGCGTCTATTTCCAACCTCGTATTGAAATTTGGAAGCAAAGTTTCAATAGATATTAGTTTTTCACCATTCCAGTAATATTCAGGTACATCAGTATTACTACTGTATGTGAGATCTTCTCTAGAGAGGAGTGCTTCTCTGAACGAGAACTGCCAACCATCGTCAGCAAATTTCTAAATGAAAATTGAATTGATTTTAGAATTATAATTATAATTATGTCGTGACATACCTTTTGACTGCGATATAATGATTTGTTGCATTGTGGTTTATGGATCGTTAGTGCAGAATGGGTATGTCAATAATAATATTGTTTGTAGTGTGGACAAAAAGCTTTGAAGTGCAGGAAATATAATTATTAGTTATGCTCTCCAATCTGTAATTTAAAGCTTGTGCTGAAAAACACTGTTTTACAACATGAATTGAACACTGTTGACCAAATGTCATGTACCACTGATGCACTCTTCCACCCTTAAGATTTCCCCTGTGGGAAACACTGTGTTATGTCATACCCACTTGTGCAATATCATGCTTATGATTACATAGCTCTCTGGCTCAGTGAATATAAACCTGATGTAGCACTTGAGGCATGACATAACATATACATATAATGTTAACATCCCTTATGAATTAGTTTTTCAGCTAGCGTTACAGGTCGAAGATATACACAACTGGGAAACGGTTGTGCTCGTTAATTAGTGCATTGGTTTAAAGAGCTAAAGGTATTTCCAACAATTTAATTCAATACACTTCACCCATTTAATATACATGTAATTATCTGCTCTTTCTCTAACATATCCTGTTGATGAGTCATTACAGCTGTATGGATAAGCAAATACAATATTCTAACCTGAATTTCTGAGAAATTACGTATAGTATCCTGACTTCCAGATGGTATAGTGAAATGAACTGGAGATATTCCGTCTGTGCACAGATTGATAGCAATACAAAGTGTTTCATCTTCATCTCGTGGAGCATAATTTCTTTCAATGTCATTCACACGAGCTATGAGACTATCTTGGAGTCTTAAAATGGAATATAGCCCATCTGGATCAACCTCCAGGCCTTCGCATCCTTCAATCATGTCTACGTCAGATCCACTACTCAATATAGTAGTAAAATCATTAATGGAAAATGTTCTGTCAAAACCATTATCAGACCCATCAGTGTCGACCAGTAGTGATAACCACAAAGGTAGAAGATCGTGTGATCGATCCAGATATGTGACTCCGAGTGATTCTGCAGCAAGAATGTCAAATATATCATATACAGTAAAGTTGTAGAAGTTACAGCTTTCATCTCCCATACTACAGTCATTACAATCAATATTGGAATCCGGTAGCGTGTTTGAAATTTGATCTTCGAGGATTCCTACAAGTCTGGATCCTGAGACTGATACTGGTAAACTGAAACCGTGACTTGTTGAAGCAAACACTACACCATCACTAACATGATCATCAAATCCTTCTGCTAACCATGAGCAGGTGGACGTGAATGTAACAATGTTTATTGAATAAGGACATTGGTATACCAATCCCCCAGGTGTACAACAACCAGGAGAAAGGATACCAATGGGTTGATCTGTTTCATTAAAATATTTATTCACCTCATATTCTATAGCAGGATCTATGGCAAGTACACGAATTGGAGAAGGAACTTGGAATATATCTGCATCTACTCCAGAGATGTTGTAACTGAGAGAATAAATACCTTCTTTAGTAGCATATAGGGTAAAAGAAGAATATGGATATTCCTGATAAAGATATAGTGTGGATGGTATCACTAACAAACCATCGCTAGCTTCAACTTCCACGATCAGTTCTGTATCAGGATAAGCAGAGATATTAAGAAAGTCTGAAACTTCACCGAATGTGAGAACTGGGATATCAGGGGTCTCAATAATACCAGTATTACATGTGTGACCAATGTAATGGGTATTAGAACAATCACATCGAAAGTTAATGATATCAACATCATGACAAATTCCATCATGTAGACAAGGTTTTAAAGTACAGCCAGGAATTACTAAGAAACAAGTAATGTAAGACGAATGAAAGTTAATAAACACAATAACTGTTGAACAATTTGACAACCACAATGAATGTCACCTAAATTATAGCAACTAGCTTTGTATGCCCACAATACAATTCTAAATAGTAATTAAATAGACTATGTACAGTGTACACATACGTATACAAATGAAATCATTATAAATAATTATACAATGTTATAATCATACTTATTAATTTACGTACATGAACCCCTTTATTGTTATAGCTATTAAGAGTTTTATCATATAACTACTGTCATACTACATTTCTTTTAAAGTTCGTTTTAAGGTTCATATCATACAAACAATATGTATTACTGTGATGTGAACAAAGAATGGACAATGTTATACTCACATTCACAAACAGGTGGTCTGCTCCAGTATAATTGATTATTAGTAGTATTAACTTCACAGGTTTGATAGAACGGCGTCTCATCATCTACTATATAATATCCATCAACACACTGTATTTCACAGTCTGAAGTAAACTCTGTAGGGCATGGTTTGGTGGCAACGTACGCATTAGCTGGAGGTTCTACATTTACACAGTGTTTGATTGTACAGAAAGGATGCTCATCTGTCCAAGTATTGTTGGCCTGACAGAAGCGAATTACTGGTCCATTAAAATCAAAACCATAGTCACAGGAAAATGAACAGTTATGATCTGTGATTTGGTCTCCTGAACAAACAATGCTACCATTTTGGGGTGCAACCAATTGAGGCTGACACAGTTGACCTAAGTGTAATGAAATTGGGTTATATCTTTTACAAAATGGCTGAATAGTGAGTATTTAAAGGTACATGTACATGTAACTGTTCATCAAATTATTGTTCGCAAGGGTCTGACATTCTCATCCACAGACACATATAATATCACATTAATTTTGTACTATGTTACTTGCATGTGTACATTTAGGTGGGTATCTACATGTATATTCATCATTCAATAATAACCTGTACATCCATGATAATCAGGATCAAGATCATAACCATCTCTACAGGTACAATAATAACTACCAATGTAATTATGACAGTTGTGTTCACATCCTCCATTGCTTGTATCACATTCATTGACATCTGCAAAAATCATACCATACATAACTTACATGCAAGTAGTATATATTTACATGTATGTATATTTAATGTACATGTACATGTATCTATATATTACCATGCGTTGTATCATAGTTAAGGAAGTTGCGTCCATTAATAAGTGTTGCATGTAATAGAATGCATGCTCAACTCTACAGAGCACAGACTTGCAGGAAGAAAGCTGATTGACAATTAATGCTTGTACATGTAGTTTACGTAGGAAATAGTTTTTTTAGCTAAAATGTATTCCTTTTAAGTTCTACAAGAAACATAGTTTCAGGTATGAGAAATCCAGCCATGATTATTAAATGCTGGACATCACAAAGCAATTATAGGGATACTTTTTTCTTCGGATATCTTGTCATTATTATAATTACTGAAACAACAAAAAGCGACGTTTTAATAAATGTAGGAATTTAAATGTATGTAGTGCAGAAAAAACTTGTTTGGTGCTAGTAATGGCATTACATATTACTGTTAACAACTATGGATTGCTAATGTGTATATGCATATTAGTGTTGTTTTAGTTAACTAACTACAACTAAAACCCCTTTTAGTAAGGCATTATGACTTTTGGTTAACTAAATTACATGTATAACTAAATTACAAGTTGATTCAATAACTAAAATGAAAATTGGCCAATAATAGGCAGCTTTAGCTAGTTAACTAAACCTCAAGCCCTAAACCTCTTTTACTTAATATACTGTAACAATTACTAAAGTGGTTGTTATTATCAAACTAAAACAACACTAATGTATATCTTTACACTTTACACAAAAAAAAACAAACGAACATAATTTATATTTTAAAATAGTTCAAATATACAGAAAATTTCCTGTAGTGTTACAAATATGTACAGTTTACATTAATATGAATGCATAATTATGTACATACATGTACATGATACTTATTACAAACCTAGGCAAGTGTGATTATCTCCACCAAGATAATAACCTTCAAAACAAGTACAGTAGTAGCTTCCAATAGTATTACTACATACTTGATTACAACCTGAGATACCTTCAGAACACTCATGAATATCTGTAAAATGATAAAGAATTATTTCATGTATTACATGTCTTGTAATACATAATGCTCTGTTACTTAAACTCTGAACATTACCAATGAACATGTATGGTTTTCAGTAGCGTTTTCGTGGTGGTGTTCCACTCCCATTTCATCAGTTTGCACCACCATTTCAGCTCTGGAATTCAACCTGCATCACAATCTTTTTAAGGCTTAACACACACCTTTACAGTATTGTAAATACATTATTTACACTCGCTATACAATGCTTATATTGTACTAGTTACCAAACAAGATCTGACCTAGTTGCAAACAGCTAACATATCACAAGACTAGTTCTAGCCACTCACTACACTCAAGCTATACCTTTTGGCGTGCTTCAAGCATAACAATTAATGTTTTTCCCAAAAAATGGAAAATTTGAATAAAGATTTATACATGCTCCACTAATTGCCGAACTCATTATGAGAACACTGAACATGTATATTCACTAACCATCACATGTCTTGCCATCAACATTGAGCCTGTATCCATTATTACAAGAGCAAAAGAACGAGCCAATACTATTGTGGCAATTCTGATCACACCCATCAATATTAACTGCACACTCATCTTGATCTATATGATGAAAGGCACTCATAAATGAATATTCTTCATGAAGTAAAGTGAATTGAATGAAGTGTAACATTCAATCATATTTAATAAGCTTATAAGGAACACCACTAATCCACAAGCTTCTTTTCTGGAGCTGCACAGTTTGCTGCTACGACCAGGTAGGTGCATTTATTTATGACTATATGAATTGTTTTTACTAACAATATAAATTACAAGGACGTCCCATCAGCTTCTAGCTGGCCTGGCCTCAGGAGTCCTCACACATAATAATATATAAGCCCATAGTTTGGGATAGAGCTGGGTACCCAGCATTAATCATATTAATATTCTTACTGAGTGTTGATAACCACTCAGCCACTATAGATCCCAGGTAACTCTGTTAATTGGCTCTAGATATTTCTCAATGGCACATGTGCTAACCATTGTTAGATCATTTGAACCCATGCTTTGAAACCTTATCATAAACTCTAATTACATACCTTTACATCCTAGTCCATCATCTTCAAGCAGGTATCCAATGTTACAATCACAATGGAATGATCCAATCTCATTGTAACAGTTGTGATCACAGCCACCATTTTCATTATCACATTCATTAATATCTGTTAAAATGGGAAAACAATAAAAATTTAAAAGTTATAGATAAAATATAAATCTTAAATATAATACTGTACAAGTCTAAAATTAACCTAGTCTTCTATGTGAGAATAGTAATAATAGTGAAGATAGATCTAGAACTTAAATAAATAACTTATAATCAACTTACAGCATAATTTATAATCAACATACATCTATTAGGTATATACTTCATGATTGTACAGAGAGTTATGCAGGGGTGTTCAACTAAACAAGAAGATGGTGCCAACACCTGGCACCATCAACTAGTTCTGATGTCATAGCAGTAAACTACGTAACTGAAATTAATAAATGCTTCTGGAACTAGAAGCCCTTTTACCAAGAACAGATTTGATTGTCTTTTGTTCCATCATACTTACTGCTCATGCACATAACCTATAGACAGCTCCTCCTCTAGGCCCTCCTCGTTTAGAGGGGAGGGGCTGGCTACATGAGACTATGTATAACCTTTGACGCAAGTTTACTTGGTGCCAAAATCAGGCCTTCTTGTTGCCAAGAGACCTTCTTTGTCGCACCATTTGGCAAAAAAGTGACTAATTTTAACATACTTTGGTTGTTTATTATAAATAAAAGACTCAACCACACCTCTAAATTGTAAACACAATGTTTATGCACTATATAGCATATGAACTTCCTGCTGGACCTTTAGGCACTTCATTAGTTATAATTATATATAGTGGATGAAGTATAATTCATGAATGAATGAACATACCAAGTCCAGAACCACAATAGAACATTAAGTATTAGATAAACTTTATTGTATTAACCTGAACAGTTGATGGCATTAGTATCAAGTTGATATCCAATATGACATTCACAAAGATAGCTCCCGATAGTGTTATTACACACTTGCTCACAAATATCAGTCCCTTCATTACACTCATTGATATCTGTAAATAAAGACTGATTAGGTGATCTTATAACTATATTTATTGACTTACCATTACATCCATGATTATCTGTTGCTAGAATATAACCAATATCACATGAACAATCATAACTTCCAATACTGTCCGTACAGTTGTGATCACATCCACCATTGTCTGTATCACATTCATTAATATCTGGTATTTGAAAGAAAAGATAACAGAATGATGTGGTTATTTTAGTACATGTAATATCAATCTATTCGTGCTCTATTTATTCTTCTATCTGTAAATTTATTAAGCCTTGTCATATATCTGCAAACTTATTTAGTCTGTTATCTATCCATCTGATTTATTCAATCAAGGATTCTAACTAGGTTGTTTTTGTGATAGTGATATCCCACCATTTTGATATTAATAAAGATTAATTGGTAATCATTACACATGGAAAGCACAATTCCAATAAGTGTGTCTGATCAAAATTTCTCAATGAGTCATCAGTTTGCCTCGCTTCACAAATATTTATTACAATAACTGATTGATCCCACATGACAGATTTGTGGTGATAATCCTAACATAATGATTTATACATTCCTATGTTTCATCGTCCATTCATTTGTCATCAGGGTTCTTGCTAGGCTTCTGTAACAGATTGTGTTCTGGGAACACGATTTGTCATTACTCTAGTTTTAGTTTATTAATAATTATTCCTACAGTTATGTATTTCATTGCTTTCACTGGACAATCAAACTACTATACCAATATACTACAACATCTGTACAAGTACTTCTGAAATGATTGAAGTATTCTTATTCATCAACTAAATAATTATAAACTCACTAGTACATCCATGATCATCTGTATCTAATGAATAACCAATATCACAAGAACAGTAATAACTACTGATAGTATTAGTACATTGATGAGCACATCCATCACTATCTTCATCACACTCATTAATATCTAGTAAAATAAATAATGGTTTTTACTATTTAATAGAAACGTTTTGTTACACTATTATTATATTTGATACAACAGCTGTTATTATTAATAGACATGTTTTGATACTACTACTGTTACCAATAGAACTATTAATAGAAACATTTGTTACTACTGACTGTAATAAATACTGTTGTTTAGCTACTGTAAGTTCCTAATAACAGACACTGTCAAAAACTGCCGTTACTATTAATAGCTGCTGTAGTTTCTATTAATAATTTCATGTACATACAGTATTATTAGCTACCATTTGTTACCAATATTATCAATAACTGATATTACTATTAATAGTAACTGCTAATAATAGCTATATAACTAGTTGCTGTTAACATACCATGACAAGTTCTCTCATTAGTGTCATTGAGTCTGTATCCAATCTTACATGTACAATAATATGATCCAATAGTGTTATGACAATAGTGATCACACCCATCAATATCATCAGAACACTCATTAACATCTACAGAGGTAAATACATGACAGTATTATTACTTTACTAATAATTATAAATACTGTATATAATATACAAGTCTAAATGTAAATGCTTTAATCAACTTATTATGGCATGCAGGGCCATCTTTATGATTGCTTTCCATGGAGTTGAATCTATATAATTATTAATGTGTCACATACATACGTATATATACAATGTATGTTGTATGCATAGGTAAGAATACTGCATCATTCCAGGGGGTTTGGTCAATTAATGGTGTGGTGTATAATAGAACACGCACACTAGCCAGCAGGAAGAAATCTGCTTCATGTAAACGCTTACTGGAACTAATAGCTGTAAAATATATTCCTATAAAGTTCTACAAGAACATTTAAAATTACTATCAAAATAATGTCTACTGAAGACCATTGAGTTTCATGCACGCATGATAAAGTCAGCTATTACTGAATGATGACGTCACAAAGAATTCTTTTTGCTCAACAGCCCTCCAGTGTCAAGCACATCTGGGGCCTGAACAACTGATGCACTCACTCCATCAGGGGCATTTCTTTTTGTCCTCTTCAGACAGTTCCTTGCTGCCATTTGGCTAGACGTCAACAAGGAGCTGGATTCTCGGACATCCCAACCATCGCCCCAAGAACAGAGACCATCCTCAGGTCCCACTGCTAGCTAGCACTGCACTTCCCACCTCACCCATCCCCTCACTCGTATCAACCTGGTCCTCTGGGGCCCCGGCACTCATCCTACTGGACCACCTGCCTGAAATCCATGTCATCATTCTCCAGGTTCCTGGAAGGGTTGTCAGCCCCAGCCCAGGCTGGTCTCATCCCCTCACCAGCCGTGGAGCCTGTCCCACACAAGCTCAGTTAGCGGATTCAGTTGCGGGACCTCCTGGGGGACAATATCGCACTCATACAACAGTTGGAATCTGTTCAGGGCTCCTTATAGTCGTATTTTGGGGAGGCTTAAACCCTATCTGTGAGTGATTACCTTATTCTCATTCTGGCTGCATTGGTTTTTGGCCTATATGGCTATCAGAACAACTCATCAAGCCACTCGTGATCAACTGACCTATTCCCGGCTCCTTATTCAAGAATACCTGCGACATGGCAGAAGGTGGCCATCAACCATTCTCTTCCCTGGAATACTCTCCACCTGGCCTCCATCCTTCTTCAGATGTTGGGGATGGGGTCTTTTTGCACACTTTGCATGTTGTTTGGCCTTTTTGGGGGTTCCTGCGATGTGGAGAGTTCACTTGCCAATTCTTGGGAGGTTTTTCCCATTCCATGCTGTCGACTGTTGATATTAGGGTTGACTCACACTTAAATCCCGAATGTTTGGCAGTACATCTCTGAGAGAGCAAAACAAATCCTTTTGGTGCTGGGGTCACCTTATACTTGGGCAGAACTGGTGACGCACTATGTCCGGTCACATCGGTTTTGGTATACTTGGCTCTTCGGCAAACAACTCCTGGACTGCTGTTTATATTTATGGCACACCACTTTCCTGTGCTCATTTTGTCACAGCATTCCAGCAGGCACTGCAGATGGCAGGGTTTCACACCTCTCCATACAGTGGCCACAGATTCAGGATTGGGGCAGCTATGACGGCTGCTGAGGTTGGCTTGAGTGACTCCCTCATTAAGATGTTTGGCAGGTGGAAATCAGTGGCCTATGCCATGTACATTCGATCTTTGAGAGAGTGTCTCATGTCTGTTCCTTTGGTATTCATTGGGTCCTAGCGGTGAGTATGCGCATAAGAACATCTCAGAAGTTCTGCCTGAGATTACTGCAACTTTAATGTATCCTAATTTGTTTTTTCTCCTTACTCTACGGATGTAATTTAGTAGTTTTGAAAATGTCGTAGACTTTGTTTGAATCTGTTGTTCAGAGACAATTATAATAATTATACTACCATTAGTTTTCCTTGTATTTCTTACTTTGTCTCAGAAAATATCTCACTACATGATCCAGTATATTTTAATTCTATTTTTTGCCTTACACAACTTAATACATTTCAATTTGTTTTTCTTATTTTATTTCTTTATTTGTAAGATGTGACTAGTAGTTAAGCTAGTAAATTGACCCTGGGGTACTAGTCATTTAGTTGGGTGAGTTTCAACGACATGAAAGTTAGTATGGGTGTACACTGTCTAGAGTGGGTAGTGTAGTGCATGAATGCACTAATGGAGGATGTTGGGTGCCAATGTTGGTGTAGGCTTGCTAGGGATGCCTAATGCATTCATGTATTAGACATGGCTAGAGTGTGTCACTGGGTGGAGTCATGCTCTCTTTGATTTTATCAGCATTGTACCCTGATCCTAGCGATGCTAAATCATGCTCTGCTGTTGCAAACTAGTCAATAGCATATGAGAGTGGCCCTTGCTATATTACCAACCTCTTTTTCTGGCTATATATATATGTTGTAGCTGAAAACTCAGTTTAGCTCATTATACAGTATATCCAATCCCCAAAATAGTTAAATATGCATTACTGTTGTATTAACCACATACATGTACACCTCACGTTCTGTAATAATTGTACTTGAATGATACTCTTTGATAAAACATTTTATTGCACTTTATATACACATGTACCTGTACATCCTAGTCCATCATCATCAAGTGTATAGCCAATGTCACATTCACAATGAAATGATCCAATCTCATTAACACAAGTCTGATTACAACCTCCATTATTACTATTACACTCATTAGTATCTAATAAAAATATAAATAACATGTATATGTAAGTAGATAGTTGAATAGACTCATTGAAGATTATGTGTATACATGTAAATAAGCCGAAACGTTAATATAATTTCAATAGTATAGTGTGATAAGGTTATTCCTACGTATCTGTTAAAATAGTTATCTCACTGGTGTGTGTGTGTGTGTGTGTATTTGTGTGTGTGTGTGTGTTGGTGTGTACGCATGTGTATACATGCATATGTATATGTAAGTGCCCACTTGTCCAACAATGTACATAAGCATGTAATACATGTACCTGAACAGTTGAATCCATTTCCTTTTAAATAATATCCAGTATCACAAACACAGTGATAACTACCAATATCATTAACACAAGTATGTTCACACAAGTGAGTACCGAGGGTACACTCATTCAGATCTAGAAATAAGAATAATTACAGATCTTCAGTTACATGTACATTTGAAATGACCAATAATCCATTAATCTATACAGCTATCATTATTCCATCTTTTGTTTATCCAACCAACATCTACCTATACATAGATCAATTTGCTGATTATCCATTAATCTCTTCTGTATAATTATGACTCCAAATACCATCAACTCATTCATCCAATGATCCATTGATCCATTGATCCATCCATCCATCCATTCATCCATATTTAAATATGCATCGCTCATCTATCCATTTGTGATCTTCATCAATTTATCTATTCATAACATACCATCACAAGCATGATCATCAAAGTTCAGTTCATATCCATCATTACAAGAACATGTGTAACTACCCACACTATTAGTACATGTGTGATTACATCCTCCATTACTAGTATTACACTCATTAATATCTGAAGAATGCGTAATATGTAATAACATAATGAATTACAAAATGTATTTCATAAAACAAATAGTTTAGTCCAGAGTTAACTTTCAACTATAATAATAAAATCAGCATTTTACTTCATAGTTTTGAATGACACTATTGTACATGTAATGCTGTATGCTTAATTTCAATTGAATCTCATATACGCATTGCTGCCCTGGGCCACATGCAAGATCTAAAGCAATATCTTGATTTGCCCAGTACAACAGTATACATGTCTTCATAAATGAAAAAATGTGATGAGTCTATTCATGTACTATACTAAATATTACTATACTGCTAACCCCGAGCCACTTAAACCCATTGGCAACCCTCAATCATACATGTATGACGTAAATACTATACATGTACTAAATACTGTAATAATGTCCCAGCCAGTGGAATATTATTGCATTATTGACTGAATAACAATTAGTCTGCGTTCCCATCCCAATGATTGCTTTCCACGGGGATTTTTGTATATATATATTTTATAATTTTGTTTGTGTCATAATGTATGTAGTTAAGGCAGTTGGGTCATTATGGGGACTCAGTGAATTAATTGGTGTGGCATATAATCGAATTCATACTCAAGCTACAGCAGGACAGCAGGATAAATTAAGCTTATGGAAACTGCAATTACTAGCATTGCAAACTTATACAAGAACTATTAACAAGTAAGAAGAATGAAAAAAAAGTAACTTTATTTATAATGTAAATGTTGTTGGGATTAAGTCATCCAGCAAAGATTATTAGTGATTAGTGATTATTAGTGATTCGAGATACATGTACTTTACCCCATATATCTTGTTATATTAATTTTTACTATATAAGTAGTTAACTATACATGCATGTTTACTATTATACCACTGAAGAAGATACAAAGTAGCTGAATAGCCAATGAAATGTTTTTTTATTATTTGATTTCAAATAAACTGATTGGAGAATTAAAGAAATAATTATCTACTATCATTCATTCAGGATTATTATATGACATCAACATCATCAAGCACAATGATAAACTCACCAAGACAAGTCCTATTATTACTGCTAAGAGAGAATCCAGTGAAACAGCTACAAACATAACTTCCAGGAGTATTACTACACTCTTGATTACAACCAGAAACATGAGCAGAACATTCATTAATATCTGTGCAATATACATGTATGTGTTATAATAATGTTAGCACATGAATGCTTATCTCATATCTTACCTGTACAGTTTCTTCCATCTGTCTCCAGTATATATCCACTATTACATGTACAGTAGTATGAAGAATGTGAATTATGACAGTTCTGATCACAAGCATGTGCATTTGATGAACATTCATCATGATCTGAATATGTATGAAATAATTAAGAGGTTTATTATTTTATGGACCTGATTCATAAAAAATGTGCACATGTCTACTGAATAAGGAAGCAAGGAAAGTGTTGCTTCTATTTTGAGTGGGATAGAATGTTTAGAAGTAATGTATAATGCAATAGCTTTATAAAATGGAAACAATGAACTAATGCTTTCAGAGACTGAAGACAGAAGCCAAAGTAGACAACATTTGAATAATATAATTTTATTAATGAATAGTAAACATGAAGTGAACACATCTCTCTCTGTCTCTCTCTGTCTCTCTGTCTCTGTCTCTGTCTCTGTCTCTGTCTCTGTCTCTGTCTCTGTCTCTGTCTCTGTCTCTGTCTCTCTCTCTCTCTCTCTCTCTCTCTCTCTGTCTCTCTCTCTCTCTCTCTCTCTCTCTCTCTCTCTCTCTCTCTCTCTCTCTCTCTCTCTCTCTCTCTCTCTCTCTCTCTCTCTCTCTCTCTCTCTCTCTCTCTCTCTCTCTCTCTCTCTCTCTCTCTCTCTCTCTCTCTCTCTCTCTCTCTCTCTCTCTCTCTACTCTCTCTCTCTCTTCTCCTCTCTCTCTCTCTCTCTCTCTCTCTCTCTCTCTCTCTCTCCTCTCTCTCTCTCCTCTCTCTCTCTCTCTCTCTCCTCTCTCTCTCTCTCTCTCTCTCTCTCTCTCTCTCTCTCTCTCTTTCTCTCTTTGTCTCTGTCTCTGTCTCTGTCTCTGTCTCTGTCTCACACACACACACACACACACACACACAGCAGAATCACTTATCTTTGTTGCTATCTTTATTGCAGCTACATGTACATGTATCATAACAAAGTCTATAATATGGTGGCTATTGTACCAGCATAACATTAAAATGCTTAATGCATCATATTGTATGTTATATACATGTAATTCATTATCATTACATAGAGATGGAGACACAAGACACAATACTTTTATAGTGTCTAGTTGTTTTAAAAGTATCTCTAATATCTCTTAACAATATCTAGTCTTGTACCCAGGCTCTTAAGATGGCAGAGAAAAAAAGGGCCTGGATTTGATTTACAACTGTTTTTGCAAACAAAAAATTATTTAACAAAGCAACATCCAGTACCCCTCAATAAATGTTCCAGTAGTGTTATTGTCTCGCTCACCTGAGCATCCCAGGTTGTCCTCATCAAGAAGATATCCTGGTAAACATTCACAATGATATGTACCGTCCTCATTAACACATGTTTGATCACAATCACCATTCTCGTCATCACACTCATCAATATCTGTATCAATTTAGAGGTGAATAAAACATACTTCTAACTGGATGTCAATTACCTATACAAGTAACTTCATCAGTATCTAGTTCATATCCAGTAGGACAGTCACACAAATAGCTACCAACTGTATTATAACAATCATGACTACAATCATCAGTATCCTCTGTACACTCATTAATATCTGTGAGAAGAAAAGGTCTATATGATCTTTACTCACACATATACACATACAGACACTGCAACACACATGCACACATGAATGCACAATAAATACACACACAACACATATTCATGTACACACAGTCACACACACATACACACCTACACATATACACACACAAACATTATTATACACACAAACGGATATAACCCAGTTTGCCTAAAAATTAAATTTTAGTGCTTCAGCTAATTGCAGCTAATTAAATAACAAATCATTAATAGTTGGCAAACTGGAAACACCTCACATGCAAGGTCAGTGGTTCTGGTTCTGCTATTTCCTGGAAGGAGAGTGCTCATCTTTCTATGGACTTCATCAGTATATAATCACTTTTAGTTGGTTAATCCTACACAACTTCGGTTCTATTCATGGATTAGGTAATACCCAAGCTCTGGGTAACAACAGATGGTGCCTCTTGGTTTAAAGGGTCCACTTTGGAAATTGTGGTCTTTCCAATCGATTCGTGGGACTTACCACCCTGTGCATTCTGATGCCACTTTAAGTCAGGGGGTATAATAGAACTTCAGACAGTGTGGCATAGTGGTTAGATCTTCGGCCTCTTGATCGCAATGTCAGTGGTTCTGGTTCTGCTCCTGGATGTAGAGTGTTTGTTTTTCTGTGGACTTCATCAGTATACAATGTATATATTATAGCTTTAATTTAAAAGGTTGGGTAAATCTAAAGTTGGTATATTTAAATAGACATTTATTCTCTTACCATCACATCCATGTTCATCAGAGTTGAGATTGTATCCTTCATCACATTCACAATTATAACTTCCAGCAGTATTAACACATGTTTGATTACAACCTCCATCATTAGTACCACACTCATTGGTATCTGTATGAATCATACATGAAAATAGAATATTAAATACACATTTATAGCCTCTTACTATGAGTTATAATTATTGTGAATATTGGAAGCTATAGACAATTTATAACTTCCCAATTTCTTTGCATAGAGACAGACACTGTAACTATGGTAACAGTATTGTGCAGACACAATCTCAACAATGAGTAGGATATAAATCATGTGCACATGTGGTCTATATATTTCCTGACTAGACTAACACATATACATGTACATACATTTACATGTAGATAGATAAACACAACAGCTTTAAAATGTGAAGAAAGACAGATAGTAAAGCAGATCAAATAATTGATGGACAGAGAGTATGACTTACCAATACATGTTTCATCATCAATTCCCAGTTCATATCCAGTATTACAGTAACAAGCATAAGATCCATCAGTATTTGTGCAAATCTGATTACATCCATTAGAATCATCATCACTGCATTCATTGATATCTATATTGCATATTAAATAATTTAAAACATAAAACATTTAAAACAAAATATTGGATATGTAAAAAATGCAGAAAGAGACATGTGTGTGTGTGTGTGTGTGTGTGTGTGTGTGTGTGTGTGTGTGTGTGTGTGTGTGTGGATCAGCTGGGACTTCAACTCTGGACTTTATGAATAATCAAATGTTCTATCATCTGAGCTACTGTAGCCTGATTGAGAAAGAGTATTTCATAGACATTGTCTACTACGTACTACATGCCAGAGAAATACAGCTGTCTCTCTAATTATATGTAAGTTATTATCACTAATCTATGTATTGTAGTGTGCACTTCAAGTGATTATTAAAGAGCACATATACAGAGTAGGAAGGAGGGGACTATCAGAGTACATAGGGTATGTGTAGTTTCATCCCCAGCCACACCCTCTCTATACTCTGGAAAGCGTCTGACAACAGTGGCCAATACTTTGGGACAGGATGACATTTCATTCTGGAATGCTGGAATACCAATCGGATTGCAGATAGCTCAATAAACTCCATATTCAACACTATGATGTCACGTGTTTTGAAGATAACTTGACTTCAAGATCTAGGCTTCTAGCGGTTGATACTGAGTCATGTGAAAAGCTATTAGAAGGGTTTGAAGGAAGTCTGTTGTATATTTTCTACCTGACTTAAAACAAACAAGATGTATTGTGTCTCTGCCACTGTCAATAGTTAGTCGCTGTGATTTGGTTGTTGTCGCTAGTGAATGACGGTTTGGAGGCAATGTTAAAAAGTACAGATATGGAATTGAGTATTTTTGTTGTTATATACTCTTTTTAAGATACAAGAAACTTCTTTGCACACACCCCCAATAACACAAACCAGACGCTCTCCTAGTTTAGAGGGGGTGTGGCTGGGGACAAGACTAGGGTATGAGCATAACCAGGAAACACACTTAAGGTCCATAAATATGGGACTAGTGGGTCCAACATCTAGAGAACGTAAATTTAGGATGGAAAGGAGAGGACTAGTGCAGAATATAATATAGTGTCCTATCCTAATTATGATGCACACAATGCATACATATAATGCTGATTTGTAAAGACATCAAGGAAGGAGAATAAATTAATTTTAAAACCTATACTTACATATACATTATACAATGTACATATATATATTGGGTTAGTCCATCCTTATTTTCTACCTCTATGTCTTAGCAGGTGCTCTATTAGTAACTAATAATTAACTATTATTTTGATGATACTAGTAGTTATTAACAGGTCTAATACCTTTTATATGTATATGTAATAATTAAAACTGTATGAGGTAGTAATAATATAATAATTATATAAAAATTGCTTACTTCCTCATTATAGATAAATCTATCAGATACGTAGTTGGCAAGTTGCAGCTGTACAACTGACCAATAAAATTAATGTTAGTTTACAGGGTACATGTTTATCGTAACCAATAGAGACCAATTAGACCAATCAGTTTCTAGATAAGTATATATTTATATAGATTCAGCCCCATGAAAAGCAATTATAGGGATGGCTGTGTGGGCTATAAAATATTAATGTATATTTAGTCTATAACACTTACAATGTACATGTATATGTGCATATACAAACATACATGCTAATACCTTTTATTCACTTACCTGTACAACTATTTCCATTAGAGTCTAGAGTGTATCCCTCATCACAACTGCATATATTACTTCCATCAACATTAGTACATGTGTGTTCACAACCTCCATTATTAGTATTACATTCGTTAATGTCTGTATAATAATGGGAGATGGAATGAGGTTGAATTTGAAATGTCATATGCTAATTTTCTAATATATATATTTCTAACTGTGGACAACTAACTTAATAATTTTAATATTTTAGTTTTATAGATGTGTTTATGAGCCCCTACGGGTTCATTCACCATTGTAACCAAACAGTACACACGAAGTACATCTTATAAATTTGGTAACTGCACTACTTACACATGCACACAACAAGCTTTATTTGCAATTTTTGATGGTAATTTTTACGAACTTATAATGAGCTGAATTCTACTCAATTTAACTAGTTAATTTTACTTTGGTACTAAACGCTAAATGCAGAAAAATCCCAAGCAATGAGGTTGGCTCTGTCTATTCTAAAATAACTCCTTTCATTCGTTAGCTGGTCTTGTTCTAGTGAGGCAAGTTTTCAGTGAGAAGGTATAAGGCAGTACATTTTAAGCTATTGTGGCTGTTAAATTTTCATATAAGCCACTGTAGCTTTTAAATCTTCTGTGGCTATTTCTGTGGTTTTTAAAATGATATGTATTAATTTATGTATATATATACGTATATATATACAATTTGTACTCAGGTGTCTTTCTTTCTTTCTTTCTTTCTTTTTTTCTTCTTTCGTGATAATATCATGTATATACATGTATATATATGTGTGTATAGATGTACATATACATGTGTTGCGATATGTGTTATTTCCTCTGTGCTAACTCGCTAAGCAATAATTTATTCATACCTGTGCAGCAGTCACTACCAGTCCAGCCATTATCACATGTACAAGTGCCTGGAGATGTACATTCAGTACAATGATTACATGAATCAGAACACACAGCTGTTGAGAAAGAAGATATAATTAAATTTAAAATATTATAAGTATGATAATCTAGAGACTATTGTTTGTGGGTATTATTTTTAGTGATTTTTATCAAATGCAACACAGTAGCTAGTATACACACACCATTAATTCCTTTGAGCATGAGATTATTCCTAAGCTCAATACTCCTAAATTGGGTATCTATAATTTGCTGAATTTGTACTCACAAACAATAGTTACCTTAAGATATAGTCTCGCGTAGCCAGCCCCTCCCCTCTAAATGAGGGAGATGGTCTGGTATAAAGCTATTGTGTGTCTGATTCTGAGAGCTTCCGGCCGGATATCTGGTAGAACTCGAGTAGATATACCAGACCCTCTCCCTTGTTTAGAGGGTAGGGTCTGGCTACATGAGACTACCTTAAGATATATGTATAACAATATGGCTGCATAAATCATAATCCTTTTAAATAGAGCATGTAGAATAATAGAGAGATACAATGTATTATCAGATATTAGAAAAAAGGGATAATTTTAATATCTCACGTGAGCATCCTTCATCATCTGAATCTAATGTGTATCCTGTATTACAAGAACATGTGTAGCTACCCACACTATTAGTACATGTGTGTTCACATCCTCCATTATGAGTATCACACTCATCAATGTCTATAATATTATGTATGAATATGTAATTTTATATATGTGAGTACGTTTGCATGTGTGTGTGTAGATGCATGACTGTGTGTATTTGTATATGTGTGCACATTTGTGATACGAATGACTAAGGTGTGTTTTGTGGGTGCATGGGTTTGTGCATGTGCATGTGTGTATGTGTGTATGAGTATGTATGAAAACACTACATGTATATGCACGCATGTGTTCCATATAGAGATATATATGTACATGTACATTACACATGTATATTGACATGTAGTAACTCACCATCACAACTGAGACCACTAACAGTGTAACCATCACTACACTCACACACAAAACTACCAATAGTGTTACGACAGGTTTGATCACATCCTCCATCATCACTATCACACTCATCAACATCTATAGAATAGTTTAAAAGATTATTATAAAGCTTTTATGTATTGTATGTGTAATCAGTATAGTAGTAGTTATACTTAGGTACATGTATGTATATGCCCCAGTTACAGCATATATCATTATGCACACATGTTTTATCAGCATATGGAGCAATGTTTTCAGGAATGTATGCACACATGACGTGTGTGTGTGTGTACAAATGTATGTGTGTTGTGTGTGCATGAATGTGTGTATGATGATGAGTGTATATGTGTGTGTGCGTGTGAGTGTGTGTGTGTGTGTATGTGTGTGAGTGTGTGTGTAATCATTATAGTAGGGTTTTGGTTAGTTTTAGTTACAGTATACATCTACATACACATAAAATATATTAGTGGTATGATGATACCAATCTTCGAGTTTTATGTATGCAGCTTTGTGTTCACAATGTATACACGTGTACGCGACATGTGTATTTATGTATCTATGTTGTTTGTGTATATAAGTACATGTATGTGTGTTTGTTTATGTAAATGTATGTGTGTGTTTATGTCTTTGTGTGCATGTGCATTGTGTGCATGTATGCGCATACGGTAGTGTGTGTATGTGTATGTATGTATGTAATACTATGTATACATGTGTGTATGTGTTGTGTATATACAACATGTACATGTACACAATGTACATGTGTATGTGCATGTGTGTGTGTGTATGTGTGCATGTGTTGTGTAATGTTTGTCTACCTGAACAATGCTTGTTAGAATCAAGTTGATATCCAGTATCACAAGAACATGTGAAACTACCATCACTGTTTGTACAAGTGTGTTCACATCCTCCATTACCAGTATTACACTCATTGATATCTATAGAATGTCAATATGACATAACTTATTACATGTAGATGCAATGTTTGATTGCATAAGACTTGTGCAATGTGTTATTATGATATACAGGCATGAGAGAATTAGAAACAAAGGAAAACTGAAAAAAGTCAGGAATCCAATTAGAGATTGAAACAAGGACTTTCTGATATCTAGTCAGATACTCTTACCATCTGAGCCACCTGACTCCTTGATGATAGAAGAGTGTAGGATTGTACTAATCCCAAAGCTAGCTTCAAACCTAGCTATATCTAACTAACTCTCTCAAAGACCTCATGAACTGATATAACTTATTTCATTCACTTACCACTACAGTCATGTTTATTACTATCTAATGAATATCCAGTATCACATGTACAGTAATAACTACCATCAGTATTAACACAGCTATCATCACATCCTCCATTATTAGTATTACACTCATTAATATCTACAATGGAGAGCAGAAACAGAAGATCAATATACATTCAAGTGATGTACATGTACATTGTAGTTTGTGACATCTCAATACTGCATCTATGAAATTGACTAATAAAAATGTTCTATTTGTTTGTGTGATAGCACATATACAAATACAAGTACCGTAAATCGGGAATATTTCGTCTCTAAAATATTTCGAATTTTTATTTTTCGTATGTATATATTTTCGTACGTGCGTACGTTATTATTTACGAATACTGTTTATTTCCATATACCCGTTAATTTTCGAATTTTTAAATTTCGTACGCATACTGTTATACGAAAATTTTTATAGTACGAAATTTTCCCGAATTACAGTATCTAAAGCCCAGGGTACATATACAAATACAAGTACCTAAGCCGAAGGTACATATACAAATACAAGTACCTATTTTGTGTAAACCTAATAAGGCACATGTACAAATACATGTACATGTACCTAAAACCTAAACTAGCTCATTATCAGGGCACTCGCACAATGTATTTTCAAGTTGAACACAAGTCATTGAGGAAATAGAACAGTAAAGAGGACTTTTAATAATTACTGTATTTATTCATACCATCACAATTATGTCCATCACTATTAAGAGTATATCCCGTATTACAAGAACATGTATAACTACCAACAGTATTAACACAGTTCTGTTCACAACCTCCATTACCAGTACCACATTCAAGTTCATCTAAATAAAAAATTAATGAATAAAACTATACAGGAGAGATATATAGGGTTGATTATTATGTATTAGTGATTACATCACTATTAACTATATACTATGTGATTTAATATAGCATGAGGGCAGAGTTAATAAAGGTTCAGTGATGTAATAAATGAATCGAGGGCTAGTGCAATATGCACATGTAAATGAGACGTACGTATATCTATCTATCTATCTACAATGTATCTATCCATCTACAAGTATCTTTTTATCAATCCATCCATCCATCTATCCATTCATATATATACAGTATATATACTGTATATATATATATATATATATCTATCTATCTATCTATCTATCTATCTACCTGTCTATCTATCTACCTATCTAAGTATCTGTCTGTCTGTCCGTTTGACTGTCTGTCTGTCTGTCTGTCTGTCTGTCTACCTGTCTGTCTATCTATCTATCTATCTATCTATCTATCTATCTATCTATCTATCTACCTATCTATCTATCTATCTATCTATCTATTTATCTAATTATCCACCCATCCAACCATAATCATATATCTATTTATCAATCCATCCATCATATATCGTATATATGTACATGTATACCTTTTTCAATTCCTTTACCATTTTATTTTTATTGCATGTAGCGATTATCATTGTATACTCCACCAAAATAAAATAGCTACATCATAATTGGCTATTTACAATTGTGCAACTATAGTGGTTAATAGTTAAGGTACAATGCATCCTGACCTTTTCATTTTTAGTTATGATATCATGATTTATTATAAACTCACATGTTATACATTGTATAAACTAGCATGTAGTGAATACATGCATTCACATTAAACATGTCATTTTATTGCCTTCTAGTTCATAATAGCCAATCAGATCACATGATTTAATAAAATACATATACAAGTACATAGCACTAAATGTACTCGTGGGAATAATTAAATGTGTGAGTTCACTATAATTCATATTATGCATACTAACTCACCATTACAGTTCTTGCCATTTCCTGCTAGATAGTATCCATCGTTACATGAACAGTAGTAGCTACCAGCATTGTTATGACAATTCTGAGCACATCCTCCATTATTAGTATTACATTCATTAATATCTGTAGCAGTTAAAAATGAACATGTAGTAATATGTTTGTGTGTACTGCATGTTTGATGAGTTGTTTTTTTCATAGGATTACATGGTTGGGTCATAATGATTTTACGGCAATTAATGACACCCCATATTTATATTTACTAATACTCCCACATCATGATATAAAATCACTATGATCCTAGACCCTAAAGCACTAAAATCATTAAGACCCCTCCTTCCTGGCTACTATTAGGTGTGCATACAATTATGCCTAATTAAACTTTTTAAACAAATCTACATATGTAGAATATAGTTAAAGCACAGTGATAGTCCTATATATAGTATCAACTATGTATATGTGACTGTAGAGGAATAGTTGCCATTCCTGCTTACCAAATTGTATAAAATGGCTGAATTACTGAGTTTAAATATAAGCATTTGACAAAATTAATTTTCTCCAAATGACTGATTTTTGCATCCATGGTCACATATAGTTGAAACATTATTCACACACTTGTCGGTTTATCTGATCTTCTTTCTTTTTTTTCTTACTTTACTTAACTTATACAAACAAGTGAATATGATAATAGTTAGTAAACTAGTTTATTAAACTACTCTTACAGGTTTACTAACATATGCTTGTATCTTTCTCTATAGTCAGATTTGTGACATTAGTTTAAAATAATAGAGACAGATACGGAAGTGTATATTTTGTTTGTGTATATTTGTTCGTCTATGTTGATTTTTATTTTCCTGCTAGGTAATATTTACAAGTCACAGTTCATTTGATCTTGATCTATATTGACTACTATGAAGTACATGTCATAATAAGGCATACGGTAACAAGTATATTAATACAATATAGCTATATACATAGCATGTGTGTCAGTACTAATAAGTACGTATTCACTAACTACCAGTTATAAATTTCATTTGTGATTTTAGACATATGTGTTATATTTATGTACTCTATCTATCTATCTATCTATCTATCTATTTATCTATCTATCTATCTATCTATCTATCTATGTATCCATAGGCTGGGATGGTAAGGGAATGTTTTAATGCTCAAAGAACTGTGCTGGTCACATATATACACATATTATTCTGTGATGTATTTCAACAGTGCTTTAACTATTATGTATACATGTATTTAGTATTATGTATACATGTATTTAGTATAATACAGTTTTACAATGCAGGGTCTATACATAGTATCAACCATATATAACATGTACTGTATAATATACACATGCCTCTTTCTGTGATGTACTCAACAGTGAAACTATATACATATTAGTTAAAGCACCAGTGCGAGTGCTGTATGGAAAATATAGTATGAGGGGTAGGGTCAAGAAGCTCATATAGCATGAGGCATAGCCAAGTGCTTTTAGTACATGTAGTTTATATCGATGGATGTTGCCAGTGATGGAGAGGAAGTATAAAGTACTCATGTTCTTCGCTAAATTCAAGGTAAGCATGTTGTTTTCTAGTACTGTGAACAACATCTGGAAAATATAAAACCAGATATACCAAGTGTGTTATATATGGAAAATATAGAATTGAGTTTGATATTAGGTGTCATAGTGCTATAAATGTAGTGACCAAAGCACTGTTGAAGTACATCACAGAATGAGACGTGTGTTATAGTTGATACAATAATTATACAGAATTAGCACTGAATACATGTATATACTTACATGTGTAATAGCACAACAAGTTTTGTATTACTGTCAACATCACACTATATGGGACCTAATATTCAAAAAGGACGTTTTCCGCAGCATAAATTTTGTCAGTTACTAACAAAATAACCATGGTTATTTTGTTAGTAACTGACAAAATTTTATATAAGGAGATTGATAATAGGTCTTACTGGATACTGTTGACTCCCGGTACAAAATGGCAGAATTAGGCCAAATTTATGCTGCGGAAAACGTCCTTTTTGCAAATAGTGAATGTTTAAAAGATACGCATTTGCTCTAATTAATTTAGCAGGAAAAGTTCTCATTTCAAATAACTACATGTATTAGGTCATATGACAAATTTTACATATCAATAATTGACACATCTAATAATATCAATACACGTAACTGACCATTGCAAGTCTTTCCATTACTCTGAAGTGCATATCCACTGTCACACTCACAATAGAAACTACCAATAGTGTTAATACAATCATCATCACATCCTCCATTACTGTCACTACATTCATTTATATCTGTGATTAAGTATGAGATGAAATTTAACAAACCACTACATTTGGCTGATGTACACACTTCACAGGTGGATTGAATTTTTTGGAATGTGCAATTAAATTGCGAGTATAATGGCTTACATGTATTTCCATACTAATAAAAGATAATATGACATTTTGTAGTTTTAAATGATGAAAATATGTATTGGAGCTGTAAAAAAATAAGACATCCATGTTCACCATCACCTCAGGATAATGTTCATAACTTTTAATTTGGAATGACCAGCAATCTTTTTTTCCTAGGCCTGTACCATGTTCTTTTGTGTGTATGTCAAATTTCAAATCCATTGTTTCATTATTGAGTTATAGTATATATAATCATGTATTAACCTTATGACATTAAACGATACACTATATTACATAATATCATTAAAATAATTTTGAGGTCATTATGAAATGTGAGGTTTGTCTTCATGTACCCACTTTCACTTTGTATATTTAGATGTAAGGTTACAAAATTAGGGTAGGTATCAAAAGTGAGTATTGATGTACCGATAATCGGTTTGGTAATTCATATCAGTCATTATTAGCCATTATTATTGGTCATCGGTTATCTCTAAAAGATGTAACTACGATATTGTAATAAATGTACCAATAATGTCATTTCTTGTGATTATAGCATCACTAATCGCTTTTATGATACTCATAATTATTGAGAAAATGCTCATTTTCATTGAAAGAATCAGAAACCAGAAGGCAAAATCTCTTATCGGTGTATCCCCAAAAATTAAGTATTGTGATGGTATGTATCAATAGTTCCATATATTATTAAGCTGAAATTAAATACAATGTAAGCTCAATACATACATGTATATACATATTCTGCATGATTGCAAATCAGGTTAACCTGAACAGTGTTGATCAGAATCCAAAGAATATCCAGTATTACAAGAACAGGTTCGACTACCAGCAGTATTAGTACAAGAATGTTCACATCCTCCATTATCAGTATTACACTCATTAATATCTGAAATTATAATAATAATATTATTAATGAGCACAGATGTAGCACAACCTCACCTGTCTGATTAGACGTACATGTGTAGGTAATAATATTAGTTGATTATTTTGTCTAGTTTACACATAAACTACAATCAACTACTGAATTTATGTATTATAATGTATTTTTGTGTATTTCTATTTCCAATTATGTCAAGTGAAAATAATGAATGATGGATCAGAGGTGAATGAGAGAGTGAATAACTAAATGAGAGATGATGGCTAATATTTTAGTAAATCTACAACAACAAATGAAAAACACCGAACACCTCAAGAAGGCTATTAAACTAAAACACCAATTGAAGCATTTTTCTTCAATACAATTTGGAAACATGATCCAGTCATAATAACTATAAGTCTACTCAAACCTCAACAGACATGAATCATGAAGGACTGTTGCTGTTTAAATAGTTTTCACAACAAATACGACTAATGCCTACTAGAAGTACATGTACTTGTATATTCATCGAAGTTGGTGCACATGATAGTAAAACATAATCATGCAAATATCAGCTGATATTTGAACTAGTATCTGTGCTTGTACTTCTGTCCAACCTCCAGTGGCTTATTAATACTGCAGAGCACCTGACTGACACAATGTATGTACATGTATGTATGGCAGTGGCGTAAACAAATGTTTAGTGATGGCAGGGCCAAGAAATTGAGAGTTTTAAAGCAGGGGGTCTGTGCCCCCCAGAAGCCGAGGGTTTTTCAGAGTTAAAAATACCAAACTGAGGGGAAATTTTGGCTTGTGGCTTTATTTCTATTACATTACAATGGTGGAAAGAGTGCTCAAAAGTGGTGTACAAACACTGATCATGAATTGAGATGACAGAATAAGTGTGGATATAATAATTATTATTATTAAAAATAATAATAAATATGTGTTGCCCGGCCCCCAGCCCATGTGGGCCTGGGTTCAGTTACACTACTGTATGTATGTATGTATGTATGTATGTATGTATGTATGTATGTATGTATGTATGTATGTATGTATGTACATGTATATGTATGCATGTATACATTTATGTATGTTTGTCTAATATTCAACAAGAACTTTCTATCTCTAAATAAATTTGCCCTTCAAATGCTCACTATTTGATCATTTTGTATAGGAAGCAATAGTATCCCGGAAGACCTCAATCAATAGATACAAACTTTGATTGCAGAAAAAGTTATTTCTTCAAATAATTATTATTAATGTAATTATAAAAGTAAAAACAAACTTTACTTGTCAAGAATGTGCACGTCTAATATATTTATACAACTGACCATTGCAAGTCTTTCCATTACTCTGAAGTGAATATCCACTGTCACACTCACAATAGAAACTACCAATAGTATTAAAACAATCATCATCACATCCTCCATTACTGTTGCTACATTCATTTATATCTGTGAGATGAGAAGTACGTGCATTAGATGAGAATTAATAAAACTCTATCAAGCTGCTGATGTACCTAACAAGTGGATCTTATAAGAAACCATTCATAGATACAATTTCTATGTTCTTGTATAATAAAATCTGTTTCAATCAATGTTATCATTACAACTCTTTTCATAAGTATACATACATGTATGTAAATATTTTAAAAATGAAACTTGAACTTTGATTTCACACCCACATTTTACTTAAATTTGGAAGGCTGGCTACAAAACTGCTTATATAAACAATACAATTTGTATTTTAACTCACCATTACAACTATATCCGTCACTATCTAATGTATAACCGGTATTACAAGAACAGGTACGACTTCCAACAGTATTCTGGCAGTTGTCATGGCAACCACCATTGTGTGTTCCACATTCGTTTATATCTACAGAAATTGTAAAGGAAATTATTAATCTATAAAATAGATAATAGAATGGTAGTATTGAAAGTGAGAGATGTAACTACATGTATACATATCAGTATACAGAAAATTAGTGGATACTATGTAGAGTAACATACTACAGAGTATGATACAGGATTTTTTGTTAGGGAGGGAATGGAATCAATCATGTGAAGCACGTTGCTCCTGGGGGGGGGGGATGTGGGGGTATGCACACAGAAATGTTTTAAATTTAGGCGTTCAGAGGTTGCAGCTTTTGGGCATGTTGAAATAAATGTAGTCTGAAATCTAGGGGAGGAACTCAAGTTTGGGGGGAGGGAGAGATACCCCCCTTCCCTCCTTGCTGTATGAGATCCTGCTAAGGAATTTTAATATGCAAACAATATTATAATTAATTTTTCATTGAATAAGTAAATGAAGAAGAATAAGAATCTCAAAGAGAAATCAAGAAATATATCTTATTACCATAACAAGTGAGTCCATTACTTCCGAGATAATATCCAGCATTACAACTACATACATAGCTACCCTCATAATTAGTACAGATTTGATTACATCCTCCGTTATTTGAATTGCATTCATTGATATCTAAGAATGAGAAAATGGAATACATTAATTGAACAACCTACAAATGCCATCATGATGGTCCAGATATTGTATATAATTATTTATAATAATTATAATATAATAATAATAATAATTACTATAATTATTTTATGTTATAGTTATAAATTGCACATGTCTATTGATGACCCAGCATGAAGATGGCATGCCCAAGTGAGTGGGATTATATTTCACTGTGTACACCTTCTATAAGTGACTTATAGCTTATGCATTATTTTAATTGCACATGTGTGATAATGTAATTGCTGTAGTTTTTCCATCTGCCACTTCACCTTTACAGCCCGTTATCATACAGTTGTAATAGGTCATAGACTACTACATTAAATAGGTTTCCAGTTTTGCGTCATAGTAGCAAACACTGTAGCTATTGTAATAGAGTTATCATACATGTGCAATAAATGGCACCATGCTACATGTATTATACATGTAGTATGCACATGTAATCTATTGTCACACATGTGCTATATAGTCAGCAATAGGCCATGTGCAGATTCTACAAATATAAGTAATTGTGAAGTTACAAATATATACCATATTCTCTGATCAATGTTAGTCTATAGCTAGTGAAGTAAATTGATGCTATATTGAAATGCATGCTTGGACACATGGCATGTCAGAATTTGGCCATACATGTGTATATCAGCTTCAGTACATATATTAATTTTAACATCAAATGTTTGCTTTTCTGAAATGTCACATATATCAGGTTGTAAATACATGTTATTATTATTGTTATGATGTGTTTATAATAATTATATTCGCACAATACACTACTGAAGCTGGACTCATTAGCTTTGATATTATATTCAATATTTTGGGCTAGTAGATTGTATTATTTTTTATATACACCTAACATGAATAACTGAATATATCCAATTATTTCAACAATATTCATGATAGTGGATTTGAAATTGAGCTTGCATTACCAGAGCAGCACTGCTGACTGTTTCTTTCAGTGAAATAATAGCTTTCTCAGAATTTCTTATGTAATTCATAATTATTGCAACATCCTTGGTAGATCACATGACATGTCAATATTTGGCCACACTTCAATGCACATGCTAAACTTGCCATCACAAGTTTGCTGGTTGTTATTACTGAAATCTCACACATTGTACATGTAAGTATATACATGTTACACACAATTCTTACCATCACAATTTTGTTGGTCACTATTCAGTGTGTATCCAGTATTACAAGAACAGAATTTGCTACCAGGTGTGTTGTTACAATCCTGTTCACATCCTCCATTGTTTGTGCTGCATTCATTAATATCTGAAGAGGTTTAAGTTTCTTACATTCACGTGACATTAATATTAGGCTGTGGTGAATTAATCTGTGTTACAATATATATATTAATACAAGATCTAATTTTAAGTAAATTACAAATCTCATACCAGTGTGTCCCTAGATAATAATAATAAAGATTTAATTTGTTGGAAGAATGCTGTAGAATATTTAAACTAATGGATATTTTCAATGAAGGAGATTGTTGGGATAACTCAATTCCATAAAATTAATGTTTGGATATACGATTTACCATAGGAGTGAGTTTGCATGAGTAATTAATTGTAAAGATGTTTAAGTAGATACATTACAATGCCTGGGAGTTTGTGAGTGACAAAGTCACTAATGAGTATTGTTAAATACATTCCTTGATAGTCGTAATCTCCAGCTTATGTTTCATATGAATACATGAAATCAATAGGATGTCACACTATGATAGAACCCTCAGCTACCTATTCTATATATAAGGCTTAACCTCATGCTTACAATAATATGAAGACACTGGATTTACCTTTGCATCCAGTGTGTGAATATGGTGTAAATCCAGTGGGACAGGTACATGTATAGCTACCAGGATTATTATTACACTGATATTCACATCCTCCTTTATAAGTATCACATTCATTGATATCTAAATGAAAGAGTACAAATAATAATTATTACAATAATCAGGGGTGTGAAAATATAAAACCAACTGCTATACATTTGTTATATGCAGGTGTACTTCCCATATACTTTGTATACAGTTCAGTTTATTAGGCATTCACTAGGAATTTTCTGTATGACTGGCTGTTTTTACATTACTGAAGATATTTATAATTATTTAATTAGTTACTGTAAACTCGGGTTATAATAACCGCTCTGGTGGACACAAATGTCTAAACAAAGATACTATCAAAATATCAATGTAGGTTGTAAAATTGCAAAACATAGCAAATATTTTGTCATAAGTTACTGATACCATCAATATACTTAATTATAATATCAAATAATTTTAATCATGTGATTCACCTGTACAACAGTCATTTCCTAGCCACCCACTATCACAAGTACACATACTGGGTAAGTAACATGATGCACAGTTATCACAAGCATCAGGACATACAGCTATAAGAGTGAAAGAAAGTATGCTGTAACAATATTAAAATATAGATAGAAAGACTATTAATTGAGTTTCAGACATTTAGGAGAGAAAGCTAAGAAATAAAGGTAGAAAGAATTGCAATATGTTAGTTGTGTTTCAAACCTACTATAGAAATAATTATGTAAGAATATTCAGTGTTTCCCCCAAAGGGTGGTAACATGGTGCTCCCCCACCCTTTAGCCTTGCTTCCCCATCCTTTAATTTTAAAGTTTATGCTGAAAAACACAGTTTTATAATACAAATTGAACATTGTTGACCAAATGTCATGTACCACTGATGCACTCCCCCACCCATAATATTTATCCTGGGGGAAACACTGAATACTATTATGTAAGAATTAAAATCACATTTATAATTGAAGGGCTCAGAACCATAGTGACTAACCCAAAATCAACTATTACATTGGAAATTGTCCATATTGTATGAAAATGCATTATACCCCATACATGATTTGCTTAATTTTTATCTGCTCCTGAAACACATTTTGAGAGTGTTTTCATGATAACCTGGGTATTACTATTGAATGGTTTTCAGCCCTTCAATTAATTTATAATTCATAATCATAGTGATACAATGTATGCATAAAGAGAGTGAGTAAGAGAAAAATAGAGAGTCTCTATAGAGAGAGAGACAGAGTAGATGTATAGTTCTCACGATTGCAATTGTCTGGTGCAGATCCACTGTACCCACTACAACAGATTGAAACTGAAAAACTGTTCTGAGTGTATAAAGTAGTTGATTGTGAAGCATATGCAGTCCTATAAGTCATTGAAAATAAAAGACAGAGTACTAGCAATTAGTGTTACTTTAGTTAACTATAACCAAAACCCACTTTTAGTAAGGCATTTTGACTTTTAGTTAACTAAACTATAACTAAATTACAAGTCTACTGCAATAATTATAACTAACTAGAATTTAAAATGGCCAATATTGGAACTTTTAGTTAATTTAGTCAATGAAAAGAAAAGACAGAGTACCATAGTCTGTTCACATTCAAGATGTCCTCAAAATTATGATGTGATGACTTCACATGCAATATAATGTACAATGTACAGCTTAATGTCATCAATAAACACTCAGTTACACCACTGATTACATAATTTATATTACAGACTAGATTCCAGCATGAAAGATGTTGTTGAGACAACAAAACAACATTAGTGAAGTGATTCTTGTATTGTTGTCTAGATCAAACATCACTGCTGTAATATTTGCAATACACAAAGCATATGTATATAGGACTTTTCAAATAATGGTGTTTTAATGTTATGGTATTATGTGTCAGTATGTTTGATACACTCAGCCATTATACTTTACTTTAAGTCTACTACACTTAATAGCATGAGTGCATGCATGCAATGAGTTTTATTCGCAATTGGGTAAAGTATATGAAACCTTTGGCGTGGTGACTCACAACTGATTAGATCCATAACACCTTCTCCATCCCCACCAACCACAACTGTAGCTATAATAATAAGTGTAAGTGTAGGAAACCGTCTGGTATCCAACATAAGACAGTTGGTTATATGCCACAGTGTAGCATCTGTTAGATGAAAGAGAAAATGCATAGTTCAGAAGTTATGAAATAATTAGTCAAAGATAAAATATCTGTGTATACATAAATACATATGTGTATATACATATACACACATACATCCATACATACATACATACATGCATACATACATCCATACATACATGCATACATCCATACATACATAACATACATGCATACATACATACATACATACATACATGAGTATAACATTAATGTCACAAGTTAAATCTTACACTGCTTCTCCTTTAACTCCATAAAAAGCTAACAATGAAGACAATACAATAGCAGACACGACAGTCACAGGTTTGTGACAAGAATGCATTGTCGTGATCTGTTTTGACTTTATCACACACAAGTTGCTGAGATAATTGCGCAAGAAAAGACTGACTCACTGTTTAAAACTGAGAAAGAAAACAGAACTAGATTCATTTTGGGTGGAGTTGTGTGGGCTGTTTCATGGTATGAATATTTCAAACATTCCATTCATCCATTGTCATAAATCAGAATCATTCTGTGAACATCCTGTCATGAATAAATCTTTGAAGTAATTTATACAGCTACATTTGGGAAGTTTCTTTATGTAGCAGTCACTACTATAATTGTAAGAAAACCACAACCCACCCCACTATGTAACTAAACAGCATACATACAACTGGTACTTTACAATGATACTGCCTAGAATGTATATGATGCAATGCTACATGACGAAACATCCTACATTTGAATTGACCTTGGTTAAAATGGATCTCAACAGCTAAATTTTGTTACATTATTTAGAACAATGACCTTATTCGAAATTCATATTATTTTTCAAGATTCAAGATTCTAATTTCTTTTGCTGGACAGTTGAAGTGTTAAGAAAGCTGTAAAATTCACGCTGCGTTAGTAGCAGAAAGACGCCAAGGCAAGGTCCAGGGCAACGCCCACACTGAGCTTCATACTTCCGTATTTTTTTAACAATACAGACTTCTAACTTGTTAGCATGTATAGAAGAACTTCTAAGAAAGCCATATATATCGACATTATCCTTCGTTAGTTGCTGGAAGGTAGCAAGGCGAGTGTTTGGATTGAAGTAGGTGGCTAGGCCTATGTATCAGTTAGAATGCGCACGCGGTCTATTTCACTGAAATATAACTCCGCGCACTGAAATATTCAGTAATAGACTGCGTGCGTATTTTATAACATAATTATTATAAATTATATATAATTATATATATTATATATATAATTATATGTAATATATATAGTATGCTAACATATACAAAATATAGGACCTGAATTTTGTTTTCGAGGATGTGATATAGCCCGAGCCTATGAGGGCTATATCGATATCACATCCGAGGACACAAAACAAGGGTCCTATATATACATATGCATTATATAGGAGCTATTAGCATACTATATACAATATATTGTATGATGGTGACATAGTCTGCACATGGAAGGTCTATATATATACAATATATAGAACTCACCACACCAAAGGGATGATGTCACCATTATACTATATATATATATATTATGTATATATATGTACGTAGCTATATAGAGTTTAATTATAAAACTTGAAATAAAACAATTTATTTTCAAAAAAAATTAGAATGTAGAACCGATTATAATAAAATAATGTAAAACTTAAAAATAAAATATAACAAATTAACAGAACAAGTCACAACCTGTAACTAGCTACATTTACAAGTAGTGGTAGCTTAGGCTTAAAATTACAAGTTTTAATTCTTAAAAAAATATTATAGTACATATACATTAAAATATATAATACCAGTAGTCAGCACCAGATAGTTTATTTTCCACCAAACAAAGCTGATTTCCTTGCAACGTTTCCTCCACCACCTCCATCAAGCTTATCATAAACTGCTGATTGACGATCGATATCACCAGGAAGATTCTCATATCTATCCATATCTTCATACTGATGTTCATTTTGTGTTACTAGGAAGAGTGGGTTCACAACATCTCTATCAGTATCATCCTCTTTGCTACTAAAAAAGTAGTATCATAATAATTATATACGTTCAAGACAATATCAATTATCTATAACACTATAGAGCTGTTATACATGTACATACTTTTAAGTGCAATAAACATCTTTAGTTTCTGTTGCATTCAAGATACAAGACTAACAACAATGATGCGTGATTGTGTACTTATACATATGAAACTGTTTAAATTTCTAAATGGCAAATACACAGTTCTCAAACAGAATCAGTGATCTGCACTGTTGAAACAAGACACAAGCAGTATAAAAAATGTATCACATAACTGAGCTATGTTTCTAAATTTTAATAATAATAATAATTATTATTGGTATCCATGTGCTTACGTTACTTTCTCTTTTGTATGGATATTATATCCAGTCCTTTCAGATTCTGGCACAAGACTAAGAACATCCTGAGGTTGTACATAGAGTGGATTATGAGCACCTTCCGAAAGCCCAGTGTTAGTATCACTTTTAGGTGACCTTTTTCTGGTTGCTACAACAGCACCAATTATAATGGCTCCAATAATAAGTAAAACTGAATAAAAAAATTTAAAACAATAATAACCTGTGTATAGTTTGTACTATGGAAATTATAGCACTAAAGGTGCAATCTTAAGAAGCATTTTTATAATTTCCGTAATACATTTGAAGAGGTGGTTTAACAAAATCTATTGACATCAATAATTACATAATCCAATGCATACAGCATTTTAAAATCTTACCTATGATGATTAAAACAATTCCTCCCACTGTTGCTGGCACAATTACATTTAGAAGTTGACTTTTCTGTAAAAAGGGAAAGAAAATGCATTTTACATATACATGCATACACACCAATTGAAGCATACTAGTTATAACATTCATTGTGTAATATTATACACATCATGTACTTACAGTTGGTTCTGGATCCTCAGGATAGGCTGCATCAAAAAGAAATAGATTATTTATGAAGAACATTTAGTTTAAAAATGATGTTAGAATTGCTCATACTAGTGCATATATAAATAGTTTGAAAAATGTGCTAAATGAGATTTGTAACATTGATATAAACTCACTTTCGCATTCAGGAATCACACCTACATCATCACTTGTACAGTTTTCACACTCCATTGCTTTGTAGACCAACGAGTATGTAAGATTAGCACATGGAGTACACGGTATCAGACCATTATTTGAATAGTAACCAGGTGAACAGTAATCTGAATTAAGAAAACATCAATCCATCCATGTGTTAAACATAATTATGCGATTCATTTAATATATGTTAACATGACAACCATACTTTTTTCTGGAATTGCAAGTAGTTTGTTATAGGATGCTATCTTAAGTAAGGTCGGGGCCGTCAAGAGGGAGGGACAAATAAGACAGTCTGCCCAGGGCCCCCCAGACCCAACTGAGTTTATAGTGGGGGGTGGTCATTTTACATTGCTGGGCCCACCAAAACCTCTTGGCACCCATGAGTAAGGCCATGAACAATTATAAGCTATGCCTTTTCATATGGCAGGAAATACATACATTGGTTGTGCATTACATATAATTTGACTTAACTTCACCACTGACAGCAACTATCTAGAATGTATGGAAGTGCTATATGAATAGCCACTATGAAAATTATATGCTGTAATTATAAAAGAGCCTTAAAACATAGTCCTTTTTACATGTAGATGAACAATTAGGAGAGAGATAATATTGTTGTTGCAGCATTCTTACTTGGATCATTGGTCAAAATGATACAGGTGTGCAGGTATGTGTGCGTCCATGTACAAACTAACCAATGCAATCACTCATCCACTTTGATCCATTACCAAGAGTTTCAGTACGTGCTGGACAAGAAACGCATTCTGTTTGTCCATCTTCTTCAGTATAGGTGTTCTTTGGACACTCTCCACACCAAGCTCTTCCATCACTCTCAACATAGTAAGTTCCAGGAGAACAGCTCACTAAAACAATAGAAAATTAACAATGTCAAAAAATGTTTGGAATTTCAAATGTAACATGTACTAAACAAATTTTACAGTAATCATCACTTACAACAGAGGAAGTTGCTATATGCAAGTACTTGAGGACTTGGGCACTCGTAGACTGGATCTTGAACGCTAGCTGAAAGATGTGCACCTTCGTAGTAATTTCCTTCAACTTCAAACCAGAATGTTCCAGATCGTAGATGAGTTTGGAGTTCGTCAAGGCTAGTAAGAAGATCTTCTCTGTACATTCGTGCAATTTCAGCTTGTTCACTGAAGGTGGTATTGGTCTTGTAGTCATACCATGTAGACATATAGATATGTACTATAATGACAGTGTTATCAACATTGAAATCAACATGCATATTGTCTATTGTAGTGTACTTGAGATCCAGCTGTTTTCGGAAGTAGTCAATGGTTGCTGTGGCTGTGGGTAGCTCTGGTCCTGAGTCTCCACTACCACTGTGTTCAGAAGGTATGTAAGTTGTAATGTTCATCATAAAAGACACCTTGTATATGAGTTTACTGAAACTTGCCCGTAGTATACTGAGATATGCAGGCTCTGAGTACAATTCCCCAATGCTTGCGGTGACTTTACTACGATACCACCCCTGATCTTCTTTGGTTGGGTTAGGAACGATCAACTCATTACTGCCACTGTTTTCGACAAGAGTCCACGAATTACCGTCTCTTGAGAAGTACCACTCGAAGGAAGGTTCAGGATAAGCTGTTGCATTTGAGGCAAAGAATCCACCATTATCATCACCTTCGTACGTTTCATAGTTGACAGGTGATAAAGTGAGAACAGGTGCAATATATACAACTACATTAGCAAACTTAGTTTGTGTTGTGCCAACAGCATTTCTAGCAAAGCATTGGTATTGCCCTTTGTCTAGTTCAGTAGCAGTTTTGGTGAAAGTGCCAGATGTTTGTCCTGTTGTAAGCAAGAATCCATCCTTTTCCCAACTATACGTGACAGGAAGCAAAGAGTCAGCCTGACAATCAATTGATATTGTATCTCCAACATGGAATGCCAGATTGGGTTTGGGATGTTGAGTAATCGTTGGTATTTCACTGCACCAGTAATTCATTGTGAATATTTCAGTGATGATGGTGTATAATCCAGTGGTTTTACTATGGAGAGCTTCACTGAGAGTCAAGGTGGAATTGAAATCATATGACAAAGAAAGAAGAGCAAGTCTCGCCTCAGGAATAGTCTGTAGGAGACCTTCAGCAGTTGTGCCAGGAGTATCCTCCAATAGCTCTTCCACAATTTCATGAACGAGATTGAGGCAATCGGCAAATCCATAGCATTTTTCGTTACCAACAGACCTGATTAAACGATTGTCATGGATATTTCTCATGTCACGCTGCCAGATTTTAAAGTAGTAGTAATCGTTGCTCCAAAGTAGTGCCAAAAGAAAATCTTTTAGTTTGTTTAATGATGCAGTCCTATTTGCTACACTAGGATCATTCATTGATTGAGCATTCAACTGATCGGTGGTTATAACATAGTTGTACACACTCTCTAAGAGTTGGAAGTCAATGTTGCTATATTCTGATGGAGTCGCATTAAGTGCCTTTTCTATCTGTGCAATTGTAGCAGTAACATTTGCTCTCGCTACCATAGATGTATCATAGGCATTTTGAAGTGAGTCATAGACTTGATCCAAATATTTCTGAGCTCCATTCAACCTAGCACACTTATCCTGGAACTGTACTTCATTGTAAGTTGGTTCAACAGCTTGTCGTTTCTTTCTATTAAGAAGAAGATTACTACCAACATCATTGAGAACAGCCTCACCGATAGCTCTGCCTATAATCTCCCAAGTTGCAGTAAACTCAACATCAATAGTTACACTTGTTGAAACCCCTGGGATCATATAGTTAATGGTAATGGGCAGTGTATTGGGTGATTCAGAAAAGGTGGCACCAAACGTTATAGAATCAATAGTAATTAGCGTCTCGATGTCTACACCAACAATAGTTTGTGCAACTGCAATTAGATTTTCCTCTTCTGCTATTATTGAGGCCACATTAGATTGAACACTGTTACATAAAGAAGTTAAAATTGTAACTAAATCATCATATTCTGTTTGTGCTGCGTCAACTACTGCCTGCTGGATTGCATACGTGTTCTTAGCCATAGCAAGTGTGTTCGTAGCGCTCTGCACATTCTGATAAGGTTGAATCAATGCTTGGCTTGCTTCTTCAAGGGAATCAAATGGTACTTTTTGAGCAATTACGCAAGCCGCATTTCCATATGTGCAAGTATATTCATCAATTTCAGAAGCACAGGGATTTTCGATACAACATTTCTGAGTGAACGAGAAGTCACTAGTCTTAGTAACAATAGCTTCAGTTTTTAAGATTTGTGTGCTGTTATAATAGGCCTGTAGGATGTAATCTGTAACTTCATCATATGTATGTATATACGAACAACGATGACCAACACCGACATTTCCCCATCCCTTGATTACAGTCAGTACCTGGCAGAACTCTTCGATTGCCCATCTCTTATTGGTAACACCTATTATAGAATGTACAAGCCTATCTTCTTCGACTGTGAGCTCCTTTGTGCCCCATTCTAGTATCTCACTATCTTCAACATTCCAAAGGCTGCACATGCTACTGGCAACACATTCTTTATCGCACATTGCAATGGTACAGATGTTTTTCAAAAGAGCCACAGCTGTTAGGAAATCTTCATTTCCCTCGGATACGGCTTGATCGTAGGCATCTTTGGCTTGATCGTAGTTCGTTTGAGCAGTTTGCACATTGGATTCAAGGTTTGCTAGCTCTTGTGTTAAATCATCCAAAGCTTCTTGCTTCATTGCCAGAGTGGATGATGTTGCATCAACAGATTTTGTGCAATCATCTAGTGTATTTTGTGCATTGCTAACTCTTTCTTGAGCATCATCAATGACTGCATCGGTGTACTCATATATATAGTCTCGGACATTACTTACAAATGAGCTTCCAGAATCAGTAAATGTACCAGCAATTGCAAAAGAGAAATCATCCCATGCTCCACTGCTATCACCTAAGGGAATGATTGCATCAAATGAGGCACTATATGACCCGTATAGGGAGGCTGAAGGGTTAGAGAACTTGAAGCCTTCACTATTTACATTGACAGCAGTTGTGAATGTTGTTCCAAGAATAGAGAATTGAGCATTTGGTATCTGAGCCTGCATGCTGTTAGAAGTAGCTGAGAACCCACATATGATGGCAGCACCATCATCTGGTTGTGTAATTGCAAAGTTTTCATTCAGCAGGGTTTCTTGTTGACCGAGGTAGGTAAAAATGGAAACTGTACTGCCTTCAATTATTGGCTCTGGGGTTTCTGGTGTAGATTCTCCGGAAATGTAAATATCGTGAACAAGATCTCCTGTAAGAATGTACCCTCCGACGACTAGATTTGCACAGTCAGTCCTCAAGCGAACATAGTCAATGGTTTTGTCCTCAGTTAAACTGATGAATGCTTGTACAGGACAGCTATCTTGACCTTCGGGTAATGAAAAAATATTTTTGAAAGCAGTGTCCATGTCATTGATAAGGTAATTAAGATTCATTGAAACACCATTTGGAATTGCAGAAGAAACCAAGGTATATTCTAAAGGTGAGATAAAAGGATAAAATGATGCAAGTATGTTTATTATCATGATTATAATTTTTAATTTAAAAGCATTGTTATAAATAGTCAAATGTGTTCCACATACCTGGCATAGTAAAGGGAGCAGCTGTGCTTGTTGTTAGTAATGTCATGTAAGCTTTCTTTTCTTCAATAGTGGTGTTGAGTATAAGCGTAAGGTCACCAGACAACAACCCTTCAGCCTGTCATCAAAGAAGGAAAAATATTATTAAAATAATGTAGACACATGAATGATTTTGCTTTATATTAAAAGAATAAGATGTATGTACAAACATGTGACAAATTATTATACTCACCTGTGAACCAGATGGTGATGATTGATGATACAGATCACCTGAGAATTCAAGTCTAACTCCAATATTACTTTGTTGATAGAAGTTATGCACAATATCAGTTTCTAGACGAAGCTCAAACTCGGGAAGAAAGTCATCAGAATCTACCCATGCATCTCCAGTCAAATATGAATCTGCTAGTGATGTATATTCATCTTGATCACCAAAATGAATACCATGATCAGATACCAAAGCTTCATGGAAGTTGAGCCACCAATCATTGTTGACATATTCCTAAATTAGGTGTAAAGAAATCAAACATGAAGCAAGCTATTAAATTATATAGTACGAATAGCTAATGAATCAGTGTACTATCATGCGATTGACAAAAGATTGATGAAACCGGTTTATATTAACTAAAAAAAAAATGACTTAAATCCACAAACCTTGACTTTAGGGAAGTTTGTAACTACACTCTGTGTGCCGGCTGGTATTGTTATATGCACAGGAGATTCATCACCTCGGCATAGATTGACAGCAAAGCAGACAGGTTCATCACTGACTCCAGGAACATATTTATACAGCATGCCATTAACATCAGCTGTGATGTTTTTACCATAACTAAAAACGGAGAAAAGGCTTTCAGAGACTAAATCTAGTTGCTCACAACCAGATATTGCATAAATATTTTCACCAGTTGTAACGTGTGTAGCAAATTCTCTTAGTCCAAAGGTCGTCTCTGAGGATATTGTAAAAGCATCAATAGAGAAACTAAGCCAATCTGGTATAAGATTTTCAATATTGTTCAAATATGTCATTCCTAGGGCTCGTGAAGAAAGAATATCGATGAAATCGTCAGGAGATAAATCATAGTAATTGCAGTTTGGATCGGGATTGTTGCAATCTCTACACTGTTTTGCAAAGTCAGGTAGTGTAAAACTAAAGTCATCATCAGTAAGGGTCATATCAACTCCTGTGATTGAGAATGGAAGGGAAATTCCCGCACCGTTCACGAATACAACACCTTTAGTTGAGTACTGCCATTGCTGTTCAGTGTCCCAAGCACAAGTAGAAGTGAATGAAACAACATTTGTTGAGGTAGGGCATTGAAATTGAGCACCTGGACTGCAACAACCATCAGCTAGTGTTCCAACAGGGAGGTTAACACTAGTGAAATACTGATTCTCAACGTGGCCTATATCTGGGTCTGTGATGATAATAACAGAAGGTGCAAGGGCTGCATAATCATCAGCATTCTCTCCTGTTACAGAATAAGAGAGTGTATAGACACCAGGTACACTTGATAGAATACTTAAAAGAGAGTGCGTCTGGTCAGTGTTTAGTGTAACAGTGGTTGAGGATATATTTAGATCAGATGAAGAGCTGACAATATTAACAATAATTTCATTGTCTGGATCAGCAGAAATCTGGAAGTTAAACTCTTCCCCAATACTGAGTATGGGGAAATTGACTGTGTTCACAACTCCTATTTCACAATTCAAGCCTGTGTATAATGTGTCACCACAGTCACAGTAATAACTGGTTTGGCTGAGCTCAACACATTCACCATCATGTTTGCAAGGTTTGGAAGAGCAAGGTGGAATATCTAATTGAATTGAGGGGTATAATATAATTTATTTGTACAATTAGATGAGCAAGTAAAATAATTAGTGATTCACCGATAATCAAATCGGTAATTGGTATTGGTCATTATCAACCATTATTTTCAGTATCTGTATCGGTATTTCTGAAAGATGTAACCAATATTGTAAAAAGTGTACCAATAATGTCATTTCTTGTGATTATAGCATCATTACTTGAATCATATATATTGAGAAAATGCTCATTTTCATTGAAAGAATCAGAAACCAGAAGGTAGATATAATATTAGATTGGTATCAGTTATTGGTACATATCTAAATTAATTATCGGTTTATCAGAATATCGGTTAAATCTCATATTGGTACATCGCTAAACAAAAGCACAAAGTGTTTCAAACCATGAACATTGTACAGTATGGAGGAATATAGGATTATTTTTTTAAGGCTTTACTACTAACAAAACCACCTGCAATATAGTGGCATTAAATAGCTGGGCCACCTTAACTCACAAGTTGACTAACTATATGTTGTTTCTTAAATTATCAGAATTGCATAGACTACTTTGACATAGCTTTATTAAGCTTCAACAAACTAACAACTGTGTCTGCAAACAATTCAAACTATACTCTAACTAATACTACTTGTACAGACACGGTAGAGGATACTAATGATGTTTCTACTATTGTACCACATTCAATATAACACTGAATGATTTATAATTGATACATTATATTATTAATGGAGTAGTACTCTATAAATAGCATATAGAGTACACTGGTTGTTTGTATAAATATTTATTCACCATGACTTACATTCACAAGCAAGTGCCGTACTCCAATAAACATTATTGTCTTCATCTACTGTACATGTTCGAGTGTGTGGCTCAGGAGCATTTATATAGAATCCATCAACACAACTGATATCACATTGACTATCAAAATACGTAGTACAAGGGATTGTGGTTATGTAGCCATTCTCTGGCGGTTTGAGTTCTTCACAGTATAGTACTTGACAATATGGCATAACTCCAGTCCACTGTCCTGTCAGCTGACATTCTCTCGTTTGTGAGGCCATTAGTTCATATCCCAAATCACATGAGAATGTACAGGATTCACCAGTTATTTGAGCACCAGTGCAAGCAATATAGCCATTATTTGGAGCTTCAAGTTGTTGGGTGCATGGAATTCCTATCATGTAAACCATAAATTAATGCATGCATTTGTATCTATGCATGCTTGTGTGTGCGTGTGTGTGTGTGTGTGTGTGTGTGTGTGTGTGTATGTGTGTATGTGAGTGAAAAGATATACATACCAACACAAGTGTGATCGTCAGAGTCTAGCTGATATCCAGCAGAACATGAGCAATAGTAACTTCCAACAAGATTATGACAGAACTCTCCGCAGTTGTCAGTGTCAGTAGCACATTCATCAATATCTATTATAAGATAGTAAACATTTACAAATATCAATAATAATAAATAATTACAGTGGAACTCCTCTATTTGGACACCTTTAGAAATATGAGTGTTGTGGTGTACTCATTTCAGGGGTGAATTTATATTATAAAGCACAGTTTGGGACATTTTTCAGTGTCCCTAACACAGGGGTGTCCTCATTTCAGGGTATCCTCAATAAAGGGGTTTCTTGGTATATTAATGTATCGGGAGGTTAATATCATATAATGTGTACACAAAGAACTACATGTCTACTCCACATTATTATACTCTACAATAAACATAATCTAAATGACATGATCAACTTCATTGCTAACATGAGCAGTTCTTTAAATTCTATATACGTACCACTGCAGCTGTGAATATCATCATTCAAACTGAATCCAATGAAACATGTACAATGGTAACTTCCAATGATGTTATTACACACTTGAGTACAACCAGATGAGTTCTCATCACATTCATTGATATCTGTGGAAATTAATTATAATTTTGTCACTAAATGTGACTGAATTTACAAAGAAGGACTTTTTTCACAAAATAATTTTGGTTAATAGGTTACATTCAATCACTAACTATTTGACCATTTTGCACAGAAAGTTGACAAACTTTGGTATCCAGGAAGAGCTATCATTACGTGTGTATTATAGACAACACTGACCAGTGCTCAAAAAAGGGTTTGAAAGTGTCCAACAGAAACATCTGGACAAAACAATATTTGACTACCAAATTGTGAATTTTGTCCAGATAACCAGCAGTCAACCATTTATGGCCATGACTGCTCTTGACTAATAATTAAAACTGCTGTGAGGTTACTGTGTATATATATTATTATTCTTATAAATACTGAGACAATTTGTCCAGTCAAATGAAACTTTGTCCAGGCAAATATTATTTTGAGGGAAAGTTTTTTTTTTTATAAATTGGTCACAAATATGCAATGCATTATTTTGTGAATAGAATAAATTTAGTGCTGAAACGAGCGTTTATAGATTTAAGATGCTGTATCATAATACATGTATTTGTTGATTAGCTTACCATCACATGTTCTTTGGTCATCTGCGTTCAGTCTATGTCCAATAGGACAAGTACAATAGAAGGTGCCGTGAGTATTATGACAGGTACCCACTATCTCATCACAGTCATGAACATTCGTAGCACACTCATCATGATCTAATAAAGGAATATTAATATTAATAAAAGCTAAATTCTAATTAATATAAGCTGAAAGAGGAAAGTAAAAAATGCTGGTAGTCACTGGGAATCGAACACAGGGCTACTGCTCTCACCACTGAGCTATGACAACCAGACAACCATCAGCACTTTTACAATATATATACGAAGTTTATGACAGTCATATAAAGGAATCAACTTCAAGTAAAACATGATACATAAGTATGTACATTTGTTGAATCATATGTGCTCTTGTGCTATGCTAGTCACTAAAATGTCTACCTGAGCATCCATGATTATCTTCATCCAAAAAAAATCCTATATCACATTCACAATGATATGTTCCAATCTCGTTGACACAGGTATGATCACAACCTCCATTTTCAGGACTTTCAAAATCATCACACTCATTTATATCTGTAAATCAAAGGATGAAGCACAAAATAAGTAAAGGAAAGCATTTTAGCTAGTCAAGAACACATTTCAATATCCTCATACAATATTCATGATGGCTATATTGATCTACAAAATTTCAATGATATTAAAAGCCATGAGCTACCATGAAAAAGTAAATTGACAAAAAAAACACTCTCAAAATCGTGTTTCAAAAGCAGATAAGAATTAATATTTTCTATGTCATAGCAGTGTATAATATTTTGATGTATTATGAAGAATATTTGATTTGGGTCAGCCCACTATGATTCTGTGCCCTTCTACTAGCATGGGTGCCTGCAGGCCTTTTTTGAATTCCAACTTTTGCATCCATATTTAAACTAATTATGAAAGAAAATGTGTGGGTAGATTGTTTAAACTAATTAAATTACTGAAATGTAACTCTCACATTTCAGTATTCTTGTTGTAAAGAAGATTTGCAAAGTAAATTTGTGTTTTAGTTCGACAGAAGACCTTCTAAGAAAGCCATAGATACAAAAAGCATGCTTCGCTAGCTACAGGAAAGAAACAGGGTGAGTGTTTGAAAGTTCAAAACTCAGTGGAAACGCCCACATTAAGTGTCTGTATCAATTTTGCCGTACATTAAACCTTAATATTATTAACGCCAAAAGCAATTAATATAATTGACCACACCCTTCACAAATATAATTAAATAGCGTAAACGTTTTGGCACATTTCACGTGCTGACTTTGCCTGAGTATATTTCTCCCATGTCTAATAGGCTTCCAATATTAAAAGTAAAGGGATAGTCAAATACGTACGTGTACATGATGTATTAAACTATATATAACACTCATGATGAGGTATGCAAATTATAGATGTAATTTTCAGCATTTAATACAATTAAGAATGGTATAATTATAGTTATGCTTTAAATATGTACGTACATACCAAGACAAGTAACACCATCCTCTTGTAAACGATATCCAATGTCACAACCACAGGTATAGCTTCCAATGTTGTTGAAACAGTCTTGATCACACAGGTGAGTATTCAGAGCACACTCATTATTATCTACACATCATTAAAGAAATTTAATTGCACATTCAATTAAAAATGACACTATCACAATTGTCTCTCCCTCTGTCTTTTTGTCTCTCTGTATCAGTATCCATATTTGTCTCTCAGTTGGTGTGTGTGTCTTTCTTTCTCCTTTCCTCCCTAAAACCCTTCCTCCCTCTGTCTCTGTCTCTGTCTCTGTCTCTGTCTCTGTCTCTCTATCTGTCACTCTCTCTGTCTGTCTCTCTTTCTATGTTTGCCTGTCTGTTTCTCTCTCTCTATCTCTCTCTCTCTCACACACACACACACACACACACACACACACACACACACACACACACACACATGCACATTTGCAATTTTACTAGGTACGGAACATACAATATTAAGTATATTCCATTTTCACTTACCATTACATGTGTGTTTATCACCATCAAGAGTATACCCTTCATTACATGTACAATAGTAGCTTGCAATCTGATTAAAGCAATTTTGGTCACAACCTCCATTATTGCTTGCACATTCATTAGTATCTAAAAGAAAAAACAAGAATTGTAATTCACACACACACTGTATTCCACACACACACACATACACACATGCATATATAGACATACATGTATTCATACATACATACATACACTACACAGACATATACATACACATACATATGTACGTATGTACGTGTGTACATATGTACATAAGTATATACATACATACGTATGTACACACGTACATACATACAAACATGCACATACATACATAATTAGAAATGTTGATGTTATACAACGACTTACCGACACACGTTTCGTCATCAATATCCAGTTCATACCCAACTTTACAATAGCAATAATAACTCCCACCAGTATTATGACAATAGTGATTACAATTAGCATCACCATTACTGCATTCATCATAATCTAAATATAAATAAATAAATGTGAATCACTTGTATAGTATACATGAAATTATAAATCTGGGTTGATTGTAAGTCATGTTTGCACAAAATACGTTTCGTAGTTTTCTTTCAAGTGTGTGCCATTTATGTCATAAAAGGCTTTAGACATATGTGCAAGCATTTTTCAATACAGCAATATAATATTATTTAAGATATTAATGATGTTTTAGTATGACAGTAGTGACCACTTTCATAATAATTATGGTATGCCTTGTTTCTCGAGAATAAATTATAGTTGATTTACAAAAACAACACAACAATATATCCGTCAGAGTGGAAAAACAAAAGAAAAAGCAAGGAAAACCATATATTTATTTTCAAATATCATGAAGCATGTTATATAATTATATAATTCCATAAGGGTTCTTATTGTATCCATCACAATAATAATAACACACTAAAAATTAACATTCTTTTTAAAAAACGTTTTGGCCAAAAAGCCTTCTTATGGTCTGAAGGGCCATTTCTATGGTTGCTTTCCCACGGGATCGAACTATATATATATCATTATTATATATATATTCTTGTGTCACATATGTGAGTATGTGTTATATATGTAGTTAATGAAGTTGCATCATTCTTGGGGGCTCGTTTGGTCAATTGATGGCCACGGCGCATTAAAGAATGCGTGCTTGAGCTACAGACCAGCAGGAAGATTCAGAAGTAAAACTGTACATAATACTATTAACTGTTGTATATAGCAAAGAAACAGTATAGAGATAATGCAAGAAACTTTAACAAGTAAGTAGTTGAGTTTCAGACATGAGGAAGTCATCATTTAAAAACTTGAAGGAGTATTATACTTCAGTTTCATTTTCATCAAACATGTGTTTACTTAGACTGCAGTTATACTTACTTCTTCAGGCCTAGTTTTCGTGTACACAGAAAAATAGAGAAACTAGTATCATCAGAAGTGATTGATACGTAGTCATAGCAAAGCAATCATATGTTTTTCTCAATATATCTTGTTTCTAATATCTTCAGGCTAAAATGTTCTTTTATAAAGAATACTTAATTGTGTTAGATATAATTATATATTCACTTAATATCTAAGTGACATACCAATACAATTGTGGTTGTCTGAACTCAGGTAATACCCCTCATTACAATCACAGTAATAGCCTCCTGGTTGGTTATTGCAGATCTGGGAACATCCACCATTGCCGGAGGAACACTCGTTAGTATCTAATTAAACAGATGTGAACATATGAAATACACAAGTACTTTAATTCTATCATCGTAAAAGATCGAATTAATGTAAAATATGAAAACTAGTCTTCTAATGTATACTTGGTATTCCATATTCACTGTAATAAGTGTGAACAAATCCGTGTAGTTGGAGGCACAGATGTATATATAGTATATATAGCAATGTGTAGTATAATTACATGTAATTACCATAGCAAGTCAATCCACTCAAGTAATAGCCATCATCACAGTCACAATAATACCCTCCAATGGTATTCTTACAGTGCTGATTACATCCACCATTGTTGGAATTACACTCATTGATATCTGTTTATAAGATATTATTAACATCTGTATACCATAATTGTAATAATTGTATATGTGTATGTATATGTATATATATATAATTATATATATATAATGTGTGTGCATGTGTGTGTGTGTGTGTGTGTATGTGTGTGAGTCTGGCATATGTGCATTATATGAATGTGTGTATGCATATGTATGTCTGTGTATGTTTGTGTGTATGCGTGTATGTATATGCATGTATGTGTGTGTATGTGAGTCTGGCATATGTGCATATGTGCATTATATGAATGTGTGTATGCATATGTATGTCTGTGCATGTTTGTGTGTATGCGTGTATGCGTGTATGTATATGCATGCATGTGTGTGTGTGTATGTGCATGTGTGTGTATATGTGGGTGGGTATATTGACTAACCAACACAGTGAGTGCCTGATTGAGTATATCCACTGTTGCAACTACAATAGTAACTACCAACAGTATTATGACAATTCTGTTCACATCCTCCATTACTGTATGCACATTCATTGTAGTCTGAAAATGATATGAATATTAAGTAGTCAGTAGATGATGTAATATTTCACTTTTGCATAATTATATTCATATCATGCAAATTGTGCAATAATTATAGCATTCCTTGCAGTGGTGTTTTCATGTGGCATGCAGGTGGAAGGAATAAAGGTTGAGACTACATTGCCTCCACCTGAGTGCCCATGTTAAAACACACATGCACAGTATTGGATCCTATAATGTTTTATTGCAATAACTCTTAGCACAGTGCAATAAGTTATTTAATGTGTTATCGGGAGATGCAAGAAGTAATAAGTAATAAATATTCCTTGAAATACCAGAATAAGGTCACTTAATATAATTACTGTACATTTAATATAATTGATACATTATCAATAAATCTTAGTCACAATGTTTGTGACAATTTATTTATTGTTCTCACCTGAGCAGCAAGTACTGCCAGTCCATCCAGAGTCGCATGCACAATTGTATGGAGAAGCACAACTGGCACAGTGACCACAATAGTCGTAACAGATTGCTATAGGGAGAGGGAGAGAGATATAATTATATTTGGTAATGTATTAGTTATAGCACCATTATTCAGTGCAATACATCTTTTAATGTGGCACAAGGTCTTCATTGGCCATACTAGAGTGCCCGCATTAACACTCATACTGCACTCCAAAAAGTACAATAAGTGTTTTATTGCACACGTGCATTACATATAAAGCGCTGGCAGGTAATGTCTTTCCAGCCAACTCATTGGTCAGAATTCATGAGATGCAACAATGATTTTTATTGGGTAGTTGTTTTGAGAAATAAAAATTAAGTTAAAAAAGTATTATATTTTTTTTGAGCATTGCTGTTGGTAAAATAATCAGACACATTGGAAAAACAGATGGTTATATATTTAGGCTTTTTTTGGATCCTTAATAAAATTGCTACATAATTATTATCGATCTAACTACAGTTTTACTGTGGCAAACAGATGCATACCTTGCGTAAGCTTTTAAACTCATAAATCAACTTATGTAAGGTATGCATCTGTTTGCAAACTTTGTTGAATTATTTTTTTTAGCAAGCTAAATATGTACACTTTCCCTTTATGCTACTTCGAATTTTCTTTGACCATTGTGATAATTGTAACGAGTGAATAGAACACTTAATAAACTTACGGTCACAGTTGGATCCTGAGTAACCCCAGCAACAGTATGTTTGCTGCAGATAGTGGACAGTGTAAGCAGTGTAGTAATAGTAGTAATAAACATAGCTATATGAAAAAAGAGTCAAATGTTGAATTATTTTTTGACATTATTATAAAAAAATCTATATAATTATATATAATACTGTAACACTTACACTCTATAGGAACCATAACATCTCCTCCATCCCCACCATCCACAACTATAGCTGTAGTAGTTTGTGTAGTAATAATATGTTCGCACAGCTTGAGAATAGCTTCGAATACTTGAGATGTAGTAATAACATCTGCAAAAAAAGGAAGAAATTTTCAAATCATAGCATACGCCCATTGTTCGCACAATAAATGTATGTATTCGCAAAAATAGGTCAATTTCGCTTGCAAATTAACAGTTTCTTCCTTGGAAATTACAAAACTACTGCAACCATTCTGCACTATAATGTCGCCGTCTCTGAAAAATTTGCGCCGAAACATTAGATGAATGTTTGGTAACATAAGAGGACGTTTTGACAAGCGTATCGAGTATACAAAACAAATAGAACTTACAGCTGGCCTTCTACTGGTGGTGGCATAAAAGCTCCAAGTGCCATAAGAACAACCACAGTACAAGCAACCTTTTCATGAAGCCCCATTTTGCAGTTGAGAGAGAGAGAGAGAGATAAAAAAACTTTGCAACACTCTGATCTGCAAATATGCAAGACTGCAGCAGCACTTAGAATGATGCAACAGAATGTTACACTGCAAATTGAATATATAGTAACAGTTCCTATTACAAAAAAAGGTGAATACTTCCCAGGTTACAGCAATATTCATGGAAGATGGTTTGTGGTTTGAGCAAAAACACATTTTCACCATATTAGGTGGTATCAAATTTATGTTTCTGCAATGAATTTTTTTGATATTTCCAAATATGTCACCAATCTGTCATGGTTTATTCATGATCATAATTATATGGGATGTGCATAGCTGCCACACACAAAATTTATATGCTTTCGGAAATAAAACATGTGTACTAGCTGGGAGAAAAAAAAGAGAGAATACTATAGCCAATTATCTTTGCACCTACACAAATTTTGTGTATTAGATGTAAAGATATATTCTCTATACTTAGTTAGGATAAATTATAATTATGGTTTATATATAGTTCCATTCTCCACATAAGTTTGTGCATTTATAATTATAAACATGATGCACAAGACTGAATTTTTAAAATTAGTGTAGGTCAGCACATGTTTCTACTAAACAGTAGTTCATTCTGCCCCAATTAAGTAAAGGAACAGTGTTTGATGGCTGAAAAGAGTGATAGATCAGCCATTAAACTGAGAAAGAGTTATAATTATAGAGAATGAGAAATAGCAATTATACATACACCTATTTACTAAGCCTACATGTGATTGCATGGGTGCATGAGATTAGTGCAGCAGAAGGTATAGCCTGCTAGAAAGGATGGAATACACTCACCCTCCTTTGTATTTGAAGAGTGTGCAGATGGCATGTAATAGATAATTATTACTAGTACAGTGAAGAATTATGCATGTAGAAAATATGCATCATTTTCAAAAAAGTTGAAAAGTCAGATGTCTTAATGATATTATAGTCCTGAAAGCATGTTTACATTATAGTATGAATATCATTACCTTTGTAACTAAATCTTACTTATCAGTTTACAAGATGTAATTTTAGAATGTTTTAATTACTTTTAAACATGTGCAGTGCATGATAATCAGATACTTCTGCATTCTGACATACAGATGTAAACAGTACCTTACTGACACTCGTCCAAGAGGATTATTATGATTATAAAAATAATTACTGTTATTTGCTAGTTTTGTGTATATAATTATGCATGTCAATTAATACACAAGCCCAAGTGATCATGAGTTAGTCACATTGTTGTGACAAAAGTGAGGGGTGTTCTCTTTTATGTTAGTGTGAAGGTTTGAAGGTAACAGCGAACACATACATGTAAACGTCGTAGACTTAATTATCACACAGATACATGTGTGTAATGGATCCCTCTGGGGATTAACGATTATTATGCATGTATAACCAAAATGTGAGATTTTGCATGGGCAACTGTGAAAGCAGGAACGCAGGAATGGAATCAGGAATGGAATTTTTTTGTTCAGTTTAATTCATTTTCTTTTCCCTTTACCTTTTTTTCACAGTGCTTATATTTTGTGATTATAAATTGAAAAAGATTATAATGAAAAACAGTTTCATCAGTAAATACCAAAAAGTGTTTACAAGAACAAGTTATATTGCTCACATAGTTGGATCTTATGCACTGGGTTGAGCAGAGATCATTCTCTTCTAAAATCTGCAGCAGTCAGCTTGTAAATCCTGGGTGCCTGGTTTTTACACAAATCCAAAATAGATGATAGTACACATTTTCAGGTTTCATGGTAAGCTTCATTTCATGACTGTGATGTGGGTCACGATACCAGCATCTCTTTTTGTGACCAATTACTAAATTATGGGTGGCTCAGGGATAGTGTTGGTGTCAAGGTGAATAGGATTGTTACAACCATAGCATGTTCTAATACGAGTACCTTCTATATAGCCTATGAATCAAAAAGCTCGGACATTGGTGTTCTGTGTTGTCAGAAGAGGCAAAGGAGGGAAATGAGCTCTGATCACGTATTTCAAATGGTCATGATCAGGCTTGATAATGAATCTTCATCGTTTGACTCCCTAAAGTATAGTGTAAATGGTGTCAGTCACGAGATCATGGCTTCTAAACAATTAATAATCTATCTCACATTTGCAAGTTTTCTGTGTCCATTTTTTTCACAGTTCAAGGCTAGATCTATGAAATCTGAACTACCAGCTATTCCGTCTTTCTCTGCTGATTGTTCCATTCTTCCCATGTGTTTGTTATTTGTAAATTATGTAATTCATTCCGTTCTGATTCCATTCCTGCATTCCTGTTGCCCATTTTGCACTATATATCTTCATATCATTGTCTCATATAAGCTTTTTGACAGTATGTACATATTTTTGCTGTAGTTTATGCAAATTCTAACATCATTAAAATTAATAGTGTTAACACTGTTTTTGCTCTTTAATTTTAACATATAGGTTATAGTTATAGAATATGCACAAAGTCTATAATATAGCACCTTATACGAGGATATGTATGGCTTTCCTAGAAGCTCAACTATCCATCTAAACAAGTCACATGTAGAAGCTTAGCTTGCTAAAAGCCTAGAACGCTCACTTCCTGGAACTTTCATACATGTACACTCCCCCGTTGGTGTTGTCTAGTCTAGTCTAGTCTAGTCTAGTCTCGATCTCGCGTCGCGTGCTCATTAGCGCGTACTTCGGCGATTACCATAGCAACAACATGGTTACAACGTGGTAACAGGTAAATCAATGTATGCGTACGCGTGCAGCCTAGATACACGAAGCGTTTCGTGTATTTAATATTTATGGTGCAACTCTATTATATTAATATCCAAAAGAAGAAACAATGTTTCAAAACCTTTCACTTATGATTCATGGTTATGTTGGAAATGTATATTATAAGTATTCTATTTTCCTTTAACCGTTGGTTTTCCTGAAATAGAGTCAAAACATGACAAATAGTTTAAAGAGCATTATTTGCAGGATTGCGTCAGCATTATTTAGTAAAATTATTCTAGGCAGTATGATTGGGTATGTTTTTGTATATAAGCAAGCATTTCTATTTATAGTAGCAAATGGTTACATCAGGAAACTGCCAGTTTATAGCCACCTCCAGCAAGGTAGGAATGTTTCTGCATCAGTACCATCTTGTGATCAAGCTAGACAATGAACGAAAAGCAGAGTCAATAGCATTCATCTCTTGTTATTGAGAGACAATCACATGATGCAAGACTATTTAACAACTAATGAATAATTCAACAGAAGAATGTAATTAAATTGTAATGAATAGTATTATAATGATGCAATTATAATCATATGATGTTACGTGATGTTCCAAAGTGCTGTTGGAGTATATCAAAATATGCAGCTCTGTTTGAGTATATCAAAATGTGCATATAGGAGTACTATAGATGCAGAATTCCAATATATCAATAATAACTTTAAAATCTACCAATAACTGATACCAATACAATACATTAATTCCTTCACTGAAAATGTCATGAGAATGAAAGCTTTTAGTGACGTTAAAACCATAGAAAATGACATCATTAGCACACTTCTGGTTACATCACTTTATACCAACTGATTATGGGTGAATTACTAGTACTAGATTACCAAGCCAAAATGAAAATTCCAACCAAATTTAAACAAAGTGCTGCAGAGATTATTGTTGTACAATATATACCATATATTATAGTTATAGGAATGAACATAAAAATAGCATTAACTCAGCCATCTTTAGATAGTTTAAAAATTGCTTAAGTCTCTTCACATTGACAATACATAACCCGAACATTAAAATGTGATGACTTTATACGTACTAGTGCATAGTTCAATGTCATAGGATTATAATTATACTGTAACTCAATGATGAATTGAAATTTGATATACACAAAACAGAATGGGGTGGATAATTATAATTATTATGAAAATGGTGAAGGCAAAAAAGTTTCTGGTAATTCAAAACTAAATTAAAGTTATGATCATTTTTCTGGGGTGATGGTGAAAAGGAATGATCTTTATCGTGTATGGAGTGGACTACAGCATGATTGAAAGTATATATTACAACGCCAGTATGGCTCTGTGCAGTTTAAAATAAGCAGCATAAATAGAGTTGTACTATAAGATTGCTGCTATTGAGATGTCTATGCACAATTAAAGGAATTGGAATTTACAATACCTATTTATTATGTATGAGGGTTTCAGATGGGATTTGATGTGAGGAGAATAATTGATACTTGGGGGTGTGACGTATGCCCCTGAGGAATTATTGAATTTAGGCCTTCAGAGGTTGCTTCTGGGGCGCTAGAAGCCTTGTAACTGAGATATTGCTGTATGTTGAAGTAAATGTGGTCTGAAATTTAAGACATGTTAGGGGTAGGGGGTTCCTCCACTCTAGGAAACCCTGTTTATGAATGCCTATACGCAATTTATAGTTGGTAAGTACCTTGTACGCATAGTATTTATCATAAATTAGCATATCTGTAGCTGGGAGTAGTTCAGTTTCAATAAGACTAGAATTGTATTACACTTGTACAGAACAAACTATACAAAACATACAGACACTAAAGTCTATTCACATTTACAATGACCTCAAAAGTAGGAGATGATATATATAGTTTAATGTTATAAGGTTAAGCAATGATGTATGTCACCATTGATGTACACAAAAAAGAATGGAAGGATAACTATATGAAAATAGTGCAGGTGAAAAGATTGTTGCTCAATTTTGAAGAGCAGTTGTCTGAGCCCAAGGTGAATGTGAATGACCTTTAGTGTAGTTACTATCCTTTTCAAGATTGCTTCATTAATATACATGTAATTAGGTGTTCTGAATTGTAATTGATCATAATTATTTCCAACAATGCCAGATATAATTTGGTCATAATTTCAACCACCTATCATAGGTCCAAATTATAACCACTTAGAGATCAACTACATACATGTACATGTTGTCCACTATTATAGAGGCTAAACATCTAATATAACACTATTCTAGATATAAAATCAGTGTTGGGGACTAATCACACAATATACACCATTGTACGAGTAGCAATTGTTTATGATGTTATAATATTATGCAAAAATGTGCATTTTTGTTTTAAACTGAAGCCAAAATACAGCAATTCATGTCATAATGTAATCAACTGACTTTGCAACAATAATGAGAAATTTCATACTGATTGCATAATTCTGATGAGTGTACAATTATTCATGATGCTTCGATGTGTGAATATGAATACACTCATAATGTAATTATCTCAACAAAAAAAATTGCTTTTCCAAGCGGATTTATTAGAAAGTACTGACTCAGCATTAATTCATTAAATGATGTGATTATGCATTTGTCATTTTATATGTACTCCAAAAATAGAATTGTTAAAATAACAAATGTATTGGTTAGTACTGTTGCAAGGATGCAAATTATAATTTCATTGGTCATACAGGTTGTTGTTATGACTGGATGATAAAAGATAGTCGTACTATAATCAATTATTCAATATCTCATATTAGATGCACAAAGAAGGTTTGGAAACATAAATTGATTTAATTAAAATGTTATTCTGCTTCTTTGTATATCTAATAGACAGTATAAGGATAACTGAAATTGTGATTATTGGATTATACTTACACTACCTGACTTTATTAAGTTTACATACATGTACTATGATGGGAGCTACACTTTAATAAGGTGATAGGCAACTATACATGTACTTCTAAGTAATACTATAGTACTACATTGTCTGCAATCATAGTAATGTGTGAATTCTGAATGTGATAGCATAAGTACAAAGGTGTAATACTGTGTAGTACATTCAAAGTACACTGTACTTCACTCACAAAGTACACTATAGTCAATAATGTCAGGTACTGTACATGTATGTCACCATGCAACCTACACAACCAATTAAATCACAGTTTCCACTATACTATGCCTGTGTATTAACCAATAAATTAGTTATTTTTAAAAAATGCAAGTTTTCAAATGTGCATTTAACAAATAATTTTTTTTTCTAACCAATAGTGACTAAAAGGACCACTTCTTAAAAAAACACTTACATTTGTTACTTTGTGGCCATTGCAGAATTGGAAAAGCAGAGACAAAAGAAAGTATTATTTAATACACATGTAAAAACTTCTGCTAGTAAGCATTTAGGCAGTTAAAGATATTTGTAGGCTAAGGTCAAAATTCTAAAAACAAAGGCATCTAAGATTGCTTTATTATTTGCACAGTTAATGCAAAATTTGTACAGGTGATTGTAGAGTGTTTCATGTTCATCTACATTATTACAGTAAGTAATATATTAGGATATATACATGTACCTTCTGGCTGAAATTGAAAATACTCCTTCAAAACTCTTATCATTAATAATTAATCGTGGTATTTAGGTGGACCAATACAGGTCTCAATTAGCAATTGCTTCGCTCGTGCATTATCTAACCTCGGCTATGCCATGCCATGCCCATACCATCACTCCATATCAAAATGCTTAATGCACTATAAAGAATGATATAAAAAAAATTAGTGTCTATCATTTGACATTTACATTGGATTTGGTCACACTTTCACAGGTAACTGTGCCTTAAACATTCTTCAGTGTGAGTTATGATGTTTAAAACATGATAAGGTGGCTGGTACATGTATATGAAAATGTGATTAGTTTAACATCACGATATGTATCTGCCATTTTGTAAAGGAAGGCAACTAAATTACATGTACATATGGAGAAAGAGTAACTGTTGCTACACTCATACACTGACTGTAGATACCTACTTTCAAGTAACTGATGCTCACATGTATGATGAAGTAAATAAATTTACAATTTTTGACTACTCAAGCACTATGTCTCTAGTAATTTTAAGATGCCTAATTTTGATTGGATTGGTGTTTTGATACACAATTAAGTAAACGTATTTGAAAAAGCTAGAATGATCAATGATTCCAATCTTTAATAGCTAGGAGTCAAATTTTGGTTAATAAACAAATTAAATTTTAAGACATTACAAATAATAATTGAAATAGGCAGTGTAATATAATATATATATGCAGTCGGAACGATAAATGTTAATGTACAAACAATTAGATTAAATTTCTAAAAAAAATAATTGAATCTTTTAGGGTATAATAAAACCAAAGGAAAACAATATTAATACTATTACTGTGCTATCCTGTCAAGGGGTTCAAATTGACTCGGATTTTTTCTCCCGGACTTAACATAGCTACAATAGGATAAAATCCACCACTAGGTACATTGCATTCTGATTCACCAACAAGTTCTCCATTCTTAGTGAAATAAACAGTACATGTATGAGACTCACTGGACTTAGGGGGTCGCTCCAATCCAAATTTTCCTTGTGGGACAATACTTCTTCGTAGGTAGCGTCCAAATAAATCTTCATTGTCAGAATCATAGTCGTCATAGTCATCGTAATAATCGCCTTCTTCATAACCAAAGAAAGGATCATACTGAAGATCATTATGGTCTTCATCATCAGATGAGTTACAAACGTAATTAATATCTGATATAATAGTTGCTTCACCTGGCGAGGATGTTACTTTATCACCATCAGATGAGTTTGGAAAACGAATTCCACATCCCATCATGTCACCCTTAGTACATGTGGGACCAAAAGGATCACCTTGTCCCTTTTCTTTGTAAATATGTCCGTTGTCGGCATGGTAACCAACACCCCCTGCTGACCATCCTGGATGTTTCATCAGTGAATACGTTGTTTTTGCAAGACCGATAGCTATCCAACCTTCTTTGCCGGCATCTAAAATCTCAAGCTCGAAATAATGATAAGATGGCGTTAAACGAAAATTAGCCTGTGCTATGCCTACATCTTGTTTGTCTAAACCTTCGCCATCATATTCTAATGTAAGACTGTCTTCGACAAACCGTATACCATTGGATCTTAGCCAATAAACAGAAGGAGAGTTCTCGGTTTCCATTGGCTCAGATACCAAGTGAGGAACCATTCTCCAATGTCCTAGATAATTCACAATTTCACCTTCGCTGTGTAATCCAATTAATGGATACAATCCATATATAGGTCTCTTCATCTTGACTGGTTGTCCAACCTGTACACCATTTTTTGTGAAAAATATGTTTACGTAGCCTGTTCCTAAGTCTGGATCAAACTCTGCTCCACAACCCATTCGATCTCCAGTTGTACAAACAGGACCAAATGCCCTGCCAAACCCGTCTTGGTGAAATAAACGTCCATCATCAGCATGGTAACCTATCCCATTTCGGTTCCATCCAGGCATTCTGTCCAATGGATATTTATATTCTCCAAATCCTAAACCAATAGTCGTACGATTACCCTTGTCTACAATTTTTATTTCAAAGTAATTTAGCATTGGAGTCACAGGTTCTAGAATTTTTACCACGCCCACTGACCTCCTTGCATTTCCAATGAATTTGAATGTATCGCTTTCAACTTCAGCATTTTTACCACATATATAGCGACCTTGTGTATGCAACTTCACTGCCGAATCCATAACTTCTATGGACACTTCTTGCAAGAGAAAAACGGAACAGTCTGCACGTCACGTCAGCAAGCAGATACCACACCCATCAGATAATAAAATAATTATTAACTAAAATTAATTAATTATTATTGGCGCGCGGGAAGAGTAGAAGGTGGAGGCTAACTTTAATTAAGGTTAATATAAGTTGTGATGGTGCCCATACAAAGTCCAAGACCTACTCCGCAGTTCTTCCACCCACCAACATTCAGCCAAAGAAAGAAGACTCCTCTTCGTCAGCCACCCAAAGCTCCTGCTAAAACCTGCCCGCCTGTGAGTCGAGTGTTCACAAATCAGCGACAGTGGACAGAGGGACCCTGTTTAATCAGTTTCACATCAAATTCAAAGACTGAATGTATGTTAATTACAGTGAAACGATATGATTTCACTATATACCTCCAGTTTAAGTTCCGCAATTAATATTCATTACATTTAGTAATGTACCAGTTTTGCCTGTAATTCAGATATATATATATATATACTAGATTTCATAGGCAACTAATAAACCGATATATACCTGTGTTTGCTTGTTTTCAATTTTCATATATGCATGTGCATAATTGTTTTTTAGCATTGCTCTAGCCGTTTCTGGTGGAAAATGAAACTCACAAACTTCTGAAAAAATGGAAATAGCTTTTTAAAATAAAATGATGCTTTATCAATCTTGTCCTACAGTAAAATAGTGCTATAAAGTTTGAAAACCTTGCTCTGTGAGGTATCTGTATCTGCTATATATACTACATGCTTATTCCTATTATAGGCACCTATACATTTACCTATAAGTTAACTATACATGTATAACTAAAACTAGTTAGTGACTCTAGGCACTAGTTAATTAGAACCAAAACTAAATTGTAATTGTCTTGTGAGGTAATTAATAAAACTGATACTAAATTTGTTTAAACTTTGTTTAATTAAAAGAAACTAGTTTTTGTGGCCATGGAAAACTAGTTCACTGTCATTTGATAAGTGTTGTGTAAATGGCAGTTTACACAACACATTATTTACTAAACTTATTTCAATCAATGATGGTTGTAGTATAATTTTATAGCTGTTAATTAATCACATAAAAATTGTTGTCACAAGATTTGATAATTAAATACTAAACTACTATGGAGTGTTATTAGTGCCAAATTTAGCAGATTGGTTATCGCTGTGATGTTAAGGCGGGTACATCTGATATGAAGGTGCTAAAAATAGAGGTAAATGTTTCAGTTGTTAACCACAACTAAGGAACTTCCTTTTTACTTAATTATTTACTAAAACTATAATTATGTGAGTTTGGATTTGCTAATTAAAACTAAAACTAAAATCGTTTGTACTGACCTAACTAAAACATGTATATACCAATAAGGGAACATCACTAATCTCTATCAAGGATGATCAATCCTAAAGTCTAGGATGAAGAATGTTACCTCTAGAATTGAGACTGAAAAGGCAATAATACCACATACAAGAGTCTGGAGCATGTAACTATCTCTTTGCTCCAGCCTCTTGTCATACACATGTACATGTAGGCCGGAGTAACAAAATAATGTAAATTCATAATTATGTAGTTTATCTTAGCTCATTTGAAATGTTTTCAAAGCAATCCTAAAGTTGAAACCTCATATTCCTGATAGCAAGCTTCCAAATGTACCCTCCCATAATCTGTGGCTTAACAACTGTTTTATTGCTGGCAGCCATTTTAAATTTGCCATGTAATGAAATTTACACGTGTACATTTTTTTTGCAAATAAGAAAAAAATTTGACCTGTCAGGGCCTGAACAACAATGATGGCCTTGTTACTATGAGTCTGTAAGAATTTGAAGCAACTTCCAGACTCTCTTTGGCATGGAGGTCTGGAATGAGACTATAGTATCATTCCTTTTTTTCAATATAAATTTTAATAACAATGGTGTGGAAGCATCATGGTACCACCCTTTGATGCAAACACTACATACATGTAACAATGGTGTGGAAGCATCATGGTACCACCCTTTGATGCAAACACTACATACATGTACATGTAACAATGGTGTGGAAGCATCATGGTACCACCCTTTGATGCAAACACTACATACATGTACATGTAACAATGGTGTGGAAGCATCATGGTACCACCCTTTGATACAAACACTACATATACTCTGTATATAGTTTAGTTTCAAATTGCTCGACATACACTAGATTTATCAGACAATGTCATGCATGACTACATGTATATACATGTAGCTGTTTCCGGGTAACAGAAATTATTATCCTTGTCTGATACATAGTGATAATACATACACATGTATACAGTTATGATAGAGCTGTTGTCATTTTCCTTCTCTTATAGCTTTAACAAGTCCTCATTACATCTCAGGATCTCAAGAATCATATTTTGAACAGGTACATGTATATGTACATCAGGGTTGGGGTCAAATACATTGCAATTGTATTTAATTACACATGTATATGTACATCAGGGTTGGGGTCAAATACATTGCAATTGTATTTAATTACACATGTATATGTACATCAGGGTTGGGGTCAAATACATTGCAATTGTATTTAATTACACATGTATATGTACATCAGGGTTGGGGTCAAATACATTGCAATTGTATTTAATTACACATGTATATGTAGTCATCAGGGTTGGGGTCAAATACATTGCAATTGTATTTAATTACACATGTATATGTATGTACCAGGGTTGGGGTCAAATACATTGCAATTGTATTTAATTACACATGTACATGTATATGTACATCAGGGTTGGGGTCAAATACATTGCAATTGTATTTAATTACACATGTATATGTATATCAGGGTTGGGGTCAAATACATTGCAATTGTTTTTAATTGCAATTAAATACATTATTTTGAGTATTTGTATTTGCAATGGTATTTGCAAGTATGAAAGTCAATGTATTTGCATTTGTATTTAAGTATTTGTCACTTGTGAAAAATTGCAATTGTGATTATAAAAGCTATGCTTTCAAACTCATTTCAGTAATAAACTCGACTACTAGGTCCTCGACCATGTCCACTGTTTCGTTGTAAGGGTGAGGGTCGTCACCAAATCCATGCATCATGTACCTCAACTCTCTTGTAAATTATTTGCAATGCAATTAAATACATTTATTAGATAAAGTAATTGTATTTGCAATAGTATTTGGTACAGAAGATGTATTTGCAATTGTATTTAAATACTTTGAAAGTATTTGGCCCCAACCCTGATGTATACATAATGATACATGTACATGTACATAATGATACAGGTACATGTACATAATGATACAGGTACATTCTAGGTACATGTACATATACCTACAAGGTACATTGTACATTGTAGGTATACATGTACATAATGATACAGGTACATTCTAGGTACATGTACATCTACCTACAAGGTACATTGTACATTGTAGGTACACGTACATAATAGTACAAGTACTGTACATGCATATAATTTTTTCAAGTAAAATAAGTTAGAATCTTGAATCTTATAAACTGTAAAAGAGTAGTCTCGTGTAGCCAGACTCAACCCTAACCTGTTTAGGGTTGGGTCTGGCTACACGAGACTACTGTAGAGCTGGAAAATTAAATGTTCTGCTAACACATTTTTTTTGGGTAATAAATTTCTAATCAGTTTTAAATATGCTAATTTTGATCTTTGGGTACAAGAGGTATTCGGATTAGTGAAGGTCTACTGTACTTGACTACATGTATCTATACATGTACATGTACATTGTACTATAGATATACATTGTACTTGTAGGAAATAAAGAGGCTCTCAGACCTCATAAATGAAACTGCCTTCCACCTCTCTAAATGTTCTGTTGTCCAAATTATATTAAAGTGTCACAGATGTTAATGAAGGTTATTGTCTATTTGTATTATATTAATTTAGTTAATTACGTCATAGCAACACATACATGTACATGTATGTGTATTTTTGTGGTTTCCTATCATTTTTAGTGTTTTGAGATTTTATCTAAACTTGGTGAAGGATCATTTGGTGAAGTTTTTAAAGTACGATCTAAAGATGATGGAAAATTCTATGCCATCAAGAGATCAAGACAGAGATTCAAAGGGAAATGGGATAGGTATTATTCATGTGTATAATTACACCCAACACAAATAATTAGTGGTACCTTAATGCAGTGTTCTGTCCTGAATATGTAGAGTGGTGTTGGATTCTAATCTGCATTTAGTGCTATTTACCCAGTATATACTTAATACTGTCTCAGTAACCCTATATACATGTACATGTAATGTATGTAATACATGTACACTGTACATGCAGAGTTTCGTACAGGATTTTTTGTTAGGGAAGGGAAAGAATAGTCGAGGTCTGGAGATACTACAGTACCCTAGGAAATTTTAGAAATTTATGCTTTCTGAGGTTGCCTCTTGGTTTTTGAGATCCCAAAACGCTTGTAGCTGAAATGTTGTGCTGAAGTTAGGTGGGGGGGGGGGGATATCCCCTCCTTCCCTTACTGCTGTATGAAACCCTGACATGTACATTTTGTATCTGAAAAGTGGTTAATCCCTACCAGCATGGGCAGAACATTGCAGGTGATTCCAACTACTCAAACATAGAGAAAGAACATAACGTGTGCATATGTACATTGTACATGTACATGTACATGTACATCTCTCCATGTTAATGAGGCATTACCTATGCATGTGTTTTAGTTACATGTCCAGTATTATAGCTAGCCACACTTCAACAGAGTGGTTCTGAGAAAATGTTATTTGTTATTTAATTGCATTCCTTTGGCCACATCAAAGGGAAATGACGTTGCATAGAGCAGTGCGGCACCTCTATAGCAAGAACCCTGATGTACATATACATGTAACTAAACCCATTTTAGTAAGGCATTATTACTTTTAGTTAACTATAAACTATAACTGAATTGCAGGTCTACTGTAATAATTAATAACTAAAATCAAAATTGGCTAATAATGAGCACTTAAATAAAACAGTAAATTATATTAACTAAACCTAATATTATTAAACTATACATGTACATGTATATCTACACTAAACTTTTGAGCGTGTACATGTACTTGTAACATACAGCAGTCTGTTCACATTCACGATGACCTCAAAATTAGGTTGTAATGGCTTTATGTACATGTGCACTGTAGTCAATGTAGTGTACATTGTATATTAAATGTCATAAGGTTAATACATAATTATATACTGTAACTCAATAATGAAAATTGAAATTTGACAGACACAGAAAAAAAATCGGAAGGATAATACATGTACATGTGCATGTAATGTGAAAATGGTGCAGAAAAAAAAAATGTTGGTCATTCCAAACTAAAGTTATAAGCATTTGTCTGAGGTCATGATGAACGTGAATATCTTTTAAAAGTGATGACTATTGTACATTCATCTCTTCTTTGTTCATTCTTCACTTTCCTTCTCACAGAAGACACAAACTAGATGAAGTAGAGAAACACGAGAGACTTCCTCCTCATGTTAACTGTGTGAGGTTCTATAGAGCGTGGGAAGAAAGACTACACTTGTATATACAAACAGAACTTTGTTTGATGAGGTACATGTGATGAATATACATGTACCAAATCCAGTTGCTTATATACATGTACACATGTACATGTACATGTATAGTATAAGAATTATTGTGTACATGTACATGCGTACATGTACCTGTATGTGTATACTGTATAGGCATTGTTTAGGTGGCTGTAAGAGTAGTCACAAAATAATGTGTATTTACTGTACATGTACATGTATATGCTTAAAGAAACGCCCGAGCCTTATTTACATCAGAATTACACATGTTCATTACACATTATAGTTTATCTGAATATGCTGATATTTATGGAAAAATACCAGAAAATAGATTATGGAGTATAATACTTGATTTATCACAGGTTAGTACAATGTACATGTTTGATAACTTCAAAATTAGGTTGTATTGAGGATCGTACAGAAGTGGGTGGCTATAAATATAGTTCACACCTCTCACCCCAGCAAAACATTCCTGATAGGATCCTAAAATGGATCCTATGTTAGGATCCTGTCCAGGATCCTGATAAATTATGGTTCCAAAATCCTATAGGATCTGTCAAGATCCTAAATGGATCTTTAAGTGGGTTCCTTGGTAGATCCTAATTGATAAACAGGATCTTATTTTGAATACATATAAGATCCAGGATGGATCCTGATTCTTTTACAGGATCCTAGATGGATCATTGGAAGATCTTAATCGAACAACAGGATCTGATTCAAGATCATAGTTGATAATGTGATCATGATGATAATTAATTTCAGTGAACAAGTGTATATAGAGAAAAAAAATCCCTATGATTGCTTTACACATTTAAGTGAAGTTAAAAGTATCCCTATGACTGCTTTGTGGTGTCCATCATTCAGTAATCATGGCTAACTTTATGATGCCTGAAACACATCAGCCTATTATAGTTATTATTTTGATGTTTATTTAAAGAACCTTGTAGAACTTAAAAAATATATTTCAGGTAGAATAGCTAGCTATTTGTTCCAGTTTCTACGTAAGCTACATGTACACAGTTTTCTTTCTGCTGGTCTGTAGAGCTTGATCGCGTGTTCTTTTACGCATCACACCCATTAATTGACCGAGCCCCCGGAATGATGTAACTTCCTTAACTATGTATACAACGCATACTCACGTAGGTGACACAAGAATATATATATAATATAGTTTGAACCCGTGGGAAAGCAATCATAGGGAAGGCCCAACGGGCCATAAAAATGTTTACAGTTACTCATGAAATTTTGCATTTATTTTTTCTTTCTTAATTAATACCCTAAATGGTAGAGATTGACACAACTGTACTACAATGCACATGTACATGTACATCATGTACATCTGGTACTAATAATTACATGTACTTGTATTAATAGTAATATTGTGCACCTTAGTGTTATACATGTACATGTACATTCACTTTATTAGGGTCTAAAACATCTCCATGACAACCGACTCTGTCATTTAGATATTAAGCCTGCAAACATATTCATTGGTTTGGACAGTTTCACTTGTAAATTAGGAGACTTTGGACTAGTGGTGTCAATGGATAATGGTAAATGTATATTCTGTAGTTGTTTTAACTAAATTCCCTTTAGTAAGGTATTGTGACTTATAGTTACTTAAACTATATTTAAATTACAAGTCTATTGCAATAACTACACATATACACATGTGCATGTACATGTATGTCTACATTGAAATTGGTCCATAATGAGCTCTTTTAGTTAGTTATTTAAAACTAAAATCCTTTTAGATTATATATACATGTACCTCATTAAAATGTTGCAATCTGATTGGTCAATTAGAGGTTTCTACATCCCATGGTAAACACTTTAATTGATTAGTAAACTAGTGAAGTACAAATATGTAAACAAAGCATTAATACATGTCCAATGTGATGAACATTAACTGTTTACATGTAAATCTACCATCACTTAGTCAGGGATGAAATGTTTTCTAGCAATGCTGAACAGCTTCTCAATTACGGACTTGAGTACAAGTACAAGTACATGTACAAGTATAAGTACTTAACTAAGGACTTGAGTACAAGTACTTATATACATTGTACGTGTACTTATTGTACTTAAAGTAATAAGTACAAGTACCAATGTACATGTACTTATAGACCCATGTCTGACATGTACATCCTCCATTTATCCTCAAGGATAATATTATACATGTACATGTATTTTTATTGTCCACCGTAATGTAATTAACCACCTCTCAGATAATATACACATGTACATACATGTACATGTACATGTATATGTAGCATAGGCTACTGAGACTGAATTAAGTATAAACTGGATAAATAGAGGAGGATTCTACATTGTACCTTGCACATGCCATGTAGAATACAACCACCACTCTAAATATCCTGGGCAGAACACTACATGTATATACATGTACGTATATGTGTATATTTCTATAGGATTCAGAGAAGCCACAGAAGGTGATGCTTGTTACATAGCAGATGAGATATTAAAAGGTAGATTCAGTAGTGCTGCTGATATATTCAGTCTAGGAATCAGTCTCCTGGAACTGGCTTGTGACTTAGAGTTACCTTCTGGAGGCGAGAGTTGGCATATGCTGAGAAGAGGATGTTTACCACGAAGATTTACAGAAGGTACAATAGTAATTCCTTTAGATCCCTCGTGAGAGTGCTCTAACCAACACTATTGCATCCTATTTGCCCGAGAACACAAGAAAATACGAGGGCATAGCCCGAGTATTTTTGAGGGCAAATAGGGTGCAATTGTGTTGGTTAGAGCACTCTCACGAGGGATCTAAGTTACTTAGATCTATTTCAATTTTCTCTTAGATGGCATTGTAACGAAGCGATTATTTGGAACAATCTTAAACTTCACTGTCCTGCCTTTTTGCTTCCATTATGAACTGTGCTAATAGCTCATCCATTCTGCTAGCTGTCATTTGTGTTAATTCATCTGAAATATTTCTTACTTTGCACCATGAATTCCAAATACCATATGCCCATTTTGTTGTCTGCAAGGTTTTCTTTGGTATTCTGCTTTGAATTGCTTGCAGTATATCAAATCTGTCCTTTGAAGCCATACTAATTACCTTATTTAGTCATAGTTTATTGTGTGTGATTACTATGAATCTAGTTGTTAACCAACAACATTTATACAAGCGTTTTGATTGGCTTCAATTAATGTGTGGGTGTAAAAACGTAACACGCGCATTAAGCTGTGCTCTAATCAACACTATTAACCCATTTTTGGGCAATCTGATTGGTTGATTTGTTTTGGGTATGATCTAATGAGGGATCTACACACATGTATATACATGTAGTATAAATCCCTGTTCATAGTATGAACTATGAACCAGGATTTATTTTGTATAGAACCTGGTTTGTATAGTGGAAACCACAAACAAGTCTCAGACTACTAGTATATCATTGTGGGTTCACTTCCTAAAGACAAAATTTGGCAGTAATTTGGCTATGATGTATGACTCAGCAGATTCAACTATGAATACAATTTACATGTAAATACCATTACTCACATGTATGAATGGTTTATAGTGGTTGTTTCGTGTTGGGAGGGACTCAAGTCAGGGAAGATATCCTGGGGTCACCCCCCCCCCCCCCCCCCCCCCCCTTCTGTATAAAACCCTGAATCCCTACATATGCATGTACATACAGAGAGTGGGGGGGGGGGTGAGGCACTCTGGGAATTCCACCCTCCATAACATGGGACTCAAGAATTCCCTTAGTTTAATACTGATTATATCACATGTACACATGTATATCTACATGTATCATGACTCCATTGGGTATGTACATGTACAAATGCAACAAAAGCATTTGTACATTGCTAGAAAGGTTATAATAAGGCACAACGAAATATTAGAAAAGAATCTTACTGTGGTACATATTTACTCGTTTTGATTTATTCCTAACAACTTTGTCAGGTACATGTAGGTCACCGTGGCTAATTCTTTTTGTGTGTGTGTGTTCCCTTCATCTTTTCTGTTCTATTAAGTTGCTCTCTTTCATCATTTGCTACATCATCTCTTTGACTATCTCACTGTCTTTGTTTCACTGTTTCAACTACTGTCTGGTTTGTATTGTTTTCATCTTGTTTTCTATTAATTGCTTCACATATATTTCTTCCCTGGTGCCTGTATTGTGACTATCATCCAACATGTACATGTACCTATGAAAGTGTAATTTACATGTACATGCACTTCAGTCATGAACAAATGTTGCTCAACCTACATGTACATGTAGCTGTGCTTCAGGAATTTCATCAAACTGTTCACTGAAGATTTACTCAAAAAACTCGTTACCACTCCTGCTATTAGCTGCCTAACTTTGTGTTCTTTAATTTTTTAAAGGCTACCCAAACCCCATTCTTCAGCAACAGGCTCATCCATCTCCCTTCTTATCTCCTCAACAAATGTCACCCACCACTCAATGTCATGGGTTCGTGTTCCAAATTTGTGTACACATGTACACATGTATGTAGACCATTGATATGGGCTTTTGTCTCATTGGGTTGGACTAAGGATGGCTTGCCACCTGGGTGTATAGTGCATTCAACTTAACCTTCTTTGTTAATTAATGTGGAAGCGAAACATGTGTGAGTTGATGAAGGGCTCCAGCCAATCTTTTACGTTATACACTCTCTTCGAATTAATGGTTTTCTCCGTAGAATTATTATAGGCTGTAACAGGACCATGCTTGTGAAAAGTTCTTATGCCCGACAATCTACAACCCGTACATGTACATGTATCTACGGCAAACAACACACCACAAGACAGAAACAATCGACTTCTCTTCGTTGCCACTTCCCAAAAGTCTCAACAGTGACTTGCCTCATGGAAACCTTGCTTTTCTGTGGTTTGCTAGTACTCTGTCTCTTTTGAGTGGTAGCCAAAGTTGTGACCACACCTTTTTATTTTTAAAGCTTTTTTTTGCTCGGCCAAATCTGATCAATTCATCAAAATATGGATGGCTGCTTAACCAATTTACTCGGATTTTGGCCAATGGCCGACTGTTATTTTCATCCCTGCTATTTGCCTAATAACATGAGAAAATACGAAGGCGTAGCCCGAGTATTTTCAAGTGCTACAAGAGCAATTAGGAGGCAATAGTGTTGGTTAGAGCACTCTTACAAGGGCTCTAAGTTACTTAGATCTATTACAGAATGACACGTATATATGTAGTAAATAATAATGATGAGTTGAATAATATGATTTACTAATGAAGTTCAATTGTTATAGAGGTTTATGTTATTCTTTCATTTTAGCATCAAGTGTTTTTCTTGTGATATCAAATGTTGGATTACTAGTGTCTAATATTGCAATTTTCTCATTGTAAACAAGCATTTACATGTATTTGGAACAAACTTCCCTTCTTGCTTCCATTATGAACTGTGCTAATAGCTCATCCATTCTGCTAGCTGTCATTTGTGTTAATTCATCTGAAATATTTCTTGTTTTGCACCATGAATTCCAAATACCAGATTCCCATTTTGTTGTCTGCAATGTTTTCTTTGGTATTCTGCTTTGATCTGTCCATACTAATCAGCTCATTTACATGTAGCTGTGGTTGCTACTGCCTGTGTGGTTACTATAAATCTAGTTGTTAACCAACAAAGCGTTTGATTGCCTACAATTAATGCATGGTGTAACAACTATGTAACGCATAGGCATCAAGCTAACTGTGCTCTAATCAACACTATTAACCCATTTTTGGGCAATCTGATTGATTGATTTCTTCTAGGTGTGATCTATTAGCTGTACATGTACATCTCATTTTCATTTTTCCATTGCCTCAGGTGTCTTTCTTTCTTTGTTTTTTTCTTTCTTTCTTTCTTTCTACATCTCTGATAACATCATGTATATATGCAGGCATTCGTTTAGGAGGAGGTGGGGAGGGCTTATAATTTGTTTACCAATATGCATAGTATGATAACCTTGTACATGTACAATGTATGTCACACTCCTATAGACTACATGACGTGGCTGATTGTTATTTCTCTCCAGAGTGGCTGCTTGTTTGTTTGTTTGTTAATTTTTGTTGCACCTTTTGCTAGTATGCTAGGCACATGAATTTTCATGTATGATAGATTTACTGTTAATACATGTACAGTGATGTACTGTTCACCTACATGTACCATGAATTAATTATCCCTACCCTCTTTTACTTGTCTAACAGGTTTGTCCAGTAGTCTTGTGGAATTATTATCACAAATGATGCATCCTGATCCTGAGTGTAGACCAACTGTTAACTATATATTGAAACACAGTCGTGTGAGAAGAGCAAGACTAATAAGACCAGTACTGAAGACTAAGATTACTATAGTAAGTGTATCACTGTGTACATGTATAAGACCAGTACTGAAGACTAAGATTACTATAGTAAGTGTACATGTACATGTATCAGACCAGTACTGAAGACTAAGATTACTATAGTAAGTGTATCACTGTGTACATGTACATGTATAAGACCAGTACTGAAGACTAAGATTACTATAGTAAGTGTATCACTGTGTACATGTACATGTATAAGACCAGTACTGAAGACTAAGATTACTATAGTAAGTGTATCACTGTGTACATGTACATGTATAAGACCAGTACTGAAGACTAAGATTACTATAGTAAATGTATCACTGTGTAATTGTACATGTATAAGACCAGTACTGAAGACTAAGATTACTATAGTAAGTGTATCACTGTGTACATGTACATGTACATGTATAAGACCAGTACTGAAGACTAAGATTACTATAGTAAGTGTATCACTGTGTACATGTACATGTATAAGACCAGTACTGAAGACTAAGATTACTATAGTAAGTGTATCACTGTGTACATGTACATGTATAAGACCAGTACTGAAGACTAAGATTACTATAGTAAGTGTATCACTTCTGCACAAGACAATATTTGACTAGCAAATTGTGAATTTTGTCCAAAAACAAGTGTATATAGAGAAAAAAAAACATCCCTATGATTGCTTTACAAATTTAAGTGAAGATAAAAGTATCCTTATGACTGCTTTGTAGTGTCCAGAATTCAGTAATCATGGCTGACTTTATCAAGCATGAAAGACAACAGCTTATTATAGTTATTATTTTGATTATCTACTCTCCTGACCTTTCAAAGGACCTTGTAGAACTTTAGGAATATATTTCAGGCAGAATAGCTAGCTATTAGTTCCAGTTTCTACGTAAGCTCAACAGCTTTCTTTCTGCTGGTGTGTAGAGCTTGATCGTGCGTTCTTTTACGTGCCACGCTAATTAATTGACCGAGCCCCCGGGAATGATGTAACTTCCTTAACTACGTATATAACCCATACTCGCGTAGGTGACACAAACATATATATATATATATATACAAGATATATAGAGAAAAAAGTATCCCTATGATTGCTTTGTGGTGTCCAGCATTCAGTAATCATGGCTAACTTTATGATGCCTGAAATACATCAGCCTATTATAGTTATTATTTTGATTATCTACTCTGTTTACCTTTTAAAGAACCTTGTAGAACTTTAAGAATATATTTCAGGTAGAATAGCTAGCTATTAGTTCCAGTTTCTACGTAAGCTACACTGCTTTCTTTCTGCTTATCTGTAGAGCTTGAGCGTGCGTTCTTTTACGTGCCACGCCCATTAATTGACTGAGCCCCCGGGAATGATATAACTTCCTTAACTACGTATACAACGCATACTCGATTGCGTAAGTGACACAAACATATAAATATATATATAATAGTTCGAACCCGTGGGAAAGCAATCATAGGAATGGTCCTACGGGCCATAAAAAGCAAGTCTCACAAACCCATATGCATTGTACTCATTTACATGTTACTTACCTATTTTTTGCAATATTTTTATAACTATTCAGACAATTTGTCTAGTCAAATAGATTTTGTCCGGACAAAGAGGCAAAATGTCTTGTAACTGACCAATTGCTGGACATTATTTCAACCACTAAAAGTGTACATATACATGTACTACATGTATATAGTGTTGTTTTAGTGTAACAGTAATGACCACTTTTAGTTATAGTTATAGTTTGTTTTTGTTTTTTTCAAAATTTTAGTAACTGCAAGTGCCCATTATTAGCCATTTTAATTACTGTTAACTAAGTCACTAAAAGTGGTTTTAGTTTACATGTACATGTGTAGTTTTACATGTACATGCGTAGTTTTACATGTACATGTGTAGTTATACATGTACATGTGTAGTTATAGTTATAGTTAACTGAACCAACACTAATGTGTGTACCTGAATAATAGATTTTGTTGGTTTCCTGTACAAAATGGTGGAAAAGCGAGTGATTAAAAAGAGCCCAGGTCATTACTTTGTGAATTGAATATATGAATATCCTAATTTGTCACTCCTAGTGACATGTTGTATTCTCTTTTCTAGTCTCCAGTAATAAAGTCGGTTTGTGACACTGTGTCATCATGGTTCATGAGCTTCGTTACAATGTTATTAAGTTTATTACATTTATCACCATGGAAACAAACCAGACATGAAACAGAGTCACCTCCTAGAAATATGTTCAAACCTGCATCTCTTGATGACTCTTTATCAGGTAATTAAAATCTATGATATATATAGGGTTGACGAATTGTAATACACCATGTACATGTACATGTAACAGTATACATTGTGTATGACAATAAAAGTCACCATACATGTACATGTACATGTAGTGTACAGTAATTCAACAGTAGTTTTGACAGTAATTGCTGTACTTGTTCAACACCACATTACTTAGTGAGATGGTAATTACTGTACTGTACTAATAGTAGAAATAAGGGAATAAGGTTTCTTGTAAGTATAGGTTATACACCAAGATAAAGGTTTCTACTGGATTTATAAAATCGAGGGCTGAAGGCATAAGGTTTGATAAATCCAGTGGAAACCGTACTGATGTGTATAGCCATCTTCTACCATGAAACTAGCACGAAATACAGTAACTAAGCAATTCTTTGCGCATGGCAACAGTTTGCATTTTTTCACTCACCATGTGTGTTGTTATAGTTTAAACAAGACCTGCTTTATAAATGCAGAAGAACTCTCCTCTAATTCAGACTTCAATTATTTTTTATCTCAACTAATCGACAAAGATTTTGACAACATTTTATGGTGATTTTTATCGGATAATCAATTACCAGTCCCCACCCTGGCAGTAATTATTGCCTCACTACTGTGGTGTTGAATTGACAAGTACATCAATTACTGTCAAAACTACTGTTGAACTACTGCAGTGTGGAAATGAAACTATTGGGTAATTACTGTACTGCACTGTACATGTATGGTGACTTATACTGTAAATGTACATCTACAATGTACATGTACATGTACATGTACATGTGTGCTATAGCACTTTGCCTATTATAATTTATATAAATGTACATAATTACGTATGTTGCGAAATCTGCAGATTGCGTAAATTCCCAGATTGCACAGAACATATATACATTTACAGTGTACATACATATGTATTGCACAAATACCCAGATTGTACAGAACATAAATTAATTAATAATAATTATATAATTAATTACATGTATATGTACATGTACACTTATATTGTTTTTTTTTTTCTTCAGATTCCGATGCTGAGCTTGAAATAACCAAACAGTCATTTCAAAGTCATAATAATTCATGGATTAGGTTAGACTATAAGTCCAGCATACACAATGTACATGTATCCAGCATTTATCATTAATTCATGTATTAGGTCAGACTATAAGTCCAGCATACACAATGTACATGTATCCAGCATTTATCAATAATTCATGAATTAGGTTGGACTATAAGTCCAGCATACACAATGTACATGTATCCATCCAGCATTTATCATTAATTCATGGATTAGGTTAGACTATAGGTCCAGCATACACAATGTACATGTATCCATCCACCATTTATCAATAATTCATGTATTAGGTTAGACTATAGGTCCAGCATACACAATGTACATGTATCCACCATTTATCAATAATTCATGGATTAGGTTAGACTATAGGTCCAGCATACACAATGTACATGTATCCACCATTTATCAATAATTCATGGATTAGGTTAGACTATAGGTCCAGCATACACAATGTACATGTATCCACCATTTATCAATAATTCATGGATTAGGTTAGACTATAGGTCCAGCATACACAATGTACATGTATCCAGCATTTATCAATAATTCATGGATTAGGTTAGACTATAGGTCCAGCATACACAATGTACATGTATCCACCATTTATCAATAATTCATGGATTAGGTTAGACTGTCTTGCATTTATTATTTATTCACACTTTTATCTTCCTCTTCCTTTTCTTTTTTCATCCTCCTCCTTCTCTTTCCTCCTCTCCTCTCCCTTAATACTAGTCACAGTCCATTACCCCAGTCAAATTATATTCATAAACGTTCACCGATTCCATTTGAACTTGGTGATTCTTCAGATGATGAGTCAACACTAATCAGGTACATATAAATTTCATGGCTTCACTTACTAAGTTGTGTGTGCATCAGAGTTTTGAAGCATGAGCCAAGTTGGCTCAACAATGGTTATTGTGTGCGCCATCGGGAATACAAAATGTACATCTTGAGCCAATTAACAAAGAGTTAATGTTGTTAGTGACAATATAATCATAGTTAACTGCGCCACTGGCCCAAAGAGAGAACTGTGCAGTGCCAAATAAAATGCTCTTTGGGGGGCACCATATAAAAACACTGGTGTGCATGTGTGTTATCACAGACTCACTCTCTTCATTATTATTAGAGGTTCACCCACACTAGTTAATACTAGTAGTCCTATTATATGTTATAATTCATATTTCATTATTATTAGAGGTTCACCCACACTAATTAATACTAGTAGTCCTATTATATGTTATAATTCATATTTCATTATTATTAGAGGTTCACCCACACTAATTAATACTAGTAGTCCTATTATATGTTATAATTCATATTTCATTATTATTAGAGGTTCACCCACACTAATTAATACTAGTAGTCCTATTATATGTTATAATTCATATTTCATTATTATTAGAGGTTCACCAACACTAATTAATACTAGTAGTCCTATTATATGTTATAATTCATATTTCATTATTATTAGAGGTTCACCCACACTAATTAATACTAGTAGTCCTATTATATGTTATAATTCATATTTCATTATTATTAGAGGTTCACCCACACTAATTAATACTAGTAGTCCTATTATATGTTATAATTCATATTTCATTATTATTAGAGGTTCACCCACACTAATTAATACTAGTAGTCCTATTATATGTTATAATTCATATTTCATTATTATTAGAGGTTCACCAACACTAATTAATACTAGTAGTCCTATTATATGTTATAATTCATATTTCATTATTATTAGAGGTTCACCCACACTAATTAATACTAGTAGTCCTATTATATGTTATAATTCATATTTCATTATTATTAGAGGTTCACCAACACTAATTAATACTAGTAGTCCTATTATATGTTATAATAATGAAAGAAGTTTAAGAAGATCAAGTGACAAGAGAAGATCTCGTATCACTAATTATAAAAAAACAGTTATTATTGAACCAAGAAACTTAATGGATGTAAGTTGCTATGATTAATTTTCAATAAATTAGAGTTGGGAATGGACTGAGATTCTGAATTCTTATCACTAACTTCCAATCGATTGATAATCGATTAAAACCAGTGGAATAATTAGGCCAATTAAGTCAGTAAACTCCTCCCATATGATGATCAAAAATGCTTACTGTCACTTATGTTACATGCTTGAAAAGTATGTCTTCTGGAATAATTAGCATAATCGATTTCACAAACTTACAGTTGATAATCATATTGATTGACTAATCACCAAGCCCTAATTTAAATAATTTATACATGTAGATGTAGGGGGGCATGTGCTACGAATTTGTAAAAGTTTTAACATTTTCTAAACAAGCCCAAAATTGGTCATAATAAAAGAAAATTAAGAATGTACATGTACATTTGTACATGTATGACGTACCTTAAGCTTACTATTAATTGCATCCACTAAATTTAGACACTCAGAATTAGCATGCATTAATTTTAGTGAATTTCTGAGCCACGCCTAATATGTGACCATGATAATTATATTTTTTAGCGATTATAATGTTTGTCGCTGAAATCGCTAAAATTAGCACACGCAATTAAAAATAGACCTAAGGTATACCTTGCACTGCTTTGTAATGGCTAATGCAGTTGACAGTGTCCACCAATCCTGTGCTTTCTTATTATAATATGTTTATAATAGTTCAATTAAGTACATTACACTCTTCTAATATTTAAATATCATTTTTGCATTTGTATTTTGAAAATTCAGAAACTCAAATTAAATATTCACAATCTACATGTACTGAATTAGTAATAGAGTGATGTCCAAGTTTTCATTAACTATTGATTGAACAGTAATAGTTAGTATGCTTGCAGGTATTATATGAACCAAACCTGGTATCTTCCTGCAAAGTAAAAAAAATCCCAACCATTGACTTCTTTCTTACATTGTACTTGACTCGTTTTCACTTTGATTTTCACACTCAGCAACTCAACGATCAACCCATGACAACACATAACACATGGTTTTCATAATGCTCATGCACAGTTGAGTAACTTGATGGCAAATTTTACCAATATTTCGCATGATGAGCAATATCGGCCACCTGCCAGTACAATTTTTGGTGCATTTCTACTTTTTTTTTTTCTCCACATCTTTTTTCTCCTTATTAGGTGTTTCGTGAATCTCACAACTGATTATCACTCAACAGAAACAGAATGTCATAAATTTCCTGTTCAGTGTTTAAATGTATTTTGTGTTTATTTCTTTTGTTTTATTTGTGAATACAAATTATTGTCATACATGTATAATATTGTTATGATTTCATATATAATTCATACATAAAATGTGTTTAATTATGTGAATAATTGGTAAGGGATGGATTGAGATAGAACTAGGGTTTCATGAAATGAGTAAGTATTGAAGTAGCACAGTATTCTCACTACCTATATAATTAGTACAGTCATACTCAAGCAAAAAGCAAGCTCTTAAATGAATATTAGAGCACCAAAACATAATTCATTGCAGCCCTGTTGTGTTAGCCCAAAATTTCCAGGTCAAGAAATTAATTAATTATGAATGTTTTCTTTAAACTCAACTATAACTAAATTACAAGTACATATTGTAAAAATATTATTGTAATTAACTCAACTAAAACAAGATATGTAGAGAAAAAAGTATCCCTATGACTGCTTTGTGGTGTCCAGCATTCAGTAATCATGGCTAACTTTATCATGCCCGAAACACAGCCTATTATAGTTGATTATATACTCTGTTTACCTTTTAAAGGACCTTATAGAACTTTAGGAATATATTTCAGAATTTCTTTCGTTAACTTAATATAAACAATACAACACTGTTAAAAGGTAAAAATTGAATTCTGAAGGTGTTAATTATAATTATAAGAATCATTAATGATAGATTTATTATCATAATATTGTCATATTTAAAATTATTATGGGTAAGGTATATTGTTCCGCAATGTGTGATGTAAAAATTGTGGCTACAAGTCACGAAATGTTACATGACATACCTCTCATGACATGATCCCGTTATGAAATCTGATATGATTGTTTACCTAATAGCAAGGGTGGCCTAGCCTAGGATATAATAGCTTGCATATGATTAGCAACAGGGGGATTACCCTAATTCACTCAGATCAAACTCTGCAATTGGTCATTGGAAATAAAGTACTAAAAATAGCAATCTTGTATCACTAAGATTTGAATCACCTCATATTAACAACTCATTTGTTTCACACCACTATGAATGTAAATTTTGATGTATTATTAACTCATATTTTTGGTTGGAAAAATTGGTTTTGTAATGTGTTATCAATAGCAAATTATTTACTGTGGTGTTAAGCTAGCCAATTTACAGTATCCCCGGGCCGGGAAAGAATTCCTGAGTCAATGATTTTGCGACATCAGAACATGGAATAGCTTCTATTTTTGACAGAAAGTCAAATATCGTATGAACCTTGCTCCTGATTTGTTTTCGACTAGAATATAGTGTTGCCAAAAACAATGATGATGCAGCCATAATAACAAATCTATTTAATTCGTTGCGTATGAGTAATTACAGGCTTGTGAAACTGTCAATATCATTGAGTACAAGATTGTAATTCATTTAAATCTGCAAATAATAATATTTTCTTTGTTATAAGATTCACTACTAGTCAAATGTTTGTGATACTTTCAAATTTTAATGGGACGGAATAAACTTCATACTCACCATTATCCTTTAAAATGTGATATAACCAGCAGATCGTTGTAGTTTTTTCCAGTACGATATGGACCCATTATTAAGTAACCTCTCCTTCTTTTACTTTTGCAAACAGCTTTTCCATAATTGTTGTGACCACAATCTTGATATCTTTCTTTTCAAGGTTCCTGGTTGTATACACAATAAAGCTGTCACCAGCGATTTTATCTGATATATCTTGTCGCAGACACACATTCTGATCTAATAAATATGAAAATGTTATACACGAAAATTACAAATTATAATTATTGGGGTACATATACTAATTAAAAGGTGAAAATTGAATTCTGAAGGTGTTAATTATAATTATGAATTATTGTCATCATATTTAAAATTATTATGGTTAAGGTATATTATTCCACAATGTGATCTAAAAATGTGTGGTTACAAGGCATGAAATGTCACATGACATACCTCTCATGACATGATCCCGTTATGAAATCTGATATGATTGTTTACCTAATGGCGAGGGCGGCCTAGGTCATACATTGCAAGAGCCCCTAGAGTGATCTCCAGAACATGTCATGAAGACTCACGAATTAATCAATTAATGCTATTCTGTTGCATTCATGCTTTCACACGCGCGATAATTGCATACCAACACCTGCAATCGCGAAAAGGTGGGGTTGCAGGCTCCGCAGCGAATGTTGCTCCGGTCTAGCAAACTGCTTTCGCCCTGTAAAATGTTCCTTGCAATTCTTCTTTTGGCTATACTATTTCAAGGAGGTAATTCCATCATTGTCTCCACAAAGCCACTAAAGGTATGCCAATCTTCCAGTTGTGATGCAAAACCTGATTTGGAAGGCTACAGTAAAACTGTACCAGCTACTGTTCATCTTGATCAAATAAGAAGGGATTTTACTTTCAATTCTCTAGGAGAAGTGACAGCTGCCAATATTCTTACGTCCCTTGATGACCTGCAATCATGTGAAGCAAACTTTACATTTGATGATCTTCAAGATGATCTTTCTAAACAGTTCCAGAATGTTTACAAGTACATACAATTTACAAACAACTTGTACACGTCATGTTCTGACATCCTATCAAATGATGGATCATCAGAAACAGGATGGTATCCTATTCGTATAGCAAATGGTACTGTGGTACAGGTATATTGTGACATGGAGGGTGAAAAATGTGATGGAACAGGAGGATGGACCAGAATTGCATTCTTTGACATGAAAAATCCAGACGCAGATATCTGTCCATATCCACTTCATGCATATCAATATGATGCTCTTGACAATCCAGTTTGTCAGAGACAAGAATCTACAGCAGGTTGTGACTCTGTATACTTCTCCAATTATGATATTAGTTATAGTCGTGTGTGTGGACGGGCATTAGGTTACACATATGGATCACCTGATGCTTTTGAGCCACCTTGGACAAATCCTACTATTGATAAAACGTATGTAGATGGTCTTTCTATAACACGAGGTAGTCCCAGACAACATGTTTGGACATTTGCATCTGGAGTTTACCCAACAGGTACAGATCAGTACAACTGTCCTTGTAATAATGGTAATTCAATTACTACTCCTTCTTTTGTGGGGTCAGACTATTACTGCGAATCTGGAATAGATGTTGGATTAGGCTGGAACCCTTCAAGGATTTGGGCTGATGATCCGGTTTGGGATGGTTTAGATTGTCCTAACAATGAAGCTGGGTGTTGTACCAATAGCAAACAGCCATGGTTTACTAAAGATCTTGGTAGTACCCAACAAGTGTCTATTGAGGTTAGAGCTTGCGACACCGAGATTAGTTCTAATGAAAGGGTACCTGTTGAAGTCCTGGAACTATACATTCGTTAAAGACATGTTTTGTGATAATTGTCACTAATACGTATTTCTACAGCTATAATGAATTTTACTTCTATAATGTTTGTATGCATATACAGTAGTTTTACTAATTACATTATAATCTGGTAAGAATATATAATTATATTTTAATTTCGTTAAGTTATCTATAGCCACTACATATTACCTTTTTTTATAATTATGCACATGCATTCTTTTAGAAAATTGTTCAATATTTTTGAAGTTTTCTTTGAGTTGGTGTATATGAGGCGAAGTGCTCTTCACCACTCAGCTCACATTAAATATATTTATTGCCTTGATTTTATTGCTTGGGGTAAACAAACTATGAATCATGAAATGTATTATGATTAAATTACAATTACAACAGTATGCCAAGCACATGTAGGATTAGAAATGGTGAATATTGTTATTAGGTGTGATCGTGTGTCAACAGGATTTTTTATAACTATAGGCACAATGTAAGCAAGAAAGGTGGAGGGGTCAACAGGATTTTTAGCACAGTGCAAGCAAGGGAGGTGGAGGGGTGTAAGGGAATCATTAGCACACTGCACATGTAGCATGGTATAAATGAGTATCTAGGACTACGGGTGAAAATCTTCGTTAATTAATTTGCTTCAACCCCCAAAACGGTCCTTAGTACAAGCGTCAAACGTGTTGTTTTATTTATTTTATAGTGGAAAAGATGTTTGACGCTTGGACGATTTCACCCGTAGGGCGTGGCGGTCTAGGGACGACAGCTTATGAATACTGTCATTTGCATCAATCTTGCAACAAAAAATGTCAAAGCGGGAATGGGTGTGGTATAACATTTAGCCAATCAATTTACTCTGATCATGTGGTGTTTGCTGTAATGTTTACTATTGTAAGTATAATTACGTCATCTCCGGTTTGAGAGCGCCGTTGCAAGATTACTGGAAACGACAGTACATGCATGAATCAGCATCTCTGAAACCACAATATCGATTATACAAAACTACCTTAGCAAATAACCAGACTTTGAATATTAAACATTATGCAATGCCTCAGCTTTCAAAAATGGTAAGCACATTTACTGTATGTGCTTTCTAGTTTAGTTAACTGTGCAATTGCAATTTCGTAATAATAATACTTTTAGTGTGTACTTTTAAGCTTTTAAGCTTAAGACTTTGATTGTTAACACTGTAGATATGAATACAGTAATCTCTCATAATTATAGTTACATTTATAATTATTTCAATTTTCTATAAGTATTAATGAATGCACTCACAGTGCAGAACCATCGCCACAAGTGTGATTGGGAAACAAGAATGACTACTGAGAAGAAAATAATTGCAGAATATACTTGACTGAAATAATGATATACTTATATATATATATATTATGTGTATGTGACAACATACACTCCTGTCCTAGCAAGAGTACATAATTCCTAATATAGGAAGCACAGTGCTTAAATGAATGTCTTGGAGAATAATGACAATCGTGAACTGTCATGTTCTCAATCAATTGCAAATTTTCATTACAATTAATAGGTAATTATTACACAAAAATGCAGATACGGAATGATGTGGATTTCATTATTAATTCTACATATCTAGATTAACACATGTAATAATATTTGTGAGTGTTTTCATATTACATTTACATGGATATATATTAGTTTTGTGGTTTAGTTGGCCATATATCATTCACTTGTAAGTTCATCGTGCATGGGAATATATATAATTATAGACATCTTTCTATAAGCTATACAATGTATGCCTAAACTGCAATTCCATATATTGTTCGACCCTCTGATGTATGATACAAATATTTATTATTAGACTTCCATCAAAGATAAACACCTGTATACTTAATTAATAATTATTATGCACAAATGAAACAAAACTAAACTTTTAAATTAAAATCAAGTACATAATAGAGTGCATAAACCTACAAAAGTCAAATATAATAATATATAACAAAATACTAATAATTACGTAATAATAATCCATATTAAGGTGCTTCCTTTGATCTTGTATTCTGTATGATTTTAGGTCTTCCTTGAACCTCAGATACTGATATAGATCTTGATAAACTGTCCTCTAAGCTCAGCTGTAGATCATCATAATATGTATTATCAGAGGTTACAATTAAACTCATCGGTCGTTTCTTATCTTGAGTTGGAGTTACGATGGGAGGTGAAAGGGAATGGGCAGGAGTAGGGGATTGCCCTCTACCCATTTGTAAGTTCATCATAGCTAGAGAGTCATGAATGCTATACACTGCAGCTTGAGAAGTGGCTTTTAACAAGAGAATATTCTAGAATAATAAAGTGACAAAATACAATTTTAAATTAGATACACTGGATATTTGTTACAACAAGTAGGCCCTATAATGAGGTACTGTACCCTTCTAAAACAACATTATGGAGAACGCTACTTGTACATGTACATCCATAATTACACAAAAATATTATACATTGTAAATGCATTGTAATTACCTTATCATGTGGAGTAACACCTGCTTCAAAATAATGTGTCTATAGGAACAAAGAGAATGATGTTTGTGTGTGTGTGTGACTGTGTGTGTCTGTGTGTGTCTGTGTGCATGTGCATGCATGCGTGCGTCATGTGTGTAAGTGTGTGTGTGTGTATGTGTGTGTGCAAGTACATGTAGTATGTGCATGTGTGTACATGTACATGTATGTACATGTATGTATACATGTATGTACATGTACATGTATATAATATGTACAACTACATTTTAGACACATGTACATGTACATGTATAATCCAGTAATCATGGAGATTAAGTACATCGTCCCATGTTTATAAATACATGTAAATGCACCAATACAAAGCTCTTGAGCATTTACTATACAGTATAAGTCAATAAAAGGTCATCATATAGTACAGTAATTACTCAGTAGTTTCATTACCACACTACAGTAGTTCAACAGTACATGTAGTTTTGACAGTAATTGATGTACTTGTCAATTCAACACCACAGTAGTGAGACTGTATACATGTACCATATTAACATTTAACAGTAGAACTAAGATAATTACTGTTACTGTATGGTATTGACATATACTGTACATGTACATGCACATACACACCATGTACCGTATATCGAGAAATTTACGCGTTGCTGAATATTCGCGAAACGGATGATTACAAAGATTTCACGAAAATTTTTTTTGCGATTTGGCGTTATTGCACGTGAGAAGAGTGAAACTGTGAAACAGTATGGAAGAAGAGCTGGATTACTCTGTAGAGTCTTGTCTTCGTGGTTACGATGTGTACAAGGAAGTTTGGACTCCCAATCGGCAAGAAACACTAGAGTGCTCCAGAGAAGAAGGAAACATACACGATCCATATGCTGTGGCGGTCACAAATACTGGATCGATTGTCGTTGGCCATGTGCCACGAACTATATCCGCTCTTTGCAGTATTTTCATTTTGAGAGGAAGTAGAATTACTTGTCAAATAACTGGAGATTGAAGTTGTGACATGACAGACGTAAACACGTTGTTGTGAGACAGAAGCCACACCCACACTAACCAGCTTTAAGCTTTATGAATTTAATTCAGCGAAAGAAATTTTCGCGTATTGACATAAATCGCGAAATTCGCAAAAATTAAGCAACGCGTAAATTTCCCGATATACGGTATATAAAGTGGAATACTGTAATCCTCTACCATGTAGCAAGGGTTTGTCAAATATAGGCTTCCAATAGTACATGTACATGTACAGATGACATGTAAATGTCCATCCATCCATCCATCCATCTATCTATCCATCCATCCATCCATCCATCTATCTATCCATCCATCCATCTATCTATTCCATCCATCTACATGTATCTATTCATCCATCCATCCATCCATCCATCCATCCATCCATCCATCCATCCATCCATTCATCCATCTATCCATCCATCTATCGACTACATGTACATTGTACATAGTATAGTATTATACCTCAAGTTGTTGTTGAAGGTTTTCTTGTAAACTTTGCAATCTTGTCAAAGCATCTAACATAGAATCTCCTCCAGGGAACACGGTGACATCATCATGAAATGAAGATCCCATTATTCCATTATCTGGTAATCGTCTACTCTTGTTACGTTTGTGTTTAGCAATGCTCAGTGTGATGGGAGCTGAAAGCTGTGATCTGAAGAATATTATATTGAGTAATAGTCACACATAAGCAGGACATAACCAAAGTACATGTAAGTAGTTTTCCCACTTCATACATGTAGATTTGCTATAATCATATCAAACATTTGCTACATGAACATGTACATATGTACATGTAAATAATGTCTCAGGCAGGCTTTCAGTTAGAAAAAAAAATTTTTTAGGTTGAAACGTAAATTTGATCAACTTTGGGGGGTGGGGGGTCGACATCCAAGGTTATCATAGTGTGCATATGGGCAAGCAAATTCTAAGGGGTGGGGGGTGGTCAAATAACCCCCCTAAATGAAACCCAATTCAGTATTCATGGGCATAACATTTCATTAGCCTACAGAAAACAGCCATATAATGAATGAGCAACTGGAAATGTTTCCTCCAAACAGTGGAACTTTACAAACTTATTCGCATAATATATTCAAATTATACACATACACGTACATGATTACATGTAATATATTATATTACCGTCTTCCATGTTTCTTTGTGGGTGTGGTTATGTTATTAGAGCGATGAGGACTATCAATAGATGATAATGGCAGAGAAATGGATTCATTTTTAGATGGAGAGATACCAGTAGGAACGGTGAGACTCGATGACTACAAAAAATACAAATAAAATACATGTGAACAACTCTGGGAAGAATGTGTAAGGAGAAATATATTTTGTAGTCTATGTCTTCTACTGAAATGTGCCCTATTCTGTCATTGTGGATGCTTCTTCATCTAACAGTCATTACTAGGGCTGGGAATCGACTGAGATTCCTTAATAAATTATCACTAACTTCAATCAATTGACAAGCGATTAAAATCAGCAGAAGTAATTAGGTCAAATAAGTCAGAAAACTCCCGTCCCATTTGATCATCAAAAAGGCTTCCTGTCACTTACATTGTTTGCTGTCACATGCTTGAAAAGTATGTCTTCTGGAATAATTAGCATAATTGAGGTCCAAGCCCTAGTCGTTAGATTATATTATGTACACATGTACATGTACACAATGTACATGTACATGTATTTTAGATATTCAACTTGTTGAGGGCTGTATGCTGTTTTGTTACTGTTTATACTAGTGAAAGTTACATGCACCAATCATCGTGTACATGTATATGAACTTCACATGCAAAATGATAAGTACATGTACATGTACTCATGTACATGTAACTTTCCTTACTACGTACATCTACATGTATATGTACATGTGTACATTAATTGTATAAATAATAACAAAACAGCATAAAACACTTAACAAGTTGAATATCTAAAATTAAAGTTATGAAGCCCACAAAACGTGTTTTCTGCTTCCTTCCTGTTGATCTATAGCTACAGTGAGAGCTTTTTATGTGATTTAACTGATCAAGCATATACTCAAGTCCCCAGAATGATATTACCTCCTCATCGATGTGTACAATGTGCAACACAATAATATAAATATATATATTAACCTCACCCTGTTGAAAGCGTCATAGGGATGGGCCCAAACCCTTTCATTTAGTAAATTACTAGTGATAGTTAATTAATTATACAAAACTGTTTGTTATAAGTTACTGGACAACAATTCACTTATTACCCTCGCCGCGAAGCGTAGGCGGAAGGGTACGATAATCATATTGTGTGTCTGTGTGTGTGTGTGTGTGTGTGTTAGCAAACTTTTGGGAAAACTACGAACATTGGTGGCTCCAACGAGCTACTGGCAGACTTCAATTTATACAAGGATCCAAAATAACAAGAGGCTTTTGCTAAAACCTTTCAGTTATAAAGTTATCACAATTTTTATAATTCACGGTTACTGTTTCCAGACTTGAGAAGAGTCTTGGGGGCATCTGGACACATCAAAACATAACTACTCCTGTATCATGACTATCGCTAGTAAAGCACTACATAACAGCAAACTGTCTACTGTCTAGGCTTTCTTTGCAGAATATTTCACAAGACTCATTGAGGATCTTTCTTTCTTCTTTGAGATAAAACAAAGACTACATGTAAAATGTAAGACTTATAGTATAGACAAGGAAGAGACTAGTATAATCTTTCAGTTATAATGTAATAAGTACTGACATGTTAGTTTATATAATTATGTAACTATTATAATATTATTATACAAACTTAACAGGCCAGTACAATTTTATTACTTTATAATATTATGTTTTAAACACATAAACTAAACCATCTGAAGTAAATGTTTTCATTATTATATGACCATACAAATGAGCAATGATACATAATTATAATCTTTTGGCATAATATATTTAGAAAAAAAAATTATAGTTTGTATTATTCTGCCACGTAGGCGAGGGTCCCGTCCCGACGGCGCTCGTTTGTTTAGCAGCAAAAGTTTATTATAAAACACAATGCTATGAAAAATTGTGTTTCATAAATCATAATAAACTTTGGTGAATCGTTGTCCAGTAAATTATAATAAATATATTCATACAATCACTATGGTTACGAATGACAACTACTGTTGTTTAAAATACCACCAAAACACTAAAACTGTTTACTACTGTCATCTAGTCATTAACTATACAGTATAAGTCAATAAAAAGTCACCATACAGTACAGTAATTACTCAGTATAGTTTCATTTCCACACTACAGTAGTTTTTGACAGTAATTAGTGTACTTGTCAATTCAACACCACAGTATATAGTGAGACAGTAATTACTATACTATACTGACAGTAAAACTAAGGTAATTACTGTTACTGTTACTGACAATTTATTTACATATACTGTAGATCTTTCTCACCTGTAATAATTCGGTTGGTCCTACAGCTAAACTGTTAGCATGTTCTACCTCTTGTCTCAGTCTTGATACCCAGAACTGTCTGTCTTTAGCATTAAATGCTCTCAATTTGTATGTTTCATTATTCGCACCGTGTACTGCAAATGATTGTGAATCTTCATCACTTGGAGAAACCACCGCTCCCTATGAAATTAAATGGATATACATTATATGAACGAAGAGTAAAAGTGAACAACAAAGGGTTCTCATTGGAAGGGTGCTGCACCCTTGTACGAAGAGTAAAAGTGGACAACAAAGGGTTCTCACTGGAAGGGTGCTGCACCCTTGTACGAAGAGTAAAAGTGGACAACAAAGGGTTCTCACTGGAAGAGTGCTGCACCCTTGTACGAAGAGTAAAAGTGGATAACAAAGGGTTCTCACTGGAAGAGTGCTGCACCCTTGTACGAAGAGTAAAAGTGGACAACAAAGGGTTCTCACTGGAAGAGTGCTGCACCCTTGTACGAAGAGTAAAAGTGGACAACAAAGAGTTCTCACTGGAAGAGTGCTGCAGCCTTGTACGAAGAGTAAAAGTGGACAACAAAGAGTTCTCATTGGAAGGGTGCTGCACCCTTGTACGAAGAGTAAAAGTGGACAACAAAGGGTTCTCACTGGAAGAGTGCTGCACCTTGTACGAAGAGTAAAAGTGGACAACAAAGGGTTCTCACTGGAAGAGTGCTGCACCTTGTACATGTATGTTATTACTTACTAGCAAACACCAACAGATATTCTGCAAGGGTCTATCTACATCAGACTAATATAGTATTTGTTATTGTTCTAGCATCTTTACTGTTTATCTCTGCAGGTGTATGACTGAATACATTGTTTCTAACATTGATGATAGTAAAGTCTGTTCACATTCACCATGTCCTCAAAATTAAAGTGTGATGACTTTATATGTAATATAGTGTATAGTTTAATGTCATAAGGTTAATACTGTAACTCAATAATGAAGCAATGGATTGAAATTTGACATACACAAAAAAGAATGGGAAGGATACACTTATAATTATATGAAAATGGTACAGGTAAAAATGTTGTTGGTCATTCTAAACTAAAGTTATGACCATTTTTCTGAGGACAAGGTAAACATGAATGACCTTTAGTGATGTATTCAAAGTTCTCTGATGTAACCACTTCTTACTATAAATAGAAATGATCGCTTCAATAAATAAATAATCGATACCACCTAGAATAATTTTACAATATAATGATGACATAATCATCCTTCTTCTCTTCCTTTTTTCTCATCTTATCACTGAAAATCGAAGGCATTCTTATTCTTATCTTCTTTCTCTAACTCTTCTCATACTTTTTTCTCATATTCTTAATCCGTAAATTGAAGGCTTGCGTACATTCTTATCATCTTTTCTCCATTTGCAAAATTGTGGGCACAATTTCACTTTGTCGCCATGGTTTCTTCCGTGTAGCGTGACCTTTGAATCATGATGTACATGTACGTTATAAGGACAATTATAAACGTATATAGATTAGCACCATTCCTAGCTCACTAACAACTAATGTTGCACCCTTCCTCTTTTAATAATAGAGCAAAATATTACATGAACAACAAAATGATAATAACTAAACTATTATGTAATTTGAGTGAAGCAGTCTTGCTGACTGACTGTAGTTATGATAGAAATAAATTGTTCCTCTAAAAATGTTATCATTCCATTGTTCATTACTAGTCAGTCATATATTTGAGACCAAATTGCTCATCATACAAAGTTTATATAGTACTGTAGGTTTGCAAATTACATACTCCAAAGTAGCATAATTTTGAACCAAAGTTACATGTAAATGTACGTTTGTAGCTCTAAGTTGTCATGTGATAGTCATGTGACATCATGAAGTAGTCTGATAACTGTTTGTGAGAACGTAAGGAAGACTACATGGAAGCATCCTTATTCCTCATGTGAATTTTGTCTTCTTCTCTACATTGTATCAGTGTTCTCACCAGTATTTTGAAATAGAAGGATACAATATGTATATGGAGAAAAAAGTCCCTATGATTGCTTTGTGATATCATCATTCAGTAATCATGGTTGACTTTCTCATTTTTTTTAAAGGAACTTGTAGAACATTAGGAATATATTTCAGGTACATGTAAAATACACATATAGCTATTAGTTCCAGTATCTACATAAGCTAGCTACATGTACAAGCAGCTTTCTTCCTGCTGGTCTGTACAGTGTACAGAGCTTGAGAGTGCATTCTATTGCATGCCATGCCCATTAATTACTGATGGAGCCCCCAGAATGACACAACTTCCTGCATACTTGCACAAGTGACACAAGAATATAAATATATACACATTAAACCCCGTGGAAGCAATCATAGAAATGGCCCTACAGGCCATAAACAGAGACCATCCCAAATTACATGCATATTTGTGTAGTATTCACATGCATGCATACACACTTACCCATAATGGTAGTGAAGCTCTTGGAGGTAGTTTGCTTCTGTCTTCAGACTGGATAAATATAAGAAATCAATGATGGTTTATTATAGGATTGTGTTTACATGTGTATATACATGTAAATGCATTACAACAAGATACTGGTACATGTACAGTAAATGTACAAGTACTGAAGTACATACATGTAGTATCCTATGATTGCTGTCATCATTATGAATTCAACAACCTAAAGTCTGTTCACATTCATGATGACCTCAAAATTACAATTTATACATGTACATGTATGTAATATAGTGTATAGTAATGTCATAAGAACAATGGATCATACACAAAAAAGAACGGGAAGGATAGTAACTGCATGTACATGTACATGTACATACATGTATACATGTACATATACATGTACATGTACATGTATGTACATGTATTACAATTACTTATTTTCACTGATGCTTGTATATTAGTTGCAGTTTCTTCTACATGCCATTTCTATTTATTTGTAGCTCAAGCAAAAATTGTTTTATGTAGTATATTCTCTTTACTGACTGAGTCCCCAGGTCCCAGGAATGACATAACTGTCATGATTTCATACAGGACTTTTTGTTAGGGAGGGGAAAGAATCGATCATGTGAAGTACACTGCTCCTGGGTCCCAGTAGCCTTGTAGCTGAGATGTTGTTGCATGTTTAAATTAATTTGGCCTGAAATCTAAGGGGGAGGGGAGGGAGACTCTAGCTAGCCCCCCTTCCCTCACACTGTAAGAAACTGAACTGCCCAGTCATTCACGTTCACCGTGACTGAGAAAAATTATCATAACTTATATCCCAATGTATTAAAACTATGTTTTCAGCATGAAATAAAGAGAGGAAGAGCCCCATGATACCATCCTCTAGAGAAAACACTATATACATGTACATGTATAACCACTATTGAAAGAAATCATGGGGATGTCCCTGTGGGGGTCATAATAATAAGAACATACAGAAGCTAATAAAATTTGGTATTTGGGAAGAGCTACATTTACACTGTACATGTATATACATGTACATGAGCATGTATATAGATATCTACAAAATTGCTTGGCTTCCTCCACATACAGTGTAGTGACCATTTACAGTAATTAACACTATTACATGTACATGTACATCATTACATGCATGTAGGGCTACCATGGATAGTAGTTTTTGGTATCCAGATATTTGCTTAGTTTAACAAACGACTATCTGAATATTTGCTTGCTTTCAGAGAAATGTTGTCATAAGACGTTTCCAAATATTAGCTCATCAATTTGGTGTTACCAATTACTATAGATATTTATAAGCCAAATTATTTTAAACAATTCAGTCAATACAGGTGTAGATAGCCGGTAACACGAAGCAAGAAACTTCTCTGTGGCCATTTTATAATTTCACATCTTCAATGTCTGTGCATGCACAAACATTAAACGGAATATCCAGATGCTAAAATACATTCGAATACCAAAATAATGAACGAATATCCAAACAGAGTGAATATTCGTTGCAGCCAACTATTATACATATACAAGTGTATCGATCACATGTGACCATGTGTGGGAAGTTTGTGATTACTATTAGACTGTTATCTTTAGTGATGCACTGATAATTAGATTGATAATTGGTATCAACCATTATCAGCCATTATTTCTTGTATCAGTATTAGTTATTTCTGAAAGATATAATCGATGTTGTAATAAGTGTACTAACAATGTCAATTCTTGTAATACATGTAATTATTACAGTACATTGCTTTTATAATACTCATTATTACTGAATAAATACTTTGTACTTCTTGTACAAAATATTAAACTAGTGACAGCTAATCAAATTATCTGTGAAATTTATGATATCTTTCTCACAATAATGAGCAAGTGTCAGTAGTACATGTATCTAAACATGTACATGTACATGTAGTTGTCAAAACATACTATAGTCACAAGTATGGAGATAGCAAGTCATGCAAGATATTGTTTGATAAATCCTATGTAAATTTGAAACTGAATTGTAATATTGTATACATGTATAAAGCATAAGGAGACCATGAAGAGAGTGGTGAAAATACATATACATGTACATGTACAATGTACATGTACATGATAACACTTGAGATGGAAGAAAAAAAGAAAGAAAGACAGACAGACAGACACCTGAGGCAAATGAAAAAATGAAAATGAGTAGCCTCAGGTGGGATTCGGACCCACGACACTCTGCCCATGTACATGTAGTTGTATATACTATAGTCACAGGTACTGTATGGAAATAGCTAGTCATGTAAGATATTGTTTGATAAATTTTGTGTAAATTTGAAACTGAATCGTAATATTGTATATAAAGCATAAGGGAGCATGAAGAGAGTGGTGAAAATAAACTTACATGTACATGTGTACATGTACATGTAGGTCTAAATGTCCAGTAGTTAGCTTATGATTTCACACTCCTAGCTATTAGTGCTGCTATGACATGGAAATTTGCATGTTTATATCATAATGGCATGTGTAATGACCAGACATGGGTAATAGTGATAGATAATAGTAGTAATTATTACATGTTTTAAGGTAATAGTAATAGTAATAATATATTATATATATACATGTATGTTTGTGTCACTTACGTGACTATGCATTGTATACGTATATGTACATTGTAGTTAAAGAAGTTGCATTATTCTAGGGGGCTCGATAAATTAATGGGTGTGGCATGTAAAAGAATGTAAAACTGCAACTACATGTACATGTAATACTAATAACTGTTGTATATAGCAGAGAAACGATGATGCAAGAGTCTTTAACAAGTAAGAATAATAAGTTGTTGAGTTTCAGACATGAGGAAGTCATCATTCAGAACCTTGAAGGAATATTTCAGTTTCATCAAAGATCTGTGTGCTTAGACTGGAGTTACACTTACTTCTTCAGGTCCCAGTTTTCACAGTACACAGAAAAGTAGAGACACTAATGCCATCAGCAATGATTGTAGTCATCACAAATGCATCATATCACAATGTTTTATTTTTATATTGTGGAAGGGAAATTTTATTCTTCAATTGATTGATAATAGGATCTTTTCTACCGTTGTGTCCATAACAGTAATACATGTACATGTATAATAAATACATGTACATGCACATGTACATTTGTATACATTACATTATGGGGTCAATTACAATGGAATGTAATATATTGATATTACTATTACCTTAATAAACAGTATATTACTATTACTATCACCTTAAATATCAGTATATTGCTATACATGTATATTACTATTACTATCACCTTAAATATCAGTATATTGCTATACATGTATATTACTATTACTATCACCTTAAATATCAGTATATTGCTATACATGTATATTACAGCCTAAGTCAGCGTTACTGTTATGAATTACTATAGTATTGAAGTTTCTTTGAAATTCTTTCATGTTTTAAACTAAATGACTATTGTACATGTATAATATGTGTTTAAAACAGAATCAGTAAGTCTGCACCTTTCTGGACTTAATCATTCCCCTCCAATACTAACAAGTATCTCTATAATGTCATGACATGTAATGTATCATTATAATTATCATTGTATTACTACTGGCTATACATGTACATGTAGTTCATTCACTTACAGTATAGTATTGAAGAACTCCTTGTTCATGATCAACATTGAACCATCGTGGCTGCCATCCTTTTAATGGATTTGTCCATTTATACAACTGACCTTCCAATGGCCTAAGAGAATGAAATAATGAAAGAATGAATGAATGAATGAATGAATGAATGAATGAATGTGAATGGATGGATGAATGGATGGGGGATGGATGAACAAATGAATGAATGGATGGAGGGAGGGATGGATGAATGGATGGATGGAGGGATGGACGAATGAATGGATGGATGGAGGGATGGATGAATGAATGAATGAATGGATGAATGGATGAATGCACTCGCAGTGCAGAACCCTCGCCACAAGTGTGATTTGGGAAACAAATTGAGAATGATTCAGTCACTGACAAAGAAATAACTGCAGACAATATCACAATTATTATAATTATATTTGTGTGTGTGTGCATTACAACTTACACTCCAAGTCCTACTAGCTATATGATATAAATTACAAGTGCAGTGTTAAAATCCAGACATGAAAACAGCTTCAATCATGTGGATGAATTAAATGGGTGGAGCTAGAAATTGGCAGTCATGGTAGAAAGCTTACAGCCAGGTCAAAGTTGTAGCAGCCACTACTTCAATTGTACTTCATTTCAAGCTGTGATTCGACAGCAATAGGCTTCAAGCAAGATGAGCTGTGTTTCAGTGAACTCTTTTGCTACTTGACGTCATCTGAAAGTTGTTAAACAATGACTGTGAGTTACAAAAACTGTCATAACTTTAAAACATAAAGGTTTTAGCAAAAGCCTGTTGTTACTTTTGATCCTTGTATGATTTGACGTCTTCTGGTACTATTTTGAAAGTGCCAATGTTTGTAGGTTCGCTGGAAGTTTGCCAACAGAAAAACAGACAAAACGATTACAGTAACCCTCCGCTCTGCCTAAGTGGGGCAAGGGTTAATGAATGAACTGAATGAATGAATGAATAAATGAATGAGTGCAGAGCAAGTATGAATGAATGAATGAATGAAATTGAAAAATTGCTGAATGAATTGTTGTAAGGAGCCAATGGAGCACTCAACTACTATATAAAAAAATGTGCACAAAAGCATTTTACTCACACAAGTTTACCATATACACACAAAGGTATATGTGTATACATGTATATATGTTGTTCACTTACATCGAAGCTCTTCCTGCACTTGTATTAGCCTGATCAAATTCCTAAACAAACCAAACAAGATACACATGTATACATATAACTGTGTAGAAACAACTGATGATTGCTTTACTGGCCATCACATCCTGCTGGCCACTACAATGACTACACATGTACATGTATATGTACAATGTACATGTAGGTTTTATTAACCTCAACATCATACATACACACACACATGTATCTGACCACATACATGTACAGAGTTACACATACTGATTATTTACACACACACAAACACACAGACAAACAGAAAAACAAACATACAGACAGACAGACAGAAACACACACACACACACACACACACACATTGATACACAGACATATACATGTACATGTATACACTGACCTTTGCCCTTTCCATTACTTTCAGAAGTGCTTCTTTCTCATTTGGAGAGAGACCCTCAATCTGTTCTATTTCTTCAGTTTTAAGTGAGTTTGAACCAGTAGCCATCTTGGAATATTATAGATAATAGATTTTAACTGGAACTATGATCTTCTACCAGTATAGCTACATGTACATGTACATACATACATGTATAAATTATACATGTATAAAAGTCATCTGATATTACACGTACATGTACATGTATATTTATATTTAATGTACATGTACATGTATATGTACATGTACATTAGTGTTTTTGCTTGGGCCTAATTATGATGGTTAGAGTGTACGCCATTGGGAATACATCTTGAGCCAATTAACAAAGAGTTAATGCTGTTAGTGACAATCTAATCACAATTCACCATTGTATATATTTATCAAAAACACTGATGTACATTGTACATGTATATATTTATCAAAAACACTGATGTACATTGTACAATGTATATATTTATCAAAAACACTGATGTACATGTACATTGTACATGTATATATTTATCAAAAACACTGATGTACATTGTACATGTATATATTTATCAAAAACACTGATGTACATTGTACATGTATATATTTATCAAAAACACTGATGTACATTGTACATGTATATATTTATCAAAAACACTGATGTACATTGTACAATGTATATGTATAATACATAATGCTTATGCCATACATTGTATGAAATGGTGGAAGAGACAATAATTATTAATACACAATGTACATGTACATGTATGGACTATGGAGAAAAAAATACGCCTACATGTACATGTACAATGTATAATATTGGTTTGTGGTATATACAAATGTAACATGCTCTGATGTACAATTTCCAGCCTCTGTCTAATCAAATCATGCCAGGTGTTTCAAATTAGCCTTTCTAATTAAAGAACCACTTGTAAATGTACATGTATAAAAACACTTACAGCTGTACATCTACCTTTTTTTAAATTACTTTTATGGTCCACAGTCCAGGCCATTCCTATGATAGCTTTTGCCATGATGAATGTGTATATACATGTAATTATCATATGGTTACAGTATGTCACATAAGGGTGTTACACATTGCATACATGTACATGTACATTGTACATGTAATTATCATATGGTTACAGTATGTCACATAAGGGTGTTACACATTGCATACATGTACATGTACATTGTACATGTAATTATCATATGGTTACAGTATGTCACATAAGGGTGTTACACATTGCATACATGTACATGTACATTGTACATGTAATTATCATATGGTTACAGTATGTCACATAAGGGTGTTACACATTGCATACATGTACATGTACATTGTACATGTAATTATCATATGGTTACAGTATGTCACATAAGGGTGTTACACATTGCATACATGTACATGTACATTGTACATGTAATTATCATATGGTTACAGTATGTCACATAAGGGTGTTACACATTGCATACATGTACATGTACATTGTACATGTAATTATCATATGGTTACAGTATGTCACATAAGGGTGTTACACATTGCATACATGTACATGTACATTGTACATGTATATAGTTAGGAAAATTCAATCATTCATTGGGGCTAAGCTTCAGTGCATTTATAGGGCATGGCATGTAAAAGCGTGTGCTCTTGTTAATACATGTACACTAGTACAGACCACAGACCAACAGGAAGCTGCTTGTGGAAATTGCTGTTCTAGGCAAAACAAACATTATACAAGAACCAAGAAGAATAAATGGCGTTTGAGACATCAGAAAGTCAGTAATGCTCAAGAATAACATCACAAAGCAACCATAAAAATGAAAAAGGGTTCATTGAATAAACAGCTATATGTGGCAGTCAGGCATGACAATTTATATTGAGTGATGTCATAATTTATCTACATGTACATGTACATGTACATGTATATTGAAAGTATTGCTGTTTGTGTTAGCTATAAATACAACCAAACCCCTTTCAGTAAGACACTGTGAGTTTCAGTTAACTAAACTATAAACTAATTCACAAAATAACTACATGTACATGTACATGTACAATACAGTAGTCTTCAATAAACGTTTAATATGCGAGTAGTATATGTACGCATTCATTATATTCATACTAAAAAGTACAATCTAAAATGCAATCATGAGCATCTGGATGGTTGACAAAAACTAAATTACTTTTACTAAGCAATCTGCTAGACTTTGCACAATAAGGCCATTCCAAATTGACATGTTGTTTGATGTACTAAAACAACTTTAGTTTCATTAGCAGTTTTAAAGATGAAAATGGTTCTCATTAAGTTGATATACAGGAAATAGAGAATTACAGTAGAAACAAAGTAACACAGGAATCAGACTAGCTACATGTGTATATCTATATGGTATACTACTACTCTAGAACTATAGTAAAATGCAAGGAGTGATTACTTTACTATAGTACTGGAGAGATCGGTTTTCTACATACATGTAGATAAAATGTGAGTCAAGATCTCATTTATTTATGGTTGACTTCAATATCATTTTTTTCATGGCTCACAGGGCTAGTATGATTGCTTAGCATGGATAGTGTTGAATCTATAATGTGTTTGTGTCACAAACATGTACACGGCAATGGTGTGAAGTGCAAATAAATGCATGATCAAATTACAGCTGACCAGCAGGATGAAATCAACTTGTGGAAATTGCAATTGAAACCTGTTGAAGCTGAAATATGGTGCAAAACATATACAAAAACTGTGAAAATTAAATGTACACAACATGTACATGGATGGAAAAATGTAACTACATGTATAACATGTTGTTAAATTTCAGACAATAGAAAATCTTCTCCAAGTACAAGTACAAGTACAAGTATTATTGGCCATCACAAAGCAATCTTAGGGGAATCTTTTTCTCAATATATCTTTATCATTATCGTCAGTGTTACTATCATGACAGCGTTAGCTAAAAATTACTATCATGATAGTGGTTACAGGCATGTGCATTTGAGGTAGCATTGTCTTCGCTCAACATGCCCACAACCATCTGAAAACAACATGCAAAGATGGCGATGAATATTTCTGATGAGATCGATCTGGACAAAAGAGTTTGAAGTGTTTTCTGTTGGGGGGCTCAAAGAATGGTATATCGGAGTACTTAGTTTCTCTGCCACAAGTGGAAAATGCTCAGAATCTGTATCCAAATTTTACTTTCACTATCGTGATAGTATTCACTGTCGTTCAAGTATCTATTAGATATCGTGATAGTTGATAATCTTTATGGGTGGGTTTTAAATCCTATCAACTTACCCTACACATTTCGAATGGTCAACGTGTGAGTCAAATAATCAGACATCATGATTTGGGGGGGGAGGACATCATCCGGACCGTGTGAACTCACTTCTATCACTAAATCATAGGTGTACTGTATTAACCATAAATACATTGTAAAATAATAGGCATTTTTGCTCACTAAAACTAAAACCCCTTTTAATAAGCCTGCTACATTTGTATAACTAGAATATTGATGAACACAATGTCATACTAAAATAACACTTACATGTGTATCATTGTAAATTGACACATTCCTATTTAAACATGACTTAACATTTTTGAATAGTCTCATGTAGCCAGCTCCTCCCACTCTAACAAAGTGGGAAGGGTCTGGGAGATGTGTTGAAGCAGTCATCCAGTGCTTTTACCAGATATCCAGGTGATTTCACTTAGCCTGGGAGGGGCTGACTATTCACATAGCTGGTTGACAAACACATTTTTTCCTATTAGAAAACTTTTAAATTACTTTCATCAACTCCTCTAGTGTTTTAAACCCTAGACTGGTTGACAAACACATCTTTTCCTATTAGAAAACTTTTAAATTACTTTCGTCAACTCCTCTAGTGTTTTAAACCCTAGACTGGTTGACAAACACATCTTTTCCTATTAGAAAACTTTTAAATTACTTTCGTCAACTCCTCTAGTGTTTTAAACCCTAGACTGGTTGACAAACACATCTTTTCCTATTAGAAAACTTTAAAATTACTTTCATCAACTCCTCTAGTGTTTTAAACCCTAGACTGGTTGACAAACACATCTTTTCCTATTAGAAAACTTTTAAATTACTTTCATCAACTCCTCTAGTGTTTTAAACCCTAGACCGGTTGACAAACACATCTTTTCCTATTAGAAAACTTTTAAATTACTTTCATCAACTCCTCTAGTGTTTTAAACCCTAGACTACCTTTAGTAGTTTCAATAGCTCCATACTTATTCAACTCCTTGGATGCCTCCATTAATGTAAAGTGAATCCTTCGATATCCAGTAAAAGCACTGGACCACTGCTGCAAAAAAAACATTTCCCAGACCCTTCAAAATTTGTTAGAGTGGGAGGGGCTGGCTATGCATAACTACTATTAAGATAAGTAACCATTGTGTATGATACATTCATCAGACCATCCTTAATACAATATAGCACATACACAACTAGGCCTGGGAATCGGCTGAGATTCTGAAATCGATTATCACTAACTTCAAATTGATTGATAATCAGTGGAAGTAATTAAGCCAATTATTGCAGGAAACTCTTCCCATTTAATGATAAAAAAGGCTTCCTGCCATTTCCATATTGTACTTGGAGTAATCAATATCACAGACTTACAATCATTAATCAGAAGAATTTTCAATATGGATTGATTGATCAATTAATCATACACACAACAAATAGTTGTATATATATATTTTCGTGATTGTGGACGAGAAAAGGGGCCTTAACATTTGGCACTTTGTAGTCTGTACACTGATCATAAAAATAAAATGTCTATATGGTATCAAACGTCCACATTTGGGATTAAGTGTAAAGAACAAAACCTCAAGTAGACATGGTAAATACTACAAATTAAAATCATAATGACAAGATACACTATGATCGAGGACACATTCTATTCAAGGTGCTGCTCTTTACACTTGATCCCTGCAGATATGATATTAAATTGCAGCTCCATTACAATTTGTGGCTATAGAGCAATACACGTGTGCATATTACTGCAATTATACTAGTCTATATATATAGTATATATATAAATGTATATACACACAGTTACAAGTGTTAGACTGTATCATAGCTATTTGTCATGCACAGATTACCAACATAAACAATTTACTTATCTAAACAAGACACATGATTATGTCAGCTATTACAAAAATTCTTTTTGAAGAGAAATACATTAGCGATGCATTACAACTTACTCACCTCAAAATCTGTTATACAATCTCACACTATTCTAATTAAAGCGCACTATGCAATATTAATTAATAATGATTATAATTATACCATTATCTATATCAATTGACCTTGTAAACCTAATGAGCGTGGGTGTTAGTCTCGATTTCTTTTTTTACTGCAGAATTCAATTCTACATTTCAGAAAAAGTGTTTGTCTAAATATACTTTCTATCAAATTTGTGTTTAGTTTTTGAGTTATTTGCAAAAGAAGTTTCCGATGTTGCAAACTTTGAAGTGTAATAAAGTCATGAAGAATCATTGTATTGACATAGAAATTCAGATATCAAGCTACTGCAAAAATACAATTTACAAAATAGAGAGATTTTTTAAAATAAGTCTTTACTTTTGTTGTAACAATTTATTGAATTTTCAGATTTCTGACAATGGAATTTATCAGTGGGTTTACATTTTTAGGATAAAAACTCTCTATTACATTTGAGATAGTTTGCTAATGTATCTTGTTTGTACTTCGTATCTGCGAAATTTACTTTTATTTACCTTGAATTAGAAAGAGTGTTCTTGGATGCGTTGTTGTTCAAGAATCCTCCATTTTATAATAATATTTTTACAAAAATGTGTATGTCTATCGGTAATAAAAATGGTATTTACATAAATTTTGCACGTCTATCGGTAGAATAGACTTAGATAATAGTGGTGACGAATTATTACACTTTATTTCTAAATGAACGAATTACTGTGGGAGGAGATTAGAGTTATTATATGCGGTATCCTTGTGATAAGTATATTATAAGGATTATAGAACTTTTTTGTCAAGACTCTACAACAAAGCGGAAAAAGGTAAAATATAGTACATATAAACACCTAACATTATACAATCAGAGCCTCTGAGAGGACTATATAGACATATATTATTATGTAGCCCTTTTGTTTGATGTTGTAATAAGCTGTTCTTGGGGGTTGGTGTAAAATTTGCAAGCCCTGTGTTCTGTAATGATAGTAATGCTATGCTGCTGTAATCATGGATGCCTCTAGAACCTGGAATCCAAAATTTTCTGTGCGTGTATGGGACAACATGCCTCAGACCCCTACATGCATTACACAATCTGCTCCTAGTCTCATATAACCAGACCCAACCCCTCTGCAATATGATGGGAAAGACATACTGTGTTCACTGAATCAATGTGAGGCGAACACATATATATTTGTTCAGTATTGATAAATTATGATTACTGTCCAACAGCTTCATCTTTTTTGGATGATTCTTCATGATTTCCTTCTACTTTTGATATTCAATCAGCTTAAAATTCCTTTTTGAGTATATACATGTACAGCAAAAAAGACATTTTCTTCATCAAAATTGTCACTTTTTATCTCTGACTCTTTAAAGTTCAATAAAATGATTCCCGAAATAGTACTTCAAACTACTGCAATAAGACAACAAAAAGATTTATTTAGCAACCCTTTCCATAACATCTATTAAAATTTTTGATTTTCGAAATTTATCTCTGAGTTTATGCTTTCAGAATTGTTCAAGAACCCTTTATTTTATTAATTAACTAAAATTTGCATGTCTAAAATAAATGGTTAAATTTTGTTGTCAATGTCATGTGACAACAAAATCACATTGTCACATGATTGTGTTGAATTACAAAAAGTATAATTATTATTATTATTGATTAACCTTTTTTCTGAAGAAAAATGGGACTAACGAAAAAACAGATGAGGCATTTAAATGAAGCTAGACATCAAAAGAAAGAAAAGGTACATATGTAATTAAATATTATTCCTATAAAACCAATGTATGTATATACATTGTATATATGACATTATATGTTTATATACATATATGAGGGTGGGGTAAAAGGTTTGAATGTTCGAACCTCTGATTGTTTGCTGCACATTTTTAGCTGAATTTCTACCTTCAAAGCTTTGCCACACTCGCTTTGATATTTTGAATATGTGTACTTCTAGTGAAGAATGTGGGCGTGTTCCTGTAAAGTTGAGGCTGTGTTGTTGGCTGAATCCAAGTAGAAACAGTGACAGGAACAAGACTAGTGCTTGTTATAAAGCAATAATAGTTGATAAAAATACATGCGAACCTTTGAATATTGTTTTTATTGCTTTGAATGTTGTTTTGCAACCTTCGTTCCAGCCCTAATATATATTATATATATATACATTATTATAATTATATATATATATATATATATATATATATATATATATATATTATATATATATATATAATATAACATTGCATGTACATATTAGTTTTTATGTTTGTATGTACAGTGTATGAATACAACATAAGGCATGGTAATTTGGACACAAATTTAGTTTGCATATACATGTAGCCAAATTCACACTAGTCGCAAGTACATGTATAAGTGCAACTCACAGCTGAGATGCTGCTTAGTACATACAGTGTAAGTGCACCTTGTGTAACTTCACCTGTAAAAAAAACTTCAAAGCTTTGCTACCACACCCTCTTTAATGTGGCAAGGTAATTAGTAGTCTTTTAGTAAAGTAGAAAAGAACTGATGACGAAATAGACAAAGAACCTATACCTTTGAATTTTTGGAAGGGTTTCCTGCCTCTTGTGGCCAATGGCCGAGGGGTCTATGCAGGCATGCCTGCTAAGCACCTTGGTCATAGAAGGGAGGGGTTTAGAGCCTAACGTTTCTCAATAAATACAAGTATAACTCCATCTACACACAAATTTTTGTAGGAGGAATGGTCTGGTCTGCTTAGCCTAATTGTAGTAGTTGTGCCCTGTTACCAACAGTTTAAATTATATGTTATGTCAGAATAGAAAATGGTTTCCATGCTTCAAATTTTAAGAAACCTGCTTCTGATATGCACACTAGAGTAGTATCTATATACATGTAGTTTTATGTGTAGGAATGACATTGTCATAACTACTGGTAAACAAATTGTACTTCATATTGTGAGCATCATGGCTACTGTTTCCAGGCTTTCAGGCTGCAGTGAACCCTGCCCACAGTGGCATGGTAATTAGTAGGCCTTTAGTAAAGTTAAACAAGTGTATATAGAGAAAAAAGTATCCCTATGATTGCTTTATGGTGTCCAGCATTCAGTAATCATGGCTGACTTTATCATGCCCGAAACACAACAGTCTATTATAGTTATTATTTTGATTATATACTCTGTTTACCTTTTATAGAACCTTGTAGAACTTTAAGAATACATTTCAGGTAGAATAGCTAGCTATTAGTTCCAGTGTCTACGTAAGCTACACAGCTTTCTTTCTGCTGGTGTGTAGAGCTTGATCGCGCGTTCTTTTTCGCGCCACGCCCATTAATTGACCGAGCCCCCGGGAATGATGTAACTACCTTAACTGCGTATACAACGCATACTCGCGTAGGTGACACAAGAATATATATATATAAACATACATCGAACCCGTGGAAAAACAATCATAGGGATGGCCCTACGGGCCATAAAAAATTACCGATGATGAAATTTTACTAAACTACAATAATTAAAGACTACATCACATCTCTTTATCCATCTACATGTATATGTATCCCTACTGTGATACTCATAAATACGTTACTTATATATGTATTTTATACTAAGTCACTTTATTCTTACAGGAAGTAACTTCGAAAGAGACTCCGAAATCAGTGGATAAACATGTACTGTATGTCTATGTGTCATGTGTGATGTAACATATCGCATGTATATATTTATATAATATATGATTATATTATATATATACATGTATATATGCACGCAGTAAGTGACACAGAAATGATAATTCAGAGTCAGAAATAACAGGCGGCCATCTGCCATTATCCGTGCATGTCAGGACAATGACTGAGCAAATTACTGCATGCAAGGACATTATGGCAGTTATGTTTGTAGAATGTAAATATTCGCAGGACTGTTAATGCCAGGTGTTTCATATGAATCTTGTCACCTCTAGTTCTCACATTTTATAAAATTGTAGATTGTAACTTGATTGCTTTGCTGGAAAGTTGAGTTGTTAAAAAACAGCCATGGTTGATACAAAAAAGTACATGTACCAAGACAGAAATACAACAAATCTTCGTTGAGATTTGCGTAATAAGTGCTTTCCTTTTTTTGTAAGCAGCAATTTCATAATTTTCAAGTTAATAATTCAACACATTATGAACATGTAAAATAGCCAGTTTGTAAAACGTTTCTAAGCCTTTTGCTAATTTTCATGTAATGTATACACTATACAGTCCTGTTGGTTGTAGCGATTGTAGCCCTACTGTACATTTCTTTATGTGCTACATACATGTACATGTATATACGGCCATTAATTGACCGAACCCCCTGGAATAACAGAGCTTTAATTAATGTACATACAATGTCATGTACATGTATATGTGCAATAACATGTATCATGTATATATGTTACACATGCATGCTTTGAAAGTAACCATATAGGGATAGCCCCGTGGTCCATAAAACTACAAATATTCATGTTGTACTGCACATACACTTGAACTACACGTGTACATGTACAATGTACAATGTATAAATATTCATGTGCATGTATACATGTTAGCTACATATACATGTATGTACAATGTACAAATGTTCATGTAGCTTGTACTGCACGTATATATTTATACATGTACATGTTAGCTACATACATATACGTGTACATACAATATACAATTGTACATGGTCATGTACATACATGTATCTGCCTGTAAATAATATTGTCATTATGCAATTTGTTGTTGAGCCCGTGCTTTGGTGATTATTCTTTTGGGGGGACTCTTCTTAGAGTCCCTAAATTTAATACATCAAGCAATTTCTTGATTAATAACATAAATATAGTTCTCTGTATTTTGCTTTATATTTTAATGTACTTTCAGGATCCAGATATTTGTTTAATGTTTGCACATGTGCAGAAATTGAACATGTGACATTATAATTGAAATTATAATTCCAATATAATGGCTGCGGAGACGTTTCTTGCTCTGTGTTACCGGGCTTTCCATACCTGTAGCGTACTGAAGGGATAGTTATAAACAAGATATATAAAGAAAAAAGTATCCCTATGATTGCTTTGTGGTGTCCAGCATTCAGTAATCATGGCTAACTGATGCCTGAAACACATCAGCCTATTATAGTTATTATTTTGATTATCTACTCTGTTTACCTTTTAAAGAACCTTGTAGAACTTTAAGAATATATTTCAGGTAGAATAGCTAGCTATTAGTTCCATTTTCTACGTAAGCTACACTGCTTTCTTTCTGCTTATCTGTAGAGCTTGAGCGCGCGTTCTTTTACGTGCCACGCCCATTAATTGACCGAGCCCCGGGAATGATGTAACTTCCTTAACTACGTATACAACGCATACTCGCGTAAGTGACACAAACATATAAATATATATATATAGTTCGAACCCGTGGGAAAGCAATCATAGGGATGGCCCTACGGGCCATAAAAAACTGCTATTCTATATTTCCAACTACCTTGTAGGATACCCATTCTAAACCAAGTTGCCACTTTTGTTGAGCCACTTTAGAACATTGAGTGAGAACTACATGTACATTAAACTGTTTGATGAGTGATTTATCTGGCACAATAGGGCAGTAATTATTATCTTAATGATAGAATACAATGCTGCTAATATGCATGTTACATGACAGTCTTTGTGTCAGTCTTGTGTGCTACAACGTGGATATTAATTTAGGAATGTAAAGCAAAACATTAATCGTCGGTAGAGTAAACCACATACATTTTGCACATCGAATTTTTTTTCACATTTATTAATTGTAACATGAATTATTTTCGATTTACATTGTGTTTTTTCTGTGATACAGACATTAATTAGTGTAGTTGTGTATATATATATATGTATATATACATGTATATACAGAAGTGTGGAAACATTGAGCCAATTACCGGACATTTTGACCTATTTTCACCACTCTTGTCCTGCTCCCCATATACTTTGTATACAGCTCTGTTTCAATTTACCGGACATTCACTAGATTTATCGGACAAAGTCCTGCACGACTGGCTGTTTCCACACCACTGTATATATATATATAAAATAGAGTTGGATTTCCATATATAATATTGTGCTATTCAACATGCACATGTTTCCAGACTTTCAGGCTGCAGTGAACCCTGACCACAGTGGCATGGTAATTAGTAGGCCTTTAGTAAAGTAAACAAGTGTATATAGAGAAAAAAACATCCCTATATTTGCTTTGTGATGACTATGTATTAAGCATTGCTGATGGCACTAGTGTCTCTACCTTTCTGTGTACTCCTGGGGCCTGAAGACGTAAGTGTAAGCCTAATTGCAGTCTAAATACACAGGTGTCTGATGAACTGACTGAGGTACTCCTTCAAGGTTCTAAATGATGACTTCCTCGTGTCTGAAACTCAACAACTTATCATACTTACTTGTTAAAGATTCTTTCTCTGCTATATACAACAGTTATTAGCAGTTTTACATCCTTTCTGAATCTTCCTGGCTGGTCTGTAGCTCAAACGCGTGTTCTTTTAAGCGCCACGCCCATTAATTGACCGAGCCCCCGGGAATGACGCAACTTCCTTAACTACGTATACAACGCATAGTCGCGCAAGTGACACAAGAATATATATATAATATATATACATTAAACCCTGTGGAAAGCAATTATAGGGACGGCCCTACGGGCCATAAAAACTACTGATGTCGAAATTTTACTAAACAAAGACTACATGTACGTCACATCTCTTTATCCATCTACATGTATATGTATCCCTACTGTGATACTCATAAATACGTTATTTATTTAAGTATTTTATACAAAGTCGCTTTATTCTTACAGGAAGAAACTGTGAAAGAGATTTCGAAATCAGCGGATAAACATGTATGTCTATGTGTCATGAGTGATGTAATATATTACATGTATATTTATATAATATATAATATATATGCACACACTATGTGACACAAAAATGTTAACTTTCCATTAGCAGTAAGTATTTAATGAATGTACATGTATTTGGTATAGGCGAACGTTTCATAATCCTGGGCTTCAAAATCCTCTTACTTCATCTGTCATCTTTAACGGATGGCCTGATCCTCCTAGTTATGCAACCATTTTCAATAAACTTGCAGAGAGACTTATACATTCCTATCTGGCTACTATGCAACCCTTCTTGTTCCAGATTCTTCTGTATAGTTGGAGGTATAAAGAATAAAACACATGCTGTAGTAGTATAGAATATGCTGTTTCTTGTAACCATAACTCACAAAGAAATAAACTTGAAAAACTGCTAAATGTAATTTTGATTGTGTGAATTTTTACTTGTGCTGGTTGGACATCATTTAAACAAATGCTCTATAAAATGCAATTCAATTAAGCACGATACCTTATGCCTTTCAGGAATTGTATTACTTATGACACACCCCTTTGTGAAACAACTGAAACTACCATGCCAAGTTGATATTTTATGCTATAATTAATAATAAACTTTTTTTATTTAGAATAATTCAGGAACAACTAAGGAAAAGAAAGAGGTACACATACACACACATGTATACATTCTTGCAGAGTACCTACATTTGTACATTCCATCATGGGGGGGGAGGGAATGATTGAACAAGTGATATTGAAAAACAAGGCCGAAGCAAATCATATGGATTACAGAAGGTCATGGTCGTTGCTAAATACATGTAGTTAGCTAACGGAGAACAATATGGTGAAATCGCAAACATATTCTTTCATGGACAGGGTGTACGTAATGTATTTCAAATTCTTGCACCATTGCATTCATGTGGAAATCATTCACAAAAGAAGTATTGCCATAGAATATAATTCTGCAGTGTTCACTGGTGGGGTATATGACCACTAGTTTAAGAGATAATTATTGGCTATTCAGTATAGTAAGCCCAACACATGCCCATGACTGCATTTATTTACACTGAGCCATACCTTTCCTTTTGCTTGTTTGTTGTTGCATTATCTAGTATTTCTTATTTGCAACATAATTAATCTTCCGAATTTTGGAATATTACTGTCTTTCTCGGCTTGCAGAGAACAGAACAGACAACAATAACACGAAACTTCCTTTGCAAGTCTGAATTTAAGTGTACTCATCAGAATTACTGACCTGGAATATTCAAAAAACAAAGAGCTTTTGTGTGATATGAGCTGTTACAAACAAGTTATCAAATCTGTACATGTACTTTATCTACATACATGTATTTACATTTACAAGTTTACGCTTTTATAGGGTGATGTTTCTGCAATTATATGTAACAGAGACAATAAACATGTAAGTGTATCTTTTTACATATACATACATGTATTATGTGTAGGAAGCAATCAAGTCTCCTTTTATTTTCATTAATACTTGATGTTCACCATGACCTCAGAAATGTGTTTAACTGATCATCTTACCTGCACCAATTTCATATAATTATCCTTCTTGTTCTTTTTTGTGTATGTCGATTTTTGATCCCTGAACAGTATTATTTTTTACCAAATTCGCTAAATTTTTCCTTCCTGTAATTTTCACGGTATAAAGTATATAGTGGAACCTCTCTATTCAGGACTCTCTGGAAGTACACACCCGTATTAATGACATTTAGACGTCCTTTATTATACAACTTCACCCCTGAAATGAGGACAACCTCTATAATTATGATTACTTGGTCCCAATGGTGTGAAGGTTCCATTGCATACATGTACATGTACGTATTTGTATAATTATAACATACAATGCATATATGTATATAACACTAATATGCATGAAAACTGAGGTAGAATGTGACAAAAAGATTGAGCCAGTGACCATGCTGTAACCTCAGCTGTATTTGATTTCAAGTGCTTCTACAGTGTTGTGAGGGTTTGCTAATTTTGTAGTTATACATAATATATATAGTACCTACACATAATTTTGTTGTAGTGAATTTTAAAATTTTACTGTACTTCTTATGCTACATACCAGATCCATATCTCATATGTAGGGGAGGGTCTGGCTACACAAGACTATTAATACTTTGATACTAATGCTCTTCACTTCATTTGTATAGAAAGATGGTATTCCTTCACCGTTAGAAGAGACTTTATCAGAGGTGTGTCTATCTGTTATATACATGTAATTATACATGCAGGTTTATTTTACCCTACAGGCAGTATTTCAAGATGAAGAAGAGGATCGTGATACATCGTTTGTAAGTGAAAACACAGATTCACTGTACCTCCCAACACCACAAAGAAATTGGGTAAAAAATATCAAGCCAATAACACTGCCAAAAAAGCTTTTTGTTGGAAGCCTTACTGAAGTAGATACATTTATTAAAATGACGAACGAAATTCGCCACTGTGTAACACCTGGTTGTAAAGGACAATTAGTTCCTTTGTCATTTGATACAAAGGGCTTGGGGGGTGCAGTTAAGGTTTATTATGGATGTGATGGCTGTGATATTTCAACTGTGTGTTTTGAAAGCTCACTGAAAAGTGAGTTACTTACCAGTAGCGAAATAGGTGCAGCCATTCAAGTAGGTTTTATTGTATCGGGCTGTATGCATGCAACCTACTGTAAAGTACTAAAGCTGTCCCTTGGACTTGATGCCGTCCGTATGGATAAATTTTACTCAACCGTCACAAGAATGTACCCTGTAGTGAAGGAGATGGTTGACGAGATGTGTGAGGAAGCTAAAGAAGAGATGAAGACAATGGATGAACACACTCTTGGCTCGTGGAAGCAGGCAGTAACAAGTGCAGACACAGCATGGATGACACGTGGTTACCACTCCAAAAATGGCACATTCAGTGTTCGTAACTACTATAATGGAGCATTGCTGTATTACAAACACTTGTGCCAACGTGGTAGTGACAATATGGTAGAAGGAGAGCTATATAAAGGAACATCTAAATCCATGGAAGGATTTGCAGCGCGAGAGGTTATGCATCGAGCTAGAGAGGAAGGGATGAAACTCGCTGTCCATTGGCAAGATTCAGATTCATCTTCTGCAAAAGCAGTAGCGGAATGCTTTCCTGAATGCAAAATTATGATCTGTGGTGGCCATGCCGGCAAAAATCACTTAAAAGCTCTGGAAAATTACTCCAAGATGAAGGCACCTTCGATAGATTTGATTAGAAAGCATGAAGACAGGTTCCCTCTAATAAATGGAGCACGCTGCCACTGTCCTAATCGCCACAGCCAAGGTTGTGGTTGTATTACTGATGCTTTTATCATGAGAGCACGTAATAACTTTTCTTACATTCTGACAGACTCTAAGTCTGCTGAAGAATTTGCGAAAAGGCTGAGAGTTCTACCCAGACATGTCCGTGACGAGCACGAGTGGGAAGTGATGGAAGAGGGAGCAGAGCCAACAACAGAACACTGTGATTTTCATCCTCTCAAAGTGTGTAGCTGTGGCAATTGTGCCGATAAGGAAAACTTTGTGTGTGAAGGAAAAGATTACACTACGCGGTACGGGCTCACGTGTGCGTTTCACTCTCTCCTTTATGAAATTGAGTGTGACTATAGAGCCTCAATGGCTGACAGCCTCGTTCATCCCGTGCTGAAAAGAGGCCACTCCAATTGGTTGGAAGCCTCGCACAACGTATTCATCAGGTTCAGGTCAAAGGACATCAGCCTGGAGAGGCTTCACTACGAGGTTTCCACTAATTTGGCCCTGTTGCAGTCAAACATGACTTACATGTACGAGAAACGAGGTCCAAAGTATCACTGGATACCGGACCTGTATAAACGTCTGAATCTTCCAGTGTATGAAGGTATCCAAGAGGCTGTGACGACAGCCAACATAAAAAGAAGACAGCAGTTGGGCAGAGCAAAACAAGAGAAGGTTAAGAAAAGGAGAATACAGCTGTTGAAGTTACGAGTGAGAGATGCAACAGAGCGTCGTGAGTGGTCAAAGAAACACGGAAGTGACACGTATGGCGAGACCAAAGATACGGATTCCAAAGCCCCCAAGAAGAGTAAAGGTGGTGCCACACAAATAAACATATTGTGCAAGTGTGGATCAACATCTCACAGCCGGTCCACCCACAGGGACTGTCCTCTTAACACCAAGTACAGTAACGTATCGAGTATCGACCATTCAGAGGACTTGGTTTGTGACAAAGGAGATGTTGTTTACACTGCCAAATATCAATGTTCTGATGATGCAAATACACATACGGTGTTAAGTGACGACGAATCGACCTTTAGTGACTCGAGCCTCGAAGGAGACTATCTCGAGGACAGTATGATATATGACAGCGATGACGAAACACAATGTACTTGTGGTGCTGAAGGCAGAGGCTGCAGAGCTCACAAGAAAGCTTGCCCCTTGAATCCTCATTTGCTGTATCAAGCGAAACCTGCTGCTTCGACGCCTGTACGTCCTCCAAATTCGACCCCTTTCAAAGAAAGGAAACGAAGCAGTCTTAAAGTAACCCCGTTTCCCACAGCCAAGAAGAGCAAACTCTCAACTCCGTGCAGTACCACACAGAGTGCGAGAGTACTGGCAGAATCCTTCAGTCAAGACTCTTCTTCTCCCGAAGAGGACCTATACTGCTTTTGCCGAGGAAGAGATAAAGGTAATATGGTGGAATGTGATGGATGTAATTGCACATTTCATTGGTTTCACTTTGAGTGTGTGGGGATCACTGAAGCTCCCGAAGGTAAATGGTACTGCGATGACTGTTCACAAGAGCTCAGTATCGACGATTCGTGTGTAGAATGCATAGGCGAAAGCCCAGCCACAGTAACTGTGACCGGCCCACTGCCCACTGAAGAGTGGAAAAGTGCTGCCAGAGATGTTATTGCTAAATTGTCTCGTTGTGAACTAACTGCTCGGTCTCAACGAGTCCAGAAAATTCCCTGTAGAGATATCGAGCCCCACGTTCGTGATAGAATTCGGGGCGATGACAACTGCCTATTCAGAGCTTTATCTAAAGAAGTTACAGGAACCGAATCTAACCACCAAGCTGTTCGTCAAGCAATTGTTAATTTCATGACACACAAAGATAATGCTTACCGTTTCTGTAAGGACTGCTTTGCAGGTGACACTCTTGAGGCAAACCTTTATGAGCCTATTAAGAGTATGACCGGTTACATCAAGGAAAAGAAGCTGGATCAGCGTGGATGGGGAACTGACCGCGAGATTAGAGCTTTTGCTACCCTGTGTCAGATTGATGTTTGTACATACTCTGACAATGGGTCCAGTCGTGCTTGGCTGAAGTTTTCCCCCCTCTTTTGTAACGAGCACTGCATGCCCAAGTCAGACTACAAGATCTACCTATTCCACACAGAGGAAAGGAACCACTACGATCGTGTGGTTCCTTCTGTATAAAATCACAGAGTACATGTAATCGGTACGAACCACTTACACATAGCAGATGTGGTGGGAACAGTGAGTACATAACTCATGTACCACGTGTGGGTGGCATGTACAGTATGTATTCATTTGGACCAGTCACATGTATGTACATGTACACGTGTGGGTGACATGTAACGCAATGTGTATGTGCTCAGTGTTGGTGTCGTGTATCACGTGTGGGTGGCATGTATACCGACACTGATTGATTGTGTAGCTTTTACAGACTGAAGACTGAAGTATAGAGTAAAAAAGAAGGAATGTATTTTTTTGTTGAGTTACAACAGTATTTACAATTAACCTAGTGTATAGTTTAGACTAACCCCTTTGCCCTTGCTGGCCGAGGGCAATGGGGATATTATTTCTCTCCATCTCTCTCTTGCTCTCTTTGCTATATGTTTCAAACATCTTCATGTGTACCAATGACTGGCTATACGTAATATAGTCACGATGCTTTTGACATACGGTTTTGTTTGAAACATGTAGTAGGATAGAGTAGCAAGGGAGAGACATAGTTTGTTTTTTTTTGTTGTTATTGCACAAAGTTTCACTTGCGTATCTGTTGTGTTTGTGTATTGTTCTAAGGTTGTTGTTAGGCTTTTATAAATCTACATGTACATGTATGTGTCATATCAAGACCAAGATGTCTGGTTTAGGGCTGCAAGTACACACCCATCTTTGATGGTTTAAGACGTGTGCTTGTGTGCTCTTTCCAGACTTCCTGTACGCACCCCGTCATTAGACGGGTTTACAAGTAGCGTACATGGATCAAGACCACAAGACCAAAACTTCCTGTACGCACCCCATCGTTTAGATGGGTTTACAAGTAGCGTACATGGATCAAGACCACAAGACCAAGACTTCCTGTACGCACCCCATCATTAGACGGGTTTACAAGTAGCGTACATGGATCAAGACCACAAGACCAAGACTTCCTGTACGCACCCCGTCATTACACGGGTTTACAAGTAGCGTACATGGATCAAGATCAAGACTTCCTGTATGCACCCCATCGTTTAGATGGGTTTACAAGTAGCGTACAGGAATGACAATGGTGGGAATGACAATCCCTACCCTACTGTGAACCACTCAACGTGTGTTCACAAGGGATTGTGCATCTCTTACTCTGTCGTGATCCATCTTGTATGGTGAGCTTCCTAGTGCAATCCTGATGGTGAGCAGCCAGCTCGCAGTCAATAAGACATGTGTATGAGACGCTGGTTTAGGGATAAGCAGAGTGAGAGAGGGTGGCAGGGAGGGGGGCTTGCGACACAGTGACACCTTCTCGCGATGGTGCAGGCCGTCACTCTCTTTGCAGACATACATGTATGCAGGGTATGGATACAGTGAGCCGATTTTGTGATTTTCACATTTTAGCTTCTTGCATTGTTGGACAACGCCCTGCTGGAATGGCTGTTTCCAGTGGAAACAGCCATTCCAGCAGGGTCTTTCTACACCACTGCATATAAGTCTACCAAGAGTGTGCTGAGATCACTGTAAACTGTTGTGGGGGCTACTGTTAGTTCTCACGTCAGTTAAGTAGTGTTGTTTTAGTTAACTATAACTACATCTCCTTTCAGTAGTTAACTACCTAGTGTATAACTAAAGCCATATGGCCCATAATGGGCACTTTTTGTAGTTAGTTTGCGGCATACTGTAACTGTAACAAAGAAGTAGTCATTATCGTCATACTAAAACAGCACTACTGATTTAAGCAAGCCTCGCTCTTACTCTGTATTTAACATTGAGGGACTAAATAATTGTTGTTCACCTTTTTTTAATCGAGTATATGTAGGTGAAGAACAAACAAGCAAGTGGACACACAGAAAACTATGGTATTGTATTATTTGTATAATTGTAAATAGGCTAATTATGAAAAAGTGCATATTACTAGCCTACAGATGATATGTACAGTATGTGTGTAAGTGTACTCAAGCCTACAATTGATATGTACGTGTACTGTATAGTGTGTACACCTGATATGTACATGTATGTGTATGCTGTACAGTGCGTACTTAAGCCGACAATTAATATGTACATGTACTCGAGCCTACACTTGACATGTACATGTATGTGTGTAGTAATCCATAACAGTAAGTAATAGTAGTAGTAATCTACTAGGTTATAGCAGTAGTAATATATTACATTGACCTCAGAGGTAATAGTAATATATTGTAATTGACCCCATGTCTGTAATATGTATTTAATGATCTTATGACGTTAAACTATACACTATAGTACATGTAAGGGTATTAACTTACAGTATAATCATGCATTAACCTTATGATATTAACTATAGTATATTAACCTTATAATATTAAACTATACGTAATGGTTATAAGATGCCAGGCTAGGTGGCCATATGTCAGTATGTACATGTACGTGTATGAATACATGTTCATGTATGTGTATTGTGTCGCGCATTTTATTTTAATTCATAAAATCATAGTAAATTTGGTTAGTTGTAGATATTTGAATAATAATTATTATTTTACATGTATTTTTTTGTGTTTTTTTAGAGTTAGCAACTTACAAAGGCTCCTATTCTTCATCGACCAGCAGGAATATATATATGAGATACACATCTGATGAATACAAGGTAAATACAAGGTAAAAAACCACACCCCTAATTAAATTTGTTATTCTACATATACATGTACATGTATGTTGACTGGATGTGTGATAATTGATATAGTTATAGTGATCGTAATTAATGTAGTGTATAACAATAGATGTTTGGTTTTATTAGTCTTGGTTGTTTTAGTTGACTATAACTATATCTAAAACCCCTTTTATTAGTATGGGTGCTATGACTTTTAGTTAACTCAACTATAACTAAATTACAATTATATATTGTAAAAATGTTACTGTAATTAACTCAACTGAAACAAGATATGTAGAGAAAAAAGTATTCCTATGACTGCTTTGTGGTGTCCAGCATTCAGTAATCATGGCTGAGTTTGGGAATCGAGCTAGCTAATGGCAAAATGAGTACTCTTATAAATCGTAATACTACTATACCATATTCTCACTCACGAGTTTACAAAAATAACGAAGACTATCAGACTGAAGCTGTTATAGAAGTCTCTGAGGGAGAGGAGAAAATAGCAAAGAGTAATCGCTTGTTGGGAAGATTCACATTGCCTGGTTTGCCTCCAAGATTACGTGGCCAGGTTGAGATCCCAGTTGCTTTTTCACTGGATGCAAATGGTGTTTTGGAAGTGAGCGCAACTGTTAGTGGTGAAGCTGGATCCACAAAGAAGCTAGTTATTAAAAAGACAAAGGTCTTCTCACTGATGATGAGATTAAAAGTAAGAAAAAATTGTTGGCTAGCAGGAAAAAAAATGCAAAACTCAACTAGTTCTTTTAATGTATTGATTTGTGAATGTAAAAATATATTATAATAGGTAACAGTTATTGAAGTATAAAAATTACAATTGATATCACCTTGGTAATGGTTGTAAGAATGACTTTCTTTAAAGGCAGTGTCTTTGGTATGTCTTGTGGAATTACTTCACTTGTTAGCCAAACCTCTTGTTAATAATCACAATCCACATCTTTATGCTATGGTTATGATTTAAGTATTGCCATGGTAACCAACCAAAGGCAATAGTTTACTCGGTAAGTAAATGAAACATAAACAAATACCTATCTGCACATTTTAATTTGACTCTATACATTATTGAACAAATCTTCCCATGTTAACACCTAATATACCCTTATTGTCACTTCATGCTGTGCATTTTTGAACTTTTATTAGACATAGTAAGACCTCATGTTAAATATGTAAACAAAAAAAAAGGGTATTTCTTGAATATTATAATTGTGATGTTGTGAAATTTTCACTACTACATGTACATTGCCAAAAGTGTAGATGCATACAGTAATACATTTATAAACTAAGGGACAGAAACTTATTGTTGTATAATTACTATATAGATTGTGGAGGCTCCCTGATGATCTACTGTGTGTAACATTAGCACAGTTTGAAGAATGTCTCAATACCTGGTAAGTTTAACAAGCATATACACATGTACATACTTACACATTAGGGTTAACATGTGGTTCTGCAGACTAATTTATGTAAGGTCAACATGAGGTCTTTTCAAGTGTTTACTTAATCTTGTAACCACAGCGGTACAGGATGGATGAGGGATAGAAGAGAGCCAGAAAACATTGCATGTGCATGTGCAAACTTTACTGACACACACACAGAATTTGTGTGTCCAGATACTACGTTTGTAAGAAGTATGATTGATATATGGGAAGTGTTGCATTGTCTTTTTTTGTATGTATATCAATCTTATTTCTCAGAAATGTACATAGTATGTATATGTATGTATGTTGTGTTATGTTGTGTATGTTGTGTATGTATGTTATGTACATGCATGCATGTTAACAATATTGTGTGGGCAGTTTTTATGATGAATTGGCTCAGTATAATTGCTGAGCACCTTAGTACGAGGCAACTAATCTGGGAGTGTACTCAAGAGTGAAATCTCGACCTTAGTTTGTATATATATATATATATATATATATATATATATATATATATATATATATTATGTGGGACAATCATTGGAATACTTTATGTCTTGTTTGTTCCATCAATTAGTATATTATTTTTTGCTTTTCTCATAGTTTCCAATCCAGCTCTGTTTGTGTCAAAGGGTGATACTTACATTAATGTAACCAATACAACAAGAAGACCTTAGGTTGACTTACAGATATCCAGGTTAGCCTCTGGGTGTACTTAAGATATTACTATGGGGCTAAGTGTTAGCTGTTGATATTGCTATTCACATACTTGTAAGGATAATCTCAACCTAGAAGAGGAATGGAGGTGGACTTTAAATTTATTCACATTAATAAAATTTTGAGAATTAACCGTGGATGTCATCAGTAGCATTTTTGAAGCCCTTTGATATTTTTCAACCACATTTCTAGTTTTCTACGCAAGACAGTCTACTAAATGTGCTTTAAGTTTGTGCAAAAATCCAAAAGTTATAAGCAATCCAACTTACAAAGACGCTAAGTGTGGGTGTTGGTACTGGCCAACGCACTTTCAAACACTCGCCTTGTTGCTTTCCTCCCACTAACAATCCATGATTTTGGTATCTATAACATTGTTAGAAGGTCCTCTGTCTAGTAAGTTAAAGGTTTGTGTTGTGTAAAATATAAAAGTTATGAAGGAAAATATTTAGTATGTACATTCGTGAATTAATTGGTAATTTTGAATTTGATCTAAAACCACCAAACTGCCAATTAAACAAGTGTATATACTATATAGAGAAAAAAGTATCCCTATGATTGCTTTATGGTGTCCAGCATTCAGTAATCATGGCTGACTTTATCATGCCTGAAACACTTTGGAAATTTTGTCATGTTATTCTGGGTTTATTGGTAACTTGATCAGAAAAAGACCAAGACTAAAAGTGGTAATTATTGCCAAACTAAAATAACACTAGTGTCATGTAGTGTATAGCCATAAATGTAGTACATTTTCCTGAGGTCAAGATGTACGTGAATGACCTTATGATGCATGTACATTTGTTTTATTCATTTACATTGTAGTTACTAGAAATTGATGAAGTTCCAATGGCTGGACGAAAGAAAAGAAGAATTAGTGGTATGTAATACATGTACATGTAACTACATGTATTATTTACATGTGTGTTGACAATAATCCATGCATGCAAGCAAGTACATGTACATGGGAGCTCTGCCTCAAGATACTCCCATAGAGTATTAAAGACTCTTGGTGGGCTTTGGGGAGACTAGTCTATGTACTACGGTCCTGCATGAGGGAAGTACATACAGTAGAGGTCATAAAGAAGTTAATGTTTCGTAATCGTTCTACGATCGTTTTACGGCTCCATTCGATGCAAATTACAGTTGCAATCGTTTTAAAAAACGAATCTGATCGTTTGCATTAATTAATAATTAACTTGGGCGTTTCTGTTTTTCCTAAAAATATGTGGGGGCGGATTGTTTAACATCTACATAATTCTTTTCACCTCCATAACTCTCGTATTTTATGAGATTGAAGATTCTAAATTTCTTTGCTGGACATAAGAGTTGTTAACAAAGCCAATGATGTCAAACTTATGCTTTGTTATCACCAGGAAGAGTCCAAGGCGAGCGCTTGAAAGTATAGTAGTACCATGGGCAACGCCCACCTCTGTACAACCTTGTATAACTTATGCATTTTAAACAGCAATGACTTTTAACTCACATATCTGGACAGAAGACCTTTTAAGAAAGCCACAGATACCAAACTCATGCTCCGTTAGCTGCAAGAAAGCAGCAAGGTGAGCGTTTGAAAGTGTAAGTAGTCACCGGCAACGTCCATATTTGGCATTCATGTGATTTCTTGTTGAAACGTGCATGCGCAAAGATTGCTTTAACGTTTTTAAAAACGATTATAATCGTAAAAACGATTCTAAATCGTAAAAACGGAACGAATCAGAGAATGATTGTAGAACGATTACGAAACGTTAACTTTTTTATTGCATCTACTGTACCTCCACTATGCTGACCAGAGTTAATGGATTATTATCCATGTGACTATAATATTTACATGTACATGTATATCTACTATGGATGGAAGAGCTAATGGCTTCATTGCCTCGCCACCCGTCAGTACATGTACATAGTAGTGTCCATCTCTGGACATTAGTTTGACAGGCTACTTTCAGAGTAGAGTCTTACCTTAGACCTGTACCCAGTACAGTTCTACCTAAGCTATGACTGTCTAAGGTGTCTACTGATGATTGCTCCCTACAGAAGCTTGTGGGCATAAAGGCCAACAGGAGGGAGGGGTTCAGCTCAGACCAGTCCATGGCGGGGTTGGCAGCTGCCTGTGAACGGAAGGCATAGTCGTAGGTCCGCCATCCATCACCCCCGAAACGTCCTGCTTCTTGGACGATGTTCCTGAGGTATGCCAGGCGGCCTTTTGTTAAGTCAGGCCTGGGCTCCGACATAATGGCTTGTGAATGCACAGACCCATGACCTCATTGATGCCACCTCCCTCTGCGTGGCCTGCTAGCGTGGTACTTGGCCAACATGGGGCGGGAAAGCTTCCAGTCTCTCCATCAGGGCGATATTGTCTGGGAGAAGCTCCCTCGTGTCGATGAAGTGCAGTGCCTGGATCTTCGCCACCAGCTTTGCTGGGATGGGTGTTGAGGCCTTTGAGAAGATGAATGGCGCCGGGGAGCAGGCTCCAGCTGGAGTGAGGGGAGCCACCAGAGTAGTTAGGCTGCATCGGTGCATCCCTCCTCTGGTAGTGAGGGCAATGGCAGAGAATTTGAGAAGGTTTGAAGGTGAGCTAGGGAGCTTTCTGGCAGGGGAGCTGTAGCAAGAAATGATAGAATACATGATAACTGGAGAATAATGGATGAGGCTTTTGCTGGCCACAAGAGCTGACTGGCTAGCTGACATGCACACACACTATTCTAACCTTGTGAGCTTGAGGGCGAGCTATTGTCCTGTCTTCCCGTTAGCTCAGAGGATATGAGCTCTCTCTGTAGACTATCGTCCTGCAACGGAGTTGGAGGCACTGTGCCTCCGCCGGCTATGGGAGTTTCTGGGTCTTGAGTGTCTGACATGGAGAGACTTAGAAAAAAAAGAAAATGACCTGTTCTGATTGTCTGCTGTGTTTTTTAGACTGAGGTACGGCACATGGACTCCATGTATTTATATTGAGAGGGGGCTCCGCCTCCTATATGGCCATCTTAGCTAGCTAACAAAGCTGGCCGCCTGGGGATCCCCCGTTAACTCTGCTTAATAACCAGTATCATGTACACAAATAAGTAAATAAATAACCAGTCAAAACTGTCTTATCTTCTAGAAACATAAAGTGGTATATGTTATAACTAATATCAATTACTCTTCCTATATGCTAATGGTTGTCCATATGTACAACTTCTTTCTCCGATCAGCTACAACTCTAAACTTCTCTTCAGGCCAAACAGGAGAAATTGCCTTTTTCACATTTTTTGTACACTTCATGGCCTTCTTTTAGGGTGTTGGTGAGTAAGATTACAGCAAAGACTGCATTCGTTGCAAAAAATAAATAAATAATAGTGTAATAAGCATAATGTAATAGTGTAATTTTTACTCTAACCCCATCATAATAGTCACATGATGATATTATAATAATAATAGTCACATGACAAATTATCATATAGTCACATGACAAATTATCAGTTATTAGGTGGGAATATTTGAGTGTTCATTGTGGTAGAAGGTAAACTAGGTGGTAGGCTGTTTTTGGTCCACGAGGGAGAGTTATCATTGAGGAGAGACCCTTGTCCCAATGGTGAAGGGGGTTTTCTTTGAAATACAGGTGGTAGCATCAGTGTAGTCTGGCCAGCACCCAACTCTGGTTTAGAGGGTGGAGCAATGGGTGTGGTTGACATCTATGACATCATTGAAGTCTGTTGTGTGGGTTGAATTACACTGGAACTAGTTTCAACAGTTGACTGTTCTGTTGCTGTCCTGGAGGTCTCAAAGGCTCTTCCAAAACCTTCTTTAGTGCCACACCCCTACCACTTCTGCTGTATATACATGTGCACTGTACAGATCTATTTATCTTTCATCTATTCATTTTATTCACGTGTATTATTCTATCTAGTATTTGTACCTTTATTTCAGCAATTAAGTATCGTATATAACACTTTCTTTTGATTAGTTGTTGAGCACATCAGAAGAAGTTGCAAAGCTTCAGATAGAACTAGAGGAGATGCAACCATTGCTTGAACAAGCGCAAATAGAAACTGATGAGTCAATGGAACAGATTAAGAAAGACACAGCTATTGCAGAAGAAACAAAAGAAGTAGTTCAAAGAGAAGAAAAAGAAGCAAATATTAAACTTGGAGAGACAAAAACCATTGCTGATGATGCACAATTCAATTCAATACAACCTGGCCAAGAAGATGTCTGTAAGTTTATGCATTTGTATAATTGAGGCGAGCCTGAGCGAGCCCCACACTTATCAGTTAGCTGGAAAGTTTGTATAATATTATATCTATGTTTGCGTAGTACGTATTAAAAATCTAAATAAGTTCAATCATTTTGAAAGCCACGTGTTTGAAGCGGTGTTTAACCACATAGGCTTGACATGCGCTGTCTCAGCCATGCCTAGTTTACATGACACATTGCATAAGGTGTTTGGAAACCTCATTAGTGTACTAAACTTGATATCAAAGAGAAACAATGGTTAACAATAACAATTGTAACTTTTATCACACACACACACACATTAATTACACATACATCCGTCAAAGTCAGCACTAGGCTTAAGTGTACATATACAATAATAATACATGCATGTAGTGTATACTGTACATAAATGTATTCATGTACATGTACATATGAGTGTCATGTGTATTCTCATTATCTATATCACTTTTATCATCTAATTAATTGTTACATGTAGTTGAAGATAAATTATGTTACGTGTACATGTACATATACATGTATATCATATACATGTATATAGGAGCCACTTTGGCTTTGTTGATATTTTTACAAGTTATTGTGCAACTATGACCTGGTACCCATTTTTATATTCATGTAACAAATCATATTTAGACCGATTCAAACACATATTTTATAAAATGATAGATTTATGTGTTCACAATATCCTTTTATTCATTTTACACAGGGTGAGTATCGTAATGATCTAATTCATCTGTGGCACGAGGCACGAGAAGCTGACAGAGTTTGGAGTACCACGTGGAAAATCAGCTAGTTTGATAGCTACTCTTGGTGATCCTTTAAAGATAAGAAGTTGGCAAATAGCAGGTACAAGTACCCTCTTTAGTTTGGAACTACATGTACAAACAATCTATTTGCCTGAACCATTTTCATATAATTATCCTTCCAATTCTGTTTGTATATGTTTTAATCCATGGAGGTTTCATTATTTACAGTATACCCATGTATTAGCTCCTTGTGACATTAAACTACAATGTATACACTACATGTACATGTACATGTACATCACATAATAAGTCAGCACATTCTAATTTTGACGCTATATCATGAGTTCAAACATACATGCACTTTACATGTACATGTACATGTTTCTTCAAAAAATGTAACCCAAAAAGCATCTGAACAAGGTTGGGAGACTAACATAGGACCCAAAATTAAACAAACCACTTCCATATAACCCAACATACGTACAGCTCTTTGTATTTTGCTGTATAGTGGTGTAAGTGCTTATGTACGGTTATATGGAAGTGGTTAGTGTAATATGCAGATTAAATTTATGCTTCATGTTATAATTAAACAGCTGAGAATCTAACCCACAAAAAAGTAAAGTATATGAAATCATTCCCAAAGTTTGTTTCAAAATTTAAGAAAATCATCCTATTTGATTCTGGGATATTATACATGTACACAACAGTATTGTCCCCAGGAAAATAATAGAGTGGTGATTCCATTAGCCCTACCCAAAGCTCCACCTATTTCAAACTGACCACTCCCCTGCATTTTCTCCTGATCCATCTCTTTCCTTTCCTTATGAAATAGCCTTACATTCAATTATGTATATTGTACATACAATATACTGTAACAAATACATGATATTATCAAAAGAAAGAAAGAAAGAAAGAAAGACACCTGAGAAAGAAAGACACCTGAGGCAATGGAAAAATGAAAAAAAATGAGAGTTGCCTCAGGTGGGATTTGAACCCACGACACACTGTACTCCAGACGGATGCTCTACCAACTGAGCTACCAAGGCAGCCCAGCTGGCAGGGTCCGAATCAAGGTTTAACCAAATACATGCATAATTATATGTACATAACTGCTATGGTCAAGATTCACATCATTACTATCTTTACTGTTGTGATTTATAGAGTTATGAAGTATTAAGAGATAGTCTTACCCGCACTGAAAGGTAAATTCACAGCAGGAGGAACTCCATTTGACCCATTAACTCATGAATGGTAAGCAAATGTAATTGTATACAGTGTACATGTACACCAATATATACAATAATTATACTAGTGCTATAACTTACATTACACATGAGGAGATGGAAAGAAAGAAAGTTATTGGTATTGGGATATAATTATACATTAATTACTCTAATCTCTATAGCCTAATATGTCTGATCAGGAGCCCATAATGACGTTGACCACAAAGCGTAAGAGTAGGAGCGGGAAACGACCACGCATTTAATTAAATTGGTCAAACTATCTGTCTGACCGTCTGTTACTATTTTTAGAACCCACGTATATACAACTTCGTTAAATATGGCGTCTACACTTCGACGATCTTCAAGGTTAGCTATGAAACGAACACGTATAGAAGCATAAATGGAGTCAACTACTATCAGTAAAGTGAGAGCATGCTTTGGGGAAGCCGAGAAACAACTGTTTAGTCCTATTCAAGAGTGTTTGACATCATTGCCTTCTGAAATGATTGCAGTGAAGGCTTCCGACTACTTTGTCAATGACTTGACTAGGAACATCTTCACAGTCTACACGAGCCAGAATATCGCTCAATTCTTTTCTCTGTTATACAGGAAACTTAGTCAATGTAGTACGGTATATAGTAACTGTTGATTTTGTAAAAGCCATATTTCACGAAGGCGTGTACACGTGGGTTCTAAAAATAGTAACAGACGGTCAGACAGATAGTTTGACCAATTTAATTAAATGCGTGGTCGTTTCCTGCTCCTACTCTTACGCTTTGTGGTCAACGTCATTATGGGCTCCTGGTCTGATATATATATATATACATGTATATATTTATAGCACTTTGACGCCTAACATCAAAGGTACCAACAGTTCTATATTTTCCATATAGCACACTTTTTTTTACCACATCCTGTTCTATATTTTCCGATTATTGTCTAGAAAACAACGCGCTTACCTCGGGTTTAGTGCAAGAACACTAAGTACTTCATTTTTCTTCTCCATTGCATCAATCCAAAGTACTATAAACCAGTTAAAGCACCGGGTTTGTTCGTGTTGTCTTGGAAAATATAGCACTGGGGGTGGGGTCTCAAAGCCTCATAAAGTACTTGGCTACTCCTCGTGCTTTATGAGCTTCTCGACCCCATATGTATTAAATATTACTAACTATTAGCTACTAATGTACATGTAGTATGTGTGTTTCTTACTGCCCATGCCCATTGTCTCTATTTCCCGACTGATAACTCAATGCCACCATTTTTATATATTTACATGTACACACTATCATGAATTTCTTTAATGACAGGAAATTATTAATTGTTAGGTTATACCACTTGAGACTAAACAATAGAGAAAGTCAATGATTTACCCAACCAGTAGTTTTGTTATTAGGTTTCTGTTATGTCAGCAAATTTTGTCACAATCTTAATTCATTTGTGTTGTTATATATATAAAGTTGGTTATGATTGCCTCACTCATAAAAATTGCATAATTTTTATTTATAAGACTAAAATTCTTGTCTGCGTAGAACTGACCTTTTAGTGTTGGATACAGATCTGTACCTTTGTTTATCTCACAGCATCATTATTTTTTAAGTTAAAAAGTATCCAAGGAAGGGGCCAATGCCTATTATCGTTAGCAGTAATTACTGTTGTAAACACTTTATATCCTCTATACCTATTTATAATAATTAAAATTGAGGCATGGTAAACTGTAATATTGGATTGTTATCATCGATACCAGCATTTTTGACTTATAGGTGGCAAATTTTGTGTGCGACAATATCAAAATAACACATCCCAAACATGATTTTTTGTCATTGTTAGGATGTCTACCATTAATATTCACGCAGTTACTAACCCAAACCTGCACCACTATCTTTATCTGTATTTGTGCTCCACTGTGTATGTGTATTTACTAGGGTTGGGATCTGAAATCGATTATCAAATCAGAATAGGACAATTAATACAATGATTAATAATGTGAATATGTATATACATGTGTTTATAGAGTGGATCTGTAGCATTAAGTTCATCATACTCATACTCTTTAGCTATTTGAATTTAGAGGCCATATCCTTGTATTTATCACATGATTATCACACAATGTGGTATAACATACTACACAATATGAATACAACTTATAACCTTTTCAGCAACATGTAAGGAATAAAGTACTGCATTAGTGAGGTGTGCCATGACTTGTAGTCACACATATTGTATTATACATGTGTTATTTGTAAGACTGATAATTATTGTAATTGTTGTAATATTATACATAATATAAGATGTGCACCCTGCCCAGGGATGGATACAGTACTGTTCCCTGGTCAGTCCGAAATTATTTCCGAAAGTTGAGATATCTGCACAGCCTTTTCGGCTATTTTCGGCATAAAACTATGTAGTGTATAGTTTAATTCCATAAATGTAGTACATTTTCCTGAGGTCAAGATGTACGTGAATGACCTTATGATGCATGTACATTTGTTTTATTCATTTACATTGTAGTTACTAGAAATTGATGAAGTTCAATGGCTGGACGAAAGAAAAGAAGAATTAGTGGTATGTAACACATTTAACTACATGTATTATTTACATGTGTGTTGACAATAATCCATGCATGCATGTACATGTACATGGGCACTCAGCCTCAACATACTTCTATGTATAAGTTATTGAGTTACTGTATAATCATGTATTTAACCTTATGATATATACTATAGTATACATGTATACATGTATAAGTTATTTAGTTACAGTATAATCATGTTACAGTATAATCATGTATTAGTGCTGTAGCAGATATTCGGATTATCTGAAATCCATTTTCATTATTAACAAATATTTTGATCCATATATCCGTTCAATTTACTGAATGGTGCTTTCATCAAACTTTCATTGTAGTTAAATACTCAAATAATGACAATTATAAAATTTTAGTAGTTAAAAATAAATATTGTGAACCTGTTTTGCAATGTTTTTATAGCATTCTTGCACCTGGAACAGGTTTTTTTTTGGGTACATGTATGTACTGTACCTTGATTATACACTGTATGTCAATAGAAGGTCACCATTAATTAGTCATTAGTTTACTACGTAATTGGTGTGCAATGTGAGACAGTAATTACTGATAGTAGAACTAAGGTAATTACTGTTACTGTATGGCGACATTTTATTGACATATACTACATGTATATTTACATTATTATTGGTAAGAGTATGTACATGTACCTGTATTTGTATATATTTTCTATTTATACATGTAGCTGAAACTGATTTCTCTACTACTGGAACAATGGACAATTCAAAGGCAGCCATCTACTAACAGTAGTAAGTTAGTACTCATTATACATTGTGTATGTGTGATTGGCTCAGGGAATATCAGATTTATGGTTCAAAATCAAAAGCTTAGCTCATTATTTAGTCATTTTGTACAAGAAGCATACTAAACTTGATATCAATTGTTGCTCTTTCAGGACTCAAAATTTACAATGTACATGAAAGCCTAGCATGCTAGCAATAGCACACACAACAAACAAACAAGCAGCCACAATGGCTTCATTAAACATTAGAGCAGCCACTTTGGCTTGAAAAATAAAAACCAGCAACATGGCTTAGAAAAATAATAATCAGCCACCATCGAATAAGCAGCCACAATGACTTAGATAATAAGCAGCCACTATGGCTTAGAACAGTGTTAGCACCAGAAAAATAATGTTGGTCACCACTTGTGTATGTCGTTTAAATTGAAATACATGTATTTGAAGCAAGAGTATATTTCTGAATGAAAATCATGTATTATATATGCCAACAACTGAATAACAGGACTGATACTAAAAATAATAATAGATATTGGAGTGACCACCATGCTTACACACATAAAACACGACCATCTACATAAAAACTCACACAATCATTCAATCTATTAGGCTTCTTGGATTGTGGGATTGACTCAGTTTCATCTTCTACATTTCTGGAGTTAGAACTTCAGCCAGAAGGAAGAAAGTATGATCGTAACTCGGATCGTAAGTCAGCCATTCCTAAATGCGTGTGCACACCCACTTATTTATTATTCATTATTAATTACAAAATGGAGGATAGAAGAAACGCGGTCGTTGTTTGACGGAGAGACGACCACTGGCTTAGAAAATAAACAGCTATTGAAAGGGGTTTAGCTAAATCAATACTAGTACTTATATGTAATTATGTTTGTGTGTCTGTGTCTGTGTGTTTGTGTGTCTGTGTGTTGTGTTTGTATTTGTGTGTTTGTGTTTGTGTGTCTGTGTTTATGTGTCTGTGTGTCTGTGTTTGTGTTTGTGTGTTTGTCTGTGTGTCTGTGTTTGTGTTTGTGTTTGTGTGTCTGTGTTTGTGTTTGTCTGTGTGTCTGTGTTTGTGTGTCTGTGTTTGTCTGTGTGTCTGTGTTTGTGTTTGTGTGTCTGTGTTCGTGTTTGTCTGTGTGTCTGTGTTTGTGTTTGTGTGTCTGTGTTTGTGTTTGTGTGTCTGTGTTTGTGTGTCTGTGTTTGTGTTTGTCTGTGTGTCTGTGTTTGTGTTTGTGTGTCTGTGTGTTTGTGTGTCTGTGTCTGTGTCTATGTGTCTGTGTTTGTGTCTGTGTGTGCCGAGCAAAATCCAAGTCATACCTCCTCGCGGTGCTCAGTGGGAACAGCAGATTTATCTGCTGGCTAACATGACTGGTAATGATAGCAGTAGTAATTTTTCTCTCTCTAAAGCAACACTAACATGTATGTCCTGAATACTGAAGTGAGTATGCAGCACTATATGTACATGTATATTCATAATTACATACACATGTACTGTACATATAGGTAGATACTGAATGGACAAAATGACATCTTTTCTTTTCTTAGATGATATTTCAGAGTTGGAGACCTCCAAACAGAAAGTCACTACCCCTTATCCTACTAAACAACTCAAAATATGGTTATATAGAGTTAGCAACTTAGCATTGTGCAACTTACAAAGGCATCTACTAGCAGGAAAATATGAGATACACATCTGATGAATACAAGGTACATGTAAATACAATGTAAAAGACCACACCCCTAATTAAAATTTGTTATTTTATATGTACATGTACATTTATGTTGACTGGATGTATGATAATTGATTTCATTATCCTAATCTAGTTAAATAATCGTAATTAACGTAGTGTATAACAATAGATGTTTGGTTTTATTAGTTTTGGTTGTTTTAGTTGACCATAACTATATCTAAAACCCCTTTTGTTAGTATGGTGCTATGACTTTTAGTTAACTCAACTATAACTAAATTACAAGTATATATTGTAAAAATGTTACTGTAATTAACTCAACTGAAACAAGATATGTAGAGAAAAAAGCATCCCTATGACTGCTTTGTGGTGTCCAGCATTCAGTAATCATGGCTAACTTTATCATGCCCAAAACACATCAGCCTATTATAGTTGATTATATACTCTGTTTACCTTTTAAAGGACCTTATAGAACTTTAGGAATATATTGAATAGTTAGCTATTAGTTCCAGTTTCTACGTAAGCTACACAGCTTTCCTTCTGCTAGTCTGTAGAGCTTGAGTGCATGTTCTTTTACACGCCACGCCCATTAATTGACCGAGCCCTGGGAATGACGTAACTTCCTTAACTACATATACAATGCATAATCACATATGTGGCCACAAACCTATACATGTACATGTATATATATATAGATATATCTAGACGAGTGTGACAAAGTGACATCTTTTCTTTTCTTGATGATATTTCAGAGTTGGGGACCTCCTAAACCAATAGACAGAAAGTCACTACCCTATATCCTAGTAAAGATCGTTTACAGATATAATGGTCAAAATATGGAAACTACTTATATATTTAGACAGGTGTGTGTGTATGTGTGTGTGTGTGTGTGTGTTTTTGTGTATGTATGTGTATGTGTATATATGCAGGTACATGTATTTATGTACATGTACATGTATCACAGTTTTTTATATGTTTTAAAGCATGGGTCAGATTGGCTCAATAACGGTTAGTGGGTCAACCATTGGGAATACATCTTGAGCCAATTAACAACAAGTTAATGCTGTTACTGACAATTAGTGATGCACCGATAATCAGATCGGTAATCGGTATCGGTCATTATCGGCCATTATTTTTAGTATCGGTATCGGTTATTTATGAAAAATGTAACCAATATTGTAAAAAGTGTACCAATAATGTCATTTCAGGTGATTAAGGCACCATTAATTGCTTTTAGAATGCTCATTTTCATTGAAAAAAATCAGAATCCAGAAGGTAGATTTAATATCGGATCAGTATCGGTTATCGGTACATATCTAAAGTAATTATCGGTTTATCGGAATATCGGTATAATCTCATATCAGTGCACCACTACTGACAATATAACCATAATTACATTTGTAACTGTGCCACTTGCCTAAAGAGAGAACTGTGCAGTGCTAAATAAGAAGCTCTTTGGGCCAATGGTGCACCGTATGAGCATATCATGAATACTGATGTATATACATGTACATGTACATGTACATTTATATATACATGTACATGTACGTGCAGGGTTTCTTTTAGAGGGGGGGGGGGGGGGGGGGGGGGGGGTGGACAAAAGCTTTACTCAAGACAGAGAAGGACAAGGACAAGGACAAAATTACGTATTTAAATTTTAGTCACTAAATGTAACATTTTTATCATTCTTAATCAAATATAATTTCAGAAGTATAATTGTTATTTAATAAAACTTTACTGGAATAAAATTAGATTGATTAACACAATGTGTAATTCATACTTAACACTTCAATTCAAATGTGTACAAATTTACACCTAAACTCTTCCCATGAAGTTATAGGATGGATTTGTATTTTTCAAATTCTGGACAGTTAGGAAATCATTAAAAGAAGCTGTTGGCAAATATCAATTTATGCAACCAAGTAACAACAATATGTTACATTATGTAATTCAGTTCACATAAATAAGTATTTTTAAATTGTTTCACGCATGTGCAATTCAACTTTGCCACGTAGGCGAGGGTCCCGTCCCGACGGTGCTCATTGAGTTTGTATTAACTATTAATTACCCTTATGATATTAAACTATACATTACAGTATACATTATTGAGTTACAGTCATGTATTAACCTTGTAACATTAAGCTATGCACTATAGTACATATAAAGTTGTCACATTTTAATTCTGAATGTGAACAAGACAAAAACACACACATTTCCCTTCCTACAGAGTGAAGTACGTCCTCATCTTCAAAATGATCCTGATAATCCTATGTTGTTGAGGATCCAATAGCTGGTATTCAATACAACCTGGCCAAGAAGATGTCTGTAAGTTTATGTAATTACGAAATATAATAGCTGAGATGTCCCCAGAAAATTATGGGCACATCTAAGCACATATAATACTCATACAAATAGCATGTCATGGCATGAGAAAGTCAGATTATATAAATGAAAGGTTCTCCACCTGCTATGTGGCTACATTCTTACATAATTCATGAGGTTGCCCACAATCACAGCCTCTGGGTGTGTTATACATGTCTATCTGATCAATTCTCTCATACATGTGTATGTATGTAAGTATGTACATGTATGTATGTATGTATTTTTGTATGTAGTATGTACATGTATTTTAAAGCACTAAGGTAGTATGTACATGTATTTTAAAGCACTAAGGTATTTGGATTGAAATATTGGTTTCCTTAGCCAGTGAATATTTGTAAACCAAGCCATTTTACTATTAGTCACATATTTATTAATGTAGCCTTAGTGTTTTTATTATCCATTCTGTGTTCTAAAAGTCTGGACATCCTGTTACCATTTCTGTCACCAATTTATTGTAATATGGAATTTGTTACTTGCTAATGTACAGTTTATTCAACTTTGATTTTGTAAATTATTATAAATTATGTCCTCAGTTCACTTTAAATACATGACCCGTGCTCTTTTAAGAAATGATGAATATATAGTGAATGCACAGCACAAAGTTATGTAATATATAACATGGCTTCAAGGTGTGTATCAGCAATATCAGATCTGGACCCCGAGATAGCAGCCCGAGGCGAAGCCGAGGGCTGCTATCGAGGGGTGAAGGGCTGATATTGCTGATACACACTGGGAAGCCATTCTATATATAATATATTCTTTACTTAACATGTACATCAATGTTACCTAACATCTACTGCTCTACACCTCTCAATTTACAACTTGACTGAGCATGCTCAGACTGATGTAATCTATTATGAATATCATTATAGGTCTTATATCAGCCCTGTGGTTTCATATCCACCTGTGGTTGGGTGTATATCCTGTATATAACACCTGTCTGTAACTTTGATGTGGGTGTTATCTATGGATGATATAAGCAGGTAACAATTTTGAAGGTCTTGTATCCAATGGTTTTCCTGTCTTTTGCATAGTAGTGGGTCATTTGTTCACCACTTCCATGTCATGTATAGAACGGTTTGGCAAATTAAAATACACATGTATGTAGATAGATACTATCTACAAATATGCCAAACCACTCTATCAGAGTGTACGGTAGTACTCTCTATGTAGGGATGGCACAGAAAAAAAATGGCCGCCCATACATTTTAATTGCAAGTGATGAGCTGAAATCTCTGGTAATATATACACATAAGTTTCTATACACACATGCCTGTTCATATCTAGTGTTTTTATGACTACCAATACCTTCTAGATGGCCGAAGATTATCGTTAAGGTAGAGAACCGGCGAGTGGCAAAACTGGCAAAATCTTCATCATAATAATTATTATTATTAATATTATTATTTTCCAGACAAATCATTTTTTTGTTTGTTGAACTATCACGATGATTCTAGCACCATTCCTGTCGCATTTATATTCTGGTCGTAAAGTATCGAGACGATATCTTCAGATACTATGAAAGAAGAGTTCAAGACAGTCTCAACGACTACAAAGATTTGATCTGGAATTGGACGCCATTTTCCTAAGTGGAATTTAATTACGCATGCGCATTTGTATACTCGTAACATGGAAGCTGAAAAGGTGGAAGTGTTTGGCATTGTAATAACATTTGTGAGTTTGTGAGCAAATACTAATAATGAATATAATAATTATTAATATTAAAGCAATTGTATAATAATATTGTATACTATGATAAGCATTGGAATACTGAATGGTTGACACAGTGACTGACACTACTTCTTGTAGGACTGCAGACAGTGATGTAAGTGAATAGAGAATATACATCATCTGTAAGTGAAAGAGAATGATAATCAATACATAAATACAAAAGACTGACCTTCATTGATGATCAAATTTTAATGCATTTTTGATTGCATGATTTCATAAGGATATATAGTATTTCTGCAATCTACAAAAAAGTTAGCTTCCCAACCTTGTTTGCTTGCTTTTTGGGTTTTGACATCCCTACATCTTCTTTCATTTTTATTGAAAATGTTTTTTATTATTCTTGTACAACACTGAAGTGGTGATTATTGGCCCATGACCTTCAAACTGGTTTCCCTACTGGGATTCACTAATTATCTTCCTTGTTAACACCTGATAAGGAATCTAATTATCATACCTTATATTAGTTACCACTTTGTGGTGTGCATTTTTAATCTTTACCAGAAGTAGGACCTCAGGTTTAGAATCTTCAAATATGTAAACAACAACAACAAAAAAACATTTTGTTTATTAGCTAGCAATATCAGGGTATTTCTAGAATATTATATTGTGATGTTATTGTGAAATTTGCACTACTAACATTAACACAGTTTGAAGAATGTTTCAATGTGGTAAGTTTAACAAGCACATTCATGTGTACATGTAGTCATACTTACAAATTAAGCTAAGGGTCAATACATCCACAGACTACACATTATATGTATGCCTTTTAAGGTCAACACATGAGGCCTTTTCAAGTGTTTAATAACCACAGCAGTACAGTATGGATGAGGGATGAAAGAGAGCCAGGAAAACATTGCATGTGCATGTGCAAACTTTGCCGTCTCACACACACACACACACACACACACACACATACACACACACACACACACAGAACTTGTGTGTTCAGATACAAGAAGTATGATTGATATATAGGCATCGTCTTGTTCCCAAAGGATTGTATGATTATAAAAGATTAACAGGTGGTAGCTGTTAACTCTGTGTGCTCCAATAATGACACTTTTGTTTTCTGGTTTCTGGTCTATTTTGCTACCAAGTAATACAAATATGTGAAGGATGCAAGTAAGAACAGTGGAGTTTGTAGTTACTACATGATGTTGGTTGTTTCTCCCCTGGAATCACTGATGGTGGAGCAAGTTTTTAATCGTTAGGAATGAATGTCTGCTGCCTTTTTTCTTGTCAATCATATTTCTCAGAAATGTACATAGTATCCAAGTATCCAGACACACATGTACATGTATGTACATGTATGATATGTATGTATGTTATGTATGTACATGTATATGTATGTATGCATGTATGTTATGTATGTATGTATGTATGTATGTATGTATGTTATGTATGTATGTATGTATGTATGTATGTATGTTATGTATGTATGTATGTATGTATGTATGTATGTATGTGTGTTATGTATGTATGTATGTATGTTATGTACATGTATGTATGTTATGTATGTATGTATGTTATGTATGTATGTTATGTATGTATGTATGTTATGTATGTATGTATGTTATGTATGTATGTTATGTATGTATGTATGTTATGTATGTATGTTATGTATGTATGTTATGTATGTATGTTATGTATGTATGTTATGTATGTATGTATGTATGTATGTTATGTATGTATGTATGTTATGTATGTATGTATGTTATGTATGTATGTTATGTATGTATGTATGTTATGTATGTATGTTATGTATGTATGTTATGTATGTATGTTATATATGTATGTATGTTATGTATGTATGTTATGTATGTATGTATGTTATATATGTATGTTATGTATGTATGTATGTATGTTATGTATGTATGTTATGTATGTATGTATGTTATGTATGTATGTTTTGTATGTATGTATGTATGTATGTATGTTATGTATGTATGTATGTATGTATGTATGTATGTATGTATGCATGTTAATGGTAGTGTGTAGTAATTTTTAGGTAATAGTCTGTTGTGTTTCAGCATGGGAGGCAGATTACTAAATGTGGCACACCACAAAGTAATCATAGGGATACTGTATGTCTTCCATCAATTATTATATTATGTGTTTTCTTTTCTCATAGTTTCCAAATCCACATCTGTTTGTGTCAGGGGTGATACTTACATTAACGTAACCCAAAAGGACCTCAGGTTGACATACAGAGGAGATACATGTCCAGGTTAGAGTTCTATTGTGTGCCCCTGTGTGTGACAAAATGACTACTTTTAGTTATAGTTGTAGTATGCCTGGTTTCTCAAACTTTTAGTTTAATTATAGTTTAGGTAATTACTAAAAGGGTAAACAAATACAAAATACATGAAAGCCATTGGATACAAACTGGTTAGCCCACAGGGATGAACCTCAGAATGGATTCAGCTCAGCTGCTAATTATCTTCCTTGTCAACACCTGATAAGGAATCTAATTATCAGTTACTGCTCTGCATTTTTAATCTTTTTGGTAGTAGCTAGCAATATCAGGGTATTTCTAGAATATTATATTGTGATGTTATTGTGCAATTTTCACTACTGCATGTACATTGTCAAAGGTATAGATGACTAGATGCATACAGTAATAGCCTTTATACATTTGGACATCAGGGTTGGGGTTAAGCACTTCTTACTTAAGTTTCAAGCTAGCTTAATCAGAAATAAACGAGTGCTTTGAGTAAAAAGATTGGTTTAAGTTATAGTGAAAGTACTGGTACTTACAGCATCTGAAACTTTTTAACAGCTTTAACCCTTTAATATATTACATACATATATACATGTATATAATATATATATATATATATATATATATATATATATATATATATATATATATATATATATATATATATATATATATATATATATATATATATATATATATATATATATATATATATAATATATATATAATATGTAATTCATTGATGGATCTATGTGTAAAGTGACAGATAAAAATATTGACAGTTTGCTGTTCAGAAAGAGTTAGTTGATGAATTACGCCATAGCTTGCCTATCAATGGTTGCATTTTTGTTTGAAGTCCTTTAATATTTATCCACATTTCCATTATCAACCAATTTTCATTTTAGTTAAGATATTGCTGTGTACTTGTAGTTTTATAAAAGTCACAATGCCTTACTAAAAGGAGTTTAGTTATAGTTAACTAAAGCAACACTAGTGTATATGTACGTATATGTAATTATGTAATAGTGTTTGTATTCGTGTGTCTGTGTTTGTGTTTTTGTGTTTGTGTGTCTGTGTGTGTGTCTGTGTCTGGTGCAGGCCATCTCTCTCTTTACAGACATACATGTACATGTATGCAGAATATGGATGCAGTGAGCCGAATTTGTGAATTATACATTTTAGCTACTTGTGTCTTGCTTCTCACATTGTCAGACAACGTCCTGTAAGAATGGCTGTTTCCACACCACAGCATATAATAAGTCTACAAAGAGAGTACTTTTAGTGATTTAAATGTAATTCTCTAGCTAAAGTAAATTGAGTCACACATTTAATTGATAATAGTAAATTTGGTTAATAAACATGCCTATTAATGTTACATGCTGACCTTAGTAATGCTTAATACATAGTTTACTTTGTGGTGGCCACATAACAGTGAGATTAAAGTTATTGATAACTATTAATTAACCTTATGGTATACATGTATACATGTATAAGTTATTTAGTTACAGTATAATCTAGTATATACATGTATTAGTGCTGTAACAGATATCCGGATTATCTGAAATCCATTTTCATTATTAACATTCGGATTAAATATTTTGATCCATATATCCGTTCAATTTACTGAATGGTGTTTTCATCAAACTTTCATTGTAGTTAAATACTCAAATAATGACAATTATAAAATTTTAGTAGTTAAAAATAAATATTGTGAACCTGTTTTGCAATGTTTTTATAGCATTCCTGCACCTGGAACAGGTTTTTTTTTGGGTACATGTATGTACTGTACCTTGATTATACACTGTATGTCAATAGAAGGTCACCATTAATTAGTCATTAGTTTACTACGTAATTGGTGTGCAATGTGAGACAGTAATTACTGATAGTAGAACTAAGGTAATTACTGTTACTGTATGGCGACATTTTATTGACATATACTACATGTATATTTACATTATTATTGGTAAGAGTATGTACATGTACCTGTATTTGTATATATTTTCTATTTATACATGTAGCTGAAACTGATTTCTCTACTACTGGAACAATGGACAATTCAAAGGCAGCCATCTACTAACAGTAGTAAGTTAGTACTCATTATACATTGTGTATGTGTGATTGGCTCAGGGAATATCAGATTTATGGTTCAAAATCAAAAGCTTAGCTCATTATTTAGTCATTTTGTACAAGAAGCATACTAAACTTGATATCAATTGTTGCTCTTTCAGGACTCAAAATTTACAATGTACATGAAAGCCTAGCATGCTAGCAATAGCACACACAACAAACAAACAAGCAGCCACAATGGCTTCATTAAACATTAGAGCAGCCACTATGGCTTAGAAAAATAAAAACCAGCAACATGGCTTAGAAAAATAATAATCAGCCACCATGGAATAAGCAGCCACAATGGCTTAGAAAATAAACAGCTACTGAAAGGGGTTTAGCTAAATCAATACTAGTACTTATATGTAATTATGTAATTGTGTTTGTGTTTGTGTGTCTGTGTGTCTGTGTTTGTGTGTCTGTGTGTCTGTGTCTGTGTGTCTGTGTCTATGTGTCTGTGTTTGTGTCTGTGTGTGCCGAGCAAAATCCATGTCATACCTCCTCGCGGTGCTCGGTGGGAACAGCAGATTTTTAATTTAATTATAGGAATATCATTGGTACTTAATATACAGTATCTAAACAATGCCTCTTCCATACATTAGGAAAATCTTTGTGATATGCATCTCAAGTGCGAAATACTGTCAGGTTTTCCCCCATGCTCCATACATGGAATGGGTTTGTACACGTGTTAATATAAAATTTCTTATGTCAAAAATCAAAAGTTTAAAATATACGGTATTCGCAGGCAAATGTGGAATTATTGCAAAAATTTTGAGCAGGCAAAACGGTGTAGACAAACCTGGCATATTTCCACATGTGTAATTTTATATGCATATTTAACTTGATACCCATAATAATCAGATTGGTATTACTTGCTTTTTTGTATCAATTCGAAACTTTTATACTTGTTTTGTAGTAGTGTAGATTATTGGGAATTTTTTTAATTGCCTTTATTTTTGTTTGTTTGTTGGTTTGTTTGTGCTATGCAAAGGGAAAATAACCACTTAATTATTTTGATATTCTATTTCCAAGGAAGCCAATATTTACATGTGTGCTAAAAGCTTGTGGTAAAGTGGTTTGTTTTGCCACAGCCTCTGGGGTGATTATACACCTTATGATTTTGCTATTGGGCTAAGTTTAGTTCTAATTTCTAGCTGTAAACTATGAGTGCCCCACCTTGTAAGGATAGTCTTCACCTCTGGGTGTGTTATACAATATGTAATATACATGTAATTATTATGTTATATAATATATCAGCTGGACTTTCTCATGTTTGATCTAGGATAGGTTATGATAATAAATATTGGCTGTTCATGGAGTAGTTAATTTTACACAGACATCATGTCATGCATATCAACAGTTGCACTTTCAAACACTCACCTTGCTGCTTTCCTCCAACTAACATTTTAATATCTATGACATTTTTAGAAGGTCCTCTGTCTACGTAAGTTAAAAGTCTGTGTTGTGTAAAATGTAGAAGTTACAAAAGAAAACGTTTGGATTGTGCATTCGTGAATTAATTGGTGATTTTTAATTTGATGGTTTGAATCTAAAATCACCAAACCGTCAATTAAAAAACCGTGTCAATAATATTTTTATGTACATGTACATGTATGGGGTATGTGTAGGTTTATAATTTCCTTAGGTAAACCTTTACTCTAAATTTCACTTAACTTTGCACATATATTCCATTTCATTCAGAGTCTTTTAGGGTGGTAATTTTTGTCACACAATAGAGTCAGACTCAGAGGCTACTACTCGAGTTGTCACTTCATATAAGGATAGTCCCATTACAACCATAGAATACAATAATTTCGTGCTTGAGTGAGAACAAATACATAACTTCAACTCACATTTACACACTGTTTTTAATTGAATTACTAAATACTTACTACATGTATAACTATATGTAGTATTACACCTAATCAACATTTAAGTTCTGAAGAAGAGCATCACTTAAAGAACAACGCTCCAGTCTAAATATTTTTTCGTAAAGGCTGAAATCCTTTCTGCTGGTGCTGACGATGCTGGAATGGCTAGATTGATGAAAAGCCTGGCAAATGCAGGATACTTTTCTTTGTTATCCTTCCAAAATTTTAGAACATTAGACGTCATTGGTGTCATCTGACATGCATGGTTGAGATAAATAGTGGGTAACCTCAACCCCATTTATGTTACTATTTGTAATTATTTGCTGCTTATGGGGAAATATCAGAGATGTACATGTAGATAGCAATTTCTGGTACATGTACCTGCTGGATAGCATTGTTATTTTGTGTCATAACATTCTTCACATTATAAAGAATGTTATAAAAGCATGACATTTCTAGTTAAAGCTTCACACATAACCATTATGTTGTTTAAAACATCTCTAAATGTCATTGGCTCAATGTCACCTGATGTGCAAATAATAACTGTTGAGCCATTTTGCTATTAGTAGCTACTATATATAAATGCAGTCTTAATTGGGCTATTTACAAATTAGGCAGGCAGGCAGGCCCAGGTTAGGTTCTCTGACATTTAATTTAAGGTCAACATGTTTTGACTTAATCTCATAGCCACAGGAATTTGTGTGTGTGTGTGTGTGTGTGTGTGTGTGTGTGTGTGTGTGTGTGTGTGTGTGTGTGTGTGTGTGTGTGTGTGTGTGTGTGTGTGTGTGTGTGTGTGTGTGTGTGTGTGTGTGTATGTGTGTGTGTGTGTGGGTGGTTTTGCTGCATGTATGCATGTATTAGAGATACATATATGTATGTATGTATGTATGTATGAACGTATATGTATGCATGTATGCACTATGCATGTATATATGTATGTATGCACGTAAGACCTGTGTCTACCAACATACATGTATACTATTAGACTGTTATATTATTATTAAGTCATTGTACTTCATCATGTAGTCTATAGTTGTTTACAGTTTTATATCTCCAATAAGCTGATAACTCATTTTTAATGTCCTTTGTTACTGAGCGTAGAAATTAATTAGTTGAATATTCAACTAATTATATATATATATAATGAAAAGAACTGTCACATATGTATATGTATGTACATGTATGTACATGTATGATTGTATGTATGTATGTTACTATATACGTTATTTACTTGCATTTACTAAAGCACATTCTACTTTGATTCTGGAGGTGCTGACTGTACTAGAAATGGTAAAGTTATATATCTTCTGACTCATCTGAAACATAGAGTATGTATTTCAGTTTTTCAGTCCAATTCTGAAAGCTCTAGTAGTGTCTATTACCAGTACCTTTGGAGGTACTAGGCATGGTACTACATAGAAACCTTTCATAATAATTATTATATAACATACATTTTGCATCATTCTGCACAATGTATTGTGAATTTGGGATACACTGTGCTGATGAGACCCAATAGGTCGAAACAATCTGATCAGTATACATATACTTCAGATTGTCCACAGTTGCCCTTACAATAAATAAAGCTGTAGCATATTTATTACCAAAAAATAAATAATTATTAATTAATTAAATGAATTAAATAATTAAATTAACTAAAATTGGTGTGATAGAGCTGTGTTCATTGGTCAATTACTCACATGATCATACTTCCGTTGATATATAAAGCGGTGTACGTGGTTTAGGATAACCATGCGTCGTATAACTCGTCTCTTTCTGTCAAGAGTCTACCGGTCTCTCTGAAAGTTTTGGTTTTTGCATTTTGGTTAGTTCCTTGTGTGTTATAGTTACTGTATAGAATCCCCAGTTTTCCAATTGTCTTATGCATGTGTATCATAATCTGTCTCTCTCTCTCTCTTATCAAACATTTTGGTGCCGTCTCTTACTTTGGATCATTCCTCAAGCTAGCTTGTTACTACATTCACATTTTGCCGTTTGGAACAGAATGGCTACCTCTTCAACGTAAGCATTATGTGTCACCTGGTGTTATTTTTACTATCCCTGAAAATGTTTAGTTTGCTATTGGTTCCAGTACCCTAGTTTGGTGTATGTAACCACTGTACTTACAAAGAAGTGCTAATTGAGTATTAATTGTTGAATGTGATGTCATGATTTTGTTCATAACAATTTAGTTTTAGCCTCTAGCTCATTCAGTTTTGTTTAGTTCTAATACCCAAGCACTAGAACAACACTATAATTATATCATTATTTAGACAATATAACCTCAATAGACATTAGACATTGAATAAACACTTAATGAAGTCTTTGTGCTGTAAACACTACTATACAAGTACTCGAGTGCTTTATGCCAATAATGCAAAGTTTGCCATCAAAATTTCTATGCCATAATACATATATTTCAATTATATTACTGCATATTGGATTTGTCATTAAATAAATTGCTGAAAAATAATAATTATATTTTCAGAGCAAGAATTGAATGGAATGGACCATACACATTTGTAAAAGAAGAGACAAAACGAAAAACTTTTTCGGAATACAACGCCACTAAACTTGATTCATTAATAAGTCAGTTTCCAAGTATACATAGAGGAAAGCGTCACACGGAAATACGGTAAGAAAAAAATCATTTACATTATACAATTACAAATTTTTTTATATTTTAAGATATATATCTTCTGGAGAAAGGATATACGGATCACCACTCTCCAAAGAGTTAAACAACATTTTTTATAAATTAAAGGACAAAGAATTGTCTCTTTATACTAAAGATGTAAGACTGAAATACATGAGAGCCATGTCCAATATTGCCATCAAAGACTAAGATCACTTTGATACTGATGAACCCTAACCCTACCCTAAATGAATCACATAATGATATTCATGAGATTTTGATGGCAATGTTGGACATTAATGATACATGACTTACTTCTCTTGCTCCTATTTTGGTAGTAGTAACATCAAGTAGTTCAAAACCCCACACTTCTAATTTATTAGATTTAGCTTGACAATTTAAGTCCCTTGATTAAAATTTTAACCCAATGTGTCGCTATTCTAGTAGTATACATGTACATACCATCCTTAATTTTAGGGTCCTGAAAGATTTACATCAACAATTCAACTTCAACATGGCTGGTTCTCTTGTTGCTGTACAATACACTGCTGGGCATTTTACATTATGACTGCAGTCATTTGAAATATAGCTCTCAGTATATTGTTTGCATGCTGTTTTCTTTTTTTTCTTTTTTTTGCTCGTACTTTTCTTAATTATTTTGTCTGTGGCTGCTACATAGGAGCTTACATTGACATTATTATATTGTCTGTGGCTGCTACATAGCAGCTTACATTGACATTATTATATTGTCTGTGGCTACTACATAGGAGCTTACATTGACATTATTATATTGTCTGTGGCTGCTACATAGGAGCTTACATTGACATTATTATATTGTCTGTGGCTGCTACATAGGAGCTTACATTGACATTATTATATTGTCTGTGGCTGCTACATAGGAGCTTACATTGACATTATTATATTGTCTGTGGCTGCTACATAGGAGCTTACATTGACATTATTATATTGTCTGTGGCTGCTACATAGGAGCTTACATTGACATTATTATATTGTCTGTGGCTGCTACATAGGAGCTTACATTGACATTATTATATTGTCTGTGGCTGCTACATAGGAGCTTACATTGAGACATTATTTTTCCTAATAGGAAATTTGTGAAATACTAAAAACGATGGAGGAGCAATCTTGTCCAGTACGGAGTATGTCAGAGGAAGAGGAAGAGTCAAATGAAAATGATGACGGTGATCATTCACCAGCTGCAAAAAGAGTGAGAAGAGAGGCAAGTAGTTATTAAAATATAATTAAAGTATATACTCAAACTTTGTCTCAAAGTACTTGTTAGTGTCTACATGTTTATCAAGAGATAGGTGTGGTCAATGATCTCCATTTCCTTTCCCAATTCCAGAAGGTTTTTACAGAAAAACAAGCTGCTATCATGAGCAGGTGCTTTTTTGAATACATTAGCAGATACAACCTCCTAAAACAAAATAAATACTCTAACGACACGGTAAAACATTTTATTAGAGCCGTCTGTGAATTATCAATAATGGATATACCGAATCTGTCTGTGTGAGTAACCTTGTGTGTTGTTTATGATGGTGTACTGATAGCTGACTTTCATATTTTAGGGATATATCGACAACAAATCACACCAATCAAATTTTATACTTAAAAATTAATTCAAAATTCAAAGTAGGAAAACAATGGAAAGATACAATAATTCATGTGAGTATATTTAATATACACAATTATAGCACTATCAAATAATTTGTAACATTATTTTCAAGGGAGTACCTGACGTTGCCATAACGGACAATCAAGATAAAAAGAAGAAATTTTTGATTGGAGAAGTAAGTAGTGTGTGTGTTTGGCTGTGTGCAGATGGTTCAAGTTTCATTCTTTTGTCTTGTAGGGAGAATCAGTGGATGATTTAGGGACAGGGGACGAGAAGGGGGTTGGCCAGCTAATGCTGGCCACCCTTGTGGCATTTATTGACAACAATAACCCGATTTTAGGGTTTTTATTAAGTCCAGAGAAGGTAAAAATAATTTGTAATTAGTAGTGATGGCGATACGTATCGATATATCAAAATATTGATGTTTTTGTTGAATAATAATATCAGCTTTTATGTGTATCCAATACACAGGAATGGACACTTTAGTAAACATGGTTTATTTAATTTGTCTAATCTGATACCTAAAAGTAATTATAAAAAAAGCTAGTGTGCATACCTTGCAATTGATTTCTTTTAGGGCTGGGCGGTACTCCATGGTATTTTGAAAATAGAATATAGCAATACACAACTAAATACCAACTAACCACATGTTTCTACGATTGGTCACACCCACAAGTGTTTTAAGCAACAAACAATGCCTGAAACACCACAAACAATTCGTTCAGACTTTACCTTTACAATACTAGATCTATATAAAACATACATTTAATAACAGTAACACTCCTCATCACACAATTTAGCATCTTGTGTTGAAAAATAGACGTCTAGCACTCTTTAACTCAATACTGTATCATATCATGATATTTTTGGCAGTGATACGCAATACTATTATTTAGATGTATTGCACATACCTAGTAATTAGATCTGAGAAACTGCAATTAAACATTATTCCTTGTTAAATCGCTTGCAATTTAGTAATTTTATTTACACTTGAAGTAGTTGAGCCAAACAAATGTTTGTCACAAACTATTTTCTACACTCTGTGTAACTCCACCTCATCCACCTGATTACCTCCTTACAGATAGTATTATACAAAGTGTGGGAAGAACCCGAAGAGTTCGAAAACCTTATTAAAGTAGAAATCATATATGAAGGAAGAAACTCCAACGAGATTGACGATTTTTTCGTTGTTGCTGGATTAATTAAAAGAGAAATTGAAGATCGTATAGCATCATAAACCCCGTTTTTAGTTTTTACCAACCACCCACCCACCCACCAGTGAATTTCTTTCATCTTCTCATTTGTTAAACTGAAACTCAATCATAATTATTATTCTTACTACAAGAGGATTTTTTTTGTAGTGGCTTGATTAATTAAAAGAGAAATTGAAGATCGTATAGCATCATAAACCCCATTTTTAGTTTTTACCACCCACCCACCAGTGAATTTCTTTCATCTCATTATTTGTTAAACTGAAACTCAATCAATTATTATTCTTGCTACAAGAGACTGCACACAGCAGTAAAATATTTGTTCAGAAAAAATCTTATTATTTGTTACACTGAAACTTCCACTCATATAATCAATCATAATTATTCTTACTCCAAGAGTTTAACTGCACACAGCAGCAAAATAGTAAAATATTTGTTAGTCCCATACAGAGGAAGTAAATCTCACACCAATAGTTGAAGATATACTAGTATTTATTTTGTGGAGGAATGCACTAGAGAATGGTATAACATTTCAGCAGAGTCTGTTTTGAATATAAGAGAATTTGATTAATCAAACACAGCATAGCTTAGTCTCGCGTAGCCAGCCCCTCCTTCTAAACGAAAAGAGGGTCTGGTGTACTGACGTTGATCTGTTCGTTCTGGAAACACTCGAGCGTAAAGTATCTGTCAAGTGAGGGACCGCCTTTCGACTAGGTGTGTCTATAAACAACACGTTACAAGTGTGAAAAGAAAATAGTATGTCGAAAGAGAAGAAGGCTTTGGACTTTGCTGCAGGGAAGTTGGGGTTGAAACTTAAAGAAAAACAATCAGAGGCTGTGCTCGCATTCTTGTCAGGACATGATGTGTTTGTTTCTTTGCCAACAGGCTATGGTAAATCTCTAATATACGAATTGGAATAATGCAACCATAACTGTCCCAGCTAAACTTTTCTAAAATATCTCGTATGTTTTGAGTCGTAGATCCTGACAGTTTCCTTCCCTTTACTTTTATTAGTTCCTTGATTCACGTTCACTTGGCACAGAAAACAGCAGTTCATATCTCTTCGCATTAATTAACTATGAATCACACCTACTTAGGAACCTATTTACACCAACCAACTTCCGGTTATTTTCAGAACGAACAGATCAATGTCAGTACACCAGACCCTCTTTTCGTTTAGAAGGAGGGGCTGGCTACGCGAGACTAAGCATAGCTTACATTGTGAGCCAAGAAAGCTTACACTATCACTATAAATTATAAAGTTTGCTTATAGTGGTGTAATTAATTGTCCCTGTTGTTTGAGGTAAATATTAATAATTAAAATATTGTACTCTTCTATAGCTCATTAATAATTATTATTAATGAGCTATAGTACAATATTAATTACTAGAGAATGATAATCATTGTGGGGCAAGCCTGAGAGAACACATAAAAAATGGTGTGGTTGTAAGAAAAGAGTAAGACTAATTATTAGTAAGCTATAGAAGAGTACTAGTAACATATAGAAGAGTACAATATTAATTATTAATGAGCTATAGAAGAGTACTAGTAACATATAGAAGAGTACAATATTAATTATTAATGAGCTATAGAAGAGTACTAGTAACATATAGAAGAGTACAATATTAATTATTAATGAGCTATAGAAGAGTACTAGTAACATATAGAAGAGTACAATATTAATTATTAATGAGCTATGAAGTGTACTAGTAACATATAGAAGAGTACAATATTAATTATTAATGAGCTATAGAAGTGTACTAGTAACATATAGAAGAGTACAATATTAATTATTAATGAGCTATGAAGTGTACTAGTAACATATAGAAGAGTACAATATTAATTATTAATGAGCTATAGAAGAGTACTAGTAACATATAGAAGAGTACAATATTAATTATTAATGAGCTATAGAAGAGTACTAGTAACATATAGAAGAGTACAATATTAATTATTAATGAGCTATAGAAGTGTACTAGTAACATATAGAAGAGTACAATATTAATTATTAATGAGCTATGAAGTGTACTAGTAACATATAGAAGAGTACAATATTAATTATTAATGAGCTATAGAAGAGTACTAGTAACATATAGAAGAGTACAATATTAATTATTAATGAGCTATAGAAGAGTACTAGTAACATATAGAAGAGTACAATATTAATTATTAATGAGCTATAGAAGAGTACTAGTAACATATAGAAGAGTACAATATTAATTATTAATGAGCTATAGAAGAGTACTAGTAACATATAGAAGAGTACAATATTAATTATTAACGAGCTATGAAGAGTACTAGTAACATATAGAAGAGTACAATATTAATTATGTTATACAGATAAAAACATATGATTTACCACTTTGTCAAATCCACCTATGAATTTGCAAGTAATTAGCATTTTACTTTCTGATCCAGTAATGACAACATATCGTCCCAACGACAAATTATTCATGATAATCACATTTGCCCATCTAGAAAGGAAAGAATGTAGGATAATTCCACACACACACATAATTATATATATTATATGTATATATACCATGCTAACAGCCACATCAAAGTTACCGACAGGTGTTTATATACGCAATATACACCCAACCGCAGGTGGATAAGGGCTGATATAAGACCTATAATAATATCATAATAGATTGCATCAGTCTGAGCATGCGCAGTCAAGTCTGATATATATTGAATATATATTATATTATATATATATAATTATATATATATACATATGTAATATATATATATATATATATATATATATATATACATATTCAATCCTGTCATGTGATCCACCATGTGGACCCAAATTAACAGCAAAGCAGCAAGCAGTTCACATGGCTTCACCACAGGTAGAAGTTGCTGACACTTCCTTCTCAGGCAACTAATTTTTGTTACTGCTGTTAATCACTGTTAATACAAAGAGCTATACTTGTGATGTACATGTAATTAACTTTAGTGACATTAATTTGGGACATTAATTTCAGTCCCATTCAAAAATTTGAAATGAATTCAGACACTCCTGGCTCTCCCTCCACCTGCTGCTTATCCACTCTCACCTTTGTACTCTATGGGTGTGTAGGTGGGTTTGCTTTTTAGGACATCTTCTATGAATCTAATTAAAAAGGCAAACCCACAATTACCTGCAGCACCGTTGATCTCTGATATAGTACATGTACTTAGATCGCTGTAACTCTCAGCCTTCAATTGCACAGCTTTACATGAATAATGTACATGTATTACAGGTACAGTAGTTAACAGAACATATGGGGATATCAAAATCAAACAAGCTCATGAATTACATGTAGTCTGCCTAGCCAGACCCAACCCACATGTACATTCACTACGAAAGAAGGGTCTGGTCCACAGCGTCAAGTACCTGGCAAACTGGTAATTGAATTCACAACTCTAGTAATGACAGCTGGCTTACTAGCAAAGTATAGTTATGAACAAATTATAAGTATTTTGATTATAGTTTATAAAAACTCTGGCTAAACTCTTTAGCTAGTACATGTACAGTGGGTGAGACCTCTCCTTCATAGTAAGTTGGGTTTGGCTATGCGAGACTAATGTACAAGTACATTGTACACATATGTTTTAAATGTATCAAAGCCTTGTTGGCTTGCCCTAACATGTTCCTTCTAACAGGCTAAACCCTACAACATTAGGCAATGACAGCCCAACATCAGAAGCCATAGCTGTGGAACCAATTATCTGGTACATGATAAACAGTAGTGGTTGAACTTACACTTAATTACATGCATTATATTACATGTATATACAAGAATAATAAAAAAAAACATTTCCAATACAAAAGAAAGAAGATGTAGGGATGTCAAAAACTGTCTTATACCTAACCACACTGTTTTGACAAAGCCACAAAACAAGAATGTGGGTTGTTATACTCAACTATTACAGATATATATTATATCACCTTCAACTGAAAATATGTTGTGAAGAGTTCCTGCTTGACTGTGTTTTGTAGGTGAATGAAGACCACTTAAGGATTCTTCCTAGGATAAAGAGGTACATGTTTGTATGGCAAAAGGATTATGAAGGCTGATATGAAATTATGTCAGATCAACATGTACATTGGTTGGCATTATCTGACAGCATTAACTTGATGTCATACACATAAAAAAAAAAACACAGACACACACTTGGGCCTGGTTGCTTTGAGATATTTTTTTACTTATAATACAGGTGAAGAAACTAAGGTGGAAATTTACATAGGCAAGCATAAACTAAGCTCATGTAGCACACTATTGACCCAATAAAGTTGATATTTGCCACTTCTCTCTCTGGACCACTGATAGCATTGCCTCTTTTATTAATGTATATTCTCAATGGTGAACACACAACATTGTATAGGCCCATACACAAAAAACTTCTGAATCTATTTGTAGACATACATGGGGCAAGCACTTAGTAAAGTGCTTGAAGCTCAATTTCAAGTACTTTCTAAGGGCTTGAAGCACAAACACAAGCACTTTTTGACTAAATATACACTCCCTAGCTTCAGAGGATGACAGTTTCTCTATGAAGAAAACAATGTGACAGAAAATATATCATAAAATCAACTGATATGAATTTTTGTAAATTTTAGTACTACAATTACTGCTCAGTACTAGACTAGTCTACATAGTGTACTACTAGTACTCTATCAATTTTACCATGTGCTTCATCCAATTAGTTGAAACTTTAGTAGATCCAGATATGGTCTCATCACAGTGTTTACATATGGCCTTAAAAGATGCCTTCCAAAGACTGAGGGTTATTAAAACAGTAGGTAGCTTTTTCTCAGCCATCTTAGCCTAAAAGTGAAAATAGCAGTATCAAAGTCACTTTGATACTGCTCTTTTCACACTTTGAGTCTTTGACAAAGTGTGAAATAGCGGCTGTCAAAAGAATTATCTCCACATGTGAAAATCGCAGCTGTCAAAAGAATTATCTCCACATGTGAAAATAGCAGCTGAATTAGTGTGAATAGAACTGCCTTTGTACAATTTACACATACTGATTACCAGTATTGATTAAAAATTTATGAATGTATAAAGCACTTCAAGCCTTTGGGCTTAAAAGTGCTTATAATGTGCACTAATGCTATAATGTGCTTAAGTGCAAGCTCAAGCACAAGCACAATTTAGTGCTTGTGGCTAAAAATTGCTTCAAAGCACCCTCCAAGCATTTCAAAAAATGTGCTTGACTCATGTCGGAATTATTTGTAGATACTGATTTTGTATACATGTGACATTTTCAGGGCAAACCATGGACAATCAGAATATACATACACTGATCAGATTGTTTCGACCTATTGGGTCTCATCAGCATGGTGTATCCCAAATTCACAATGCAATAATACACTGACAGATTGACACTATGTAAATAGAGTAATTATGTACCTCCAGTATAAGAGATGTACTACTTTCCAATCAACTGGTTGCATCAACTGGTTGCATCAACTATATCAGAAAAGCTACCACTGCCTTCATCATCTACAAGGTTTCTTTTTTCTTTCGTGTCTAGTATAGTCAGTATACCTCATATACGGTATATCGTATAGAACTCGCGGGATCCTATTTCTATTTACACTCGGGTATGACCATAATTATACTTAGCAACATATGCTTACATGTATATGTACATATACATGTATATGTATGACTCTACTAGTACTGAGGGTCATACATGTAGTGCACATATGACCATACTTATACTTACCAACATATGCGTATATGCATATGTACATAGGTATGTATGACTCTACTAGTACTGAGGGTCATACATGTAGTGCACATATGACCATACTTATACTTACCAACATATGCGTATATGCATATGTACATAGGTATGTATGACTCTACTAGTACTGAGGGTCATACATGTATTGCACATACATGTACATGTATGACCATACTTATACTTAGCAACATATGTGTACATGTATATGTACATATATATGTATGACTCTAGTAGTACTGGGTCATACATGTAGTGCACATGCATGTACATGTATGACCATACTTATACACATGCGTACATGTATATGTACATGTACATATATATGTATGACTGTACTAGTACTGAGGGTAGTGCACATATGACGATACATATACTTAGCAACATATGTGTACATGTACATGTACATATATATGTATATATGAGTACTGAGGGTCATACATGTTGTGCACATACATGTACATGTATGACCATACTTATACTTAGCAACATATGTGTACATTTATATGTACAGACTCTACTAGTACTGAGGGTCATACATGTTGTGCACATATGACCATACTTATACTTAGCAACATACACATACATGTATATGTACATATATATGTATGACTCTACTAGTACTGAGGGTTATACAAAGGGGAAAAGAAGGAATAAGAAGAGAGGAAGAAGATGAGGAGAAGAGAATGAAAATACATGTAGGTAAAGGAAATGGAAGAAAGGTGGAGAAGGAAGAGTTAAGGGAGATGAGGAACAGATAAGGAAGAAGAGGAAGTTAGAAGGAACAAATATCAAAAGGAGGTCAAGAAGAAGAATGGGTGGAGGAAAAGGAGAAGACATTGTGCATCACAAAGTACCTTCTAGGTCTGGCAATATGAGAAGCTGAACGTGATCTACAAACTGTTTCAGGATGTGTAAAATGACGAGGATATGGTTCAGCCACTCCACTATAAAATGTTAAGATGACACCTTGTTCCCATAGAAATGCATACTGAGAAAACATCTTACACAATGACTAATGGATGTAAAAAGAAACAAATATCACATGTATATATGTACATGTACATGTAGAGGTACATATGTACATGTAATGTTTGAGTACACTAAACATGAATTACATGCTACAATGTACACATGTATATGTGTATATCATAATAAACATAATAAAGTGAATAGTAAACTGATTACATGTACATTGTTTTCCATTTTAACACAAATAACTTATCACACATCTACATGTACATGTGTACTTGTACTTGTTTACACACATACACACACCCTAACTATAGCACACACACATGCACCCATACGTGCACTGTAGCACATACATACACATACAACCTGTATACATGTAAACATACATGCATACATCTGTGGTAATACATATTGATTTCATGGATGATGAACACATAATGATCAACATACATGTATGAACAGTTAGTTACCTGGCATTGTCTTGCACTGGTTTCTATATGAGCAGTAATCTTCTGTACAACACTCAATACTTCATTATCATTACTAATCTCATTGAAATAGTCCTGCAAAAAAAAACACAACACATATTACAAATATGAATACATGTATCATTAACCACATAATATTTCTGACCCCAAGGTGGAACAATTACAGCCTGCAAGCACATCACATAAGGTGATGTACACAACTGGAAAGAACAGGTTCAAGTACACCAATGTGCAATGGGAGATCATGTTGATCACCTCCTGTAAGGCTTGATTTATATCATGCATGCCAAGGCATAAGACAAAAGGGGGGAGTCTTGTGCACATATATAGATACATACATAGATACATACATACATACATAGATATGTATGTACATGTATGTATATGTGTATGTAGGTGTATATATGCAGGTATTTATGTATGTCTGTACTGTATATAAGTATGTATGTATGTATGTATGTACATAGATGTGTATGTAGGTGTATGTATGCAGGTATTTATGTATGTATGTATGTATGTACATATATGTGTATGTAGGTGTATGTATGCAGGTATTTATGTATGTATTTATGTATGTATGTATGTATATAAGTATGTATGTATATGTATTATGTACATGTAATATGTATGTACTATGTTTGTATGTATTTATGTATGTACATGTATGTACATATATGTGTATGTAGGTACATGTATGCAGGTAATTATGTATGTATGTATATAAGTATGTATGTATATGTAATATGTACATGTAATATGTATGTACACAGGTATATGTTTGTATATATGTATGTATCTATGTATGTACATATACATGTATGTGTATGTAGGTATATGTATGGAGGTATTTATGTATGTATGTATATAAGTACGTATGAATGTATATGTAATATGTATGTATCTATGTATGTACATATATGTGTATGTACAGGAGTCCATAATAGAAAAAACATAAGAGGAGGGAGTGTGAATCGCTCACACATTAATTGATTTTTCCTTCTGCGATCTCTCGCTAGCGGATATACTATTTTTAGCATTTGTAAATCTACCACACCCAACGAACATGTTTGAAGACATGGGTACAAATGACTCTGAAAAAAAAAAGAAGCCACGAAAAACGAAATTTCTGAAACGTGACTTGGCATTTTTTTAGCATACAAAAAGAATGTAAGGCTATTTCAGGAGAAAGGAAAGAAATGGATCAAGAGAAAATGCAGGGGAATGGTCAGTTTGAAATAGGTGGAGCTTTGGGTAGGGCTAATGGAATCACCACTCTATTATTTTCCTGTTGTGTACATGTATATCCCAGAATCAAATAGGATGATTTCTTAAATTTTGAAACAAACTTTGGGAATGATTTCATGTACTTTACTTTTTTGTAGGTTAGCTTCTCAGCTGTTTAATTATAACATGAAGCATAAATTTAATCTGCATATTACATGTAGATAATTATACTGCCGTACAAATTAAAATCCCCAAAACTAAATTTACCAAGTCTGTTGTACAAAAGAAGTGAAGTTGTGTCCTAACAGCAACAGGTATGTACTTACTCTTGGTCTCATCAATCTCTTTCTCTGTCTTCTCAGCGTCAGATACCTTTGCCTGAATCTCACTAGACTTAGTTTTAGATGCTTGCAGTGTCTTTATCAGATCAACATCATCCACCGGATTACCTTCAGAGTTTGATAATCGATATAATATCTTGTCTTCTATTTCTCTGAGTTCCTGTTTCATTTTGGCATTTGATATGATGAGGGCATTCTTTGCTTCTTCTAAATCAGGACTTTCTTCAGCTACAACTATACCTCCTAACAGCTGATCCTCTAATCTTCTGTGTAATACATATGTAACATGAGAAAGGAGTACATGTACACTGTATATACACTGCATAGTACATTGTGTCAAATGTGACTGTATATAGGTATGTTACATACATACATAGATACATAAAAACATACATACATACATACATGTACATACATACATACATACATGTACATACATACATAGATATGTATGTACATGTATGTATATGTGTATGTAGGTGTATGTATGCAGGTATTTATGTATGTATGTATGTATGTATATAAGTATGTATGTATATGTAATATGTACATGTGATATGTATGTACTATGTTTGTATATATCTATGTATCTATGTATGTACATATATGTGTATGTAGGTATATGTATGCAGGTATTTATGTATGTATGTATATAAGTACATGTATGTATGTATATGTAATATGTACATGTACATGTAATATGTATGTACACATGTATATGTATGTATGTATGTATGTATGTATGTATGTATGTATGTATGTACATACACATGTATATGTGTATGGGCAGTAAAAAACACACATACTACATGTACATTAGTAGCTAACAGTTAGTAAAATTTTAATGTATACAATTACATGTACATGTACAATGTATGTAAAAGAAGTTCTGTTGAACCTGCTAAAAACTAAACACCGTGGCTACTCTCCCTGCAGGAAGTACATATGTAGAGATTGGAAATATGTAACTTCATGTCAATATGTAATGTAATACTATGATGTTATCTGTCCACATATTCCCAGAAAGATGAGCAATCTCACCCCAAGTGACATCAAAACCCAAAAAGCATGCAAACAAGGTTGGGAGGCTAACATAGGACCACCACTTCCTACATAAGTACTTACACTGATATAAAGCAAAATACAAAGAGCTATACTTGTGATGTACATGTATTAACTTTAGCGACTTTAATTTGGGACATTAATTTCAGTCCTATTCAAATATTTGAATTGAATTCAGACACTCCTGGCTCTCCACCTGCTGCTTATACTCTATGGGTGTGCAGGGTTATTGTGGGTTAGCTTTTTTTTTTTTAAATTACTTAAGGACATCCTCTATGAATCTACATGTATGACTCAGTACTAGTAGAGTCATACATATATATGTACATATACATGTACATATACATGTACACATATGTTGCTAAGTATATGTATGGTCATATGTGCACTACATGTATGACACCCAGTACTAGTACTGCTATTAATAATCTGTTATGTATATGTATGTGAAGATTTGGGGCAGTTGATAGATGCATGTAGATACACATGTATCCCTTTATCATGGGGGGAGGAGGAGGTGTGGTGGTGAGGGCATTCATGAGTAGAGATGGACCTTTTTCGCCGTCATCCAAAATTCATGTCTATTCCACCACATGTATTTATTTCTCACATCATATAACCAATGTTTCTAACACACATGGAAATGTTTAATGCATTAATCATTAACTATATAATATTTCTGACCCCAAGGTGGAGCAATTAGACCCTGTAAGCACATCACATAAGGTGGTGTACACAACTGGAAAGAACAGGTTCAAGTACACCAATGTGCAATGGGAGGTCTTTTGGGCAAGTTGATCACCTCCTGTAAAGCTTGATTTATATCATGCAAGTTAAGGCATACCAAGGCATAACACACAAAGGGGAAGTCTTGTGCACACCTAACATTCACTCCAGACCTAATAAGAGTTACTGACAATACCCAGTATATACATATATGTATGTACACATGCAATGTATGTGTATTGATATTGAAGGAAGACTCATTGTTGCATTACTATTACACATATACATGTACATGTACTTATTTATTAAGCTGGAAATATAGGAAAGCATATTAAACCTTGGTCAAATGTAGTACAGTACAACACATTGCTTTCTCACAGATATGTTTGTATCACACATTTATATGAGTTGCATCATCATTCTAGGGTATGGTACATAAAGTGATTGAGTTGGAGAACTGAGACTATCAGGAAGAAAGTACATGTAGTTTTAGCCAGCTTGTTTGAAAATGCAACTAATATCTGTTATTTCATCGCACAAAAAATATATTATGGATCATGGAATCAATCAACCTTGATATGATATTAGAGTGGGAATACAAAATATTTCATTTTTCATGTACAATATCTATACAACAAAATCCACAATATTAAAGTACACACAACATCTTTCGGTCTGTACTACACATGCATATGTGTATGATACATGTACATACATACAGAAAGACAGATAGACAGACACATACACACATGTATCACTTACACAAATGGCAATGGAAACTTTATTATAAGACTCCTAGGTATTTAAATGAAAATCTGTTACACCATTCCACAAAACTAGCTATGAATTCCATTGGACTGCACTGACCAGCCCATTGGATGGACTTTTGAATTCTGCAGTAAAAAAAAAAGAAAATTGTGACTATCACCCACACTCATTAATTCTGCACTGCAAGTGATCCGTGACTCATTTTGGGAACTGTAATAGTGAGTAGTTTCGGGCATCAAATATATGATGCCCCAATCACCTCACGTTAGTCCATACAAGTAAAATTATATTTTAGAAAATGGAGGTTATCGATTGCTTGGGCAAAAGCTGTGGACATTTCCCTCTCAAAATAAAAATAGAGAAAGAGAGGTTGTGAACATGTTTTTGAAAGGGAATGAAGTGTCAATGTATGTAAAGTACAGTAGAAGCTGGAATTCCAGGAAAATTTTACAAGCTTATGAAGATCTCTAGTTCATTCGCTGGCTGGCATTCTTTTTAGGTATAGTACTATAGACATTTTTTAAATGCGATTAGAAACACCCGTGCGTAGTTGATGACAAGTTTGATGGGGGGAAAAAATTCACAGTTAAAAGTTGATTTGTGAAATTTCACGTCTATTTTTCCCTGCTTAATTATTCTCTATGGTAAATCATTATTAATATAATTAGAAATGATGTACATGTAACACTCAGTGAAATAATTTCCAAGTCACTATCAACACTTGAATTAGTACAGTCATGTGATAGTTGACCATTTTTTCCCAAATTTAAATGCAAAGAATTTTGAATACTGCAGAGCAATGTAAGTAAATGGAATTTGACATACATGTGTACATGTATTTTATGTGTAAGAAACTATACATGAGCAGAAGTTGACTATTTTCGCTGTGATCCAAAAATGGTATTTTTAATATTTCTGACACACAAAGTACAACTACAACAATAAAGGTGGAAATGTCTAATGCCATTAATCATTAACCATTAACTATATAATCTTTCTTACCAGCAGGTTCAAGTACACTATTATGTAATGGGAGGTCTTTTGCCACCTCTGGTTAGTCCTGCAAGGCTTGATTGTATCACTGCAGAAAAGGCAGGTTGAATCCCTGTGAAATCAAGGGGCGAGGGAGGGTCTTGTGTAAGAGGCAAGTATAAATAACTTTGGAACAGTGAAAAATATCACAAAAGAAAACATGGGAAGTAGTGAGTCAAAGGAAGAGAACACAAAAGAAGAAGAGCAGAAATTGAAGCAAGAGAAGCTGAGAAAAGAGGAAGAAGAGAAGTCAAGAAAAGAGCAGAAACTGAAAGAACTTGAAAAGGAAGATACAAAAAAAAGAGAAGACAAAAAGAAGCAACAACAATACCAGGAAGAAAAAAATAGAAGAGAAAAAGAACAAGAGAAAAGGAGGAGAGACTACTACCAAAGGAAGGAAGAAAGAAGGAAGAGACAGGAATGGAATAGACTAAAAAGAAAGTTTGATGAGGAATATCAAACAGTGAGAAGAAAGAGACAGCAACTTGACCATGAAATACAAAACAAAGAGCCTGTTTACTCACCTCAGGTGGTACCTCATCATCCGTTTCTTTTTGATTATCTTCTACCTTCTTATCTTGTCCCTCAAGTTACCCAGTCTAAAATAGATGCTGTTCCTACTCCTTCTCCTTCTCAAGACCAATTTGTCCCTCAAGTCACCAAGTCAGCAATACACGCAACTTCTACTGCTTCTCCTTCTCAAGACCAATTTGTACCTCAAGTCACCCAGTCCACAATAGACGTAACTAGCATGTGATGTCCAGCAGCTGCTGAAAATCATTCCAAAATAAGAACTATACAATAACATATGTACATACATTTTACATGATTCATTTATAGGCTGTTTTTGTTTTTGTTGCTTATTTTATTTATACTGTAAATATATTTCATCGTTCAGAATTATTTTTAAAAACACTCTTTAAAATGTGATTTAATAGTTAATTTTTGCAAATGTAAAGGAGCATTAGGTCAAGAACATCCACATCAATTGCTTATAGCAAAATAGTGAGTTAATGTAACCTGATGTATCGGCTATAAACACAGTTATTTTATCTGAATGGAACTTACATAGTAATATCCTAAAATACTTCAACTCCAATGGAGTAGCATCAGCACCTCCAAAACTATAAAATTAAATGGCAATATTTTGTGTGTCGTTTTAAGTATGACATTAATGACCTCTTTTAGGTATGGGAGGCAGGTTAATTAACGGAACTGTAATCTACATACATTGTATATGCCACCTTTCATTGGACTTAAGTACCATTTTCAAAATCAATAACAATTATTATACAAATTGTTTAGTAGATATAAATTGTGTAATTATGTATAATTATATTTGTTTTGACAATGTTCAGCCATCTCTACATAGAGAGTACAACACAAATATTTAGAAATTATTTCAGTAATCCTTTTAATATTTTCCTGCAGAAGTATTTCATATCCCAGATTTTGCCCCAACACCCCAATATGGGTAAATTTATGAAAAAAATCCTATTATCAACAGTATGCAGATTTATAATTGTAGTTCGAGTGCACCACTTCGTGGGATGTAGGTGGGACAAAGTATCCACCTTGACCTATTTCCAACTTTGTCGATTCACTTGTACATGCAGGTCAGAACATTGTAGACATATCTGTACATGTGCATTACATAGTTGGGATAATAGTCTTTCGTAATAGTAAGCAAATACTTCATGCTTCACTATAAACAGATTATGATAACATATATATGAAAGCAATCTAACATCCAGATATTTGATACACGTATTTGTAATGGGAGACTAAAGTATTACAAAATATGTGTCATGTGATAATTGATTACTTTTCACAATTTGCAAAAGCAAGATGTTTGAATACTGCAGAGCATTGTATGTGGATGGAATGTGACATACTTTATCTACAAGAGACTACACGAGCAGATTTTCGCTGAGATAAAAAAATGGTGCCTAATTCACGCGTATTGATTTCTAGCATAACAATGATAACAGCTAACACACAAGGTGCAACAATGAAGGTGGAAATGTATAATACATTAACCATATAACCCCAAGGTGGAGCAATTAAAGAACTTTAGAGCCAGCAAGCACATCACATGAGGTAACTGGAAAGGACAGGTTCAAGTACATCAATGTGCAATGGGAGGTCTTTTGGCCATGTTGATCACCACCTGTAAGGCTTGATTCATTTCATGTAAAGCAAGCAAGTCAAGGCTTAAGACAAAAAGGGGAAGTCTTGTGCACGATCCCTTATTCCAATTATTTGTAGTATATGATCTAGTCTAGCGTAGCCAGATGCCTACTACAAAGGAAGGATCAGGTCAACCCACTGTACTATATAGCGTTCGTCAAGAGTTTAGCCAGATGTTTGGCTATTTTAGTGGGCAACAAACTGCTAATAATATTCATAATCAAAATAAGTATATTCATAACTATACTTAGCCAGCTGTATGAATTCAATTACCAGTTTGCCAGATACGTGACGCTCTAGACGAATGATAGTACAGTCAGTTGATCAGACCCTTCCTTCGTAGTAGATTGAGTCTGGCTACACAAGACTATATATAATCCATATTCTAATCGTATATATACGTTATCAATACCATTCTGTAATGATAAACACATTCTTTAGTACAGTGTCTGATGGATATCTAGCTCATTTAGATCATAATATAGCGATACATTAAATGTATATGTACATGTACATGTGTACAACCAGTATTAAGAATCATATCCAAATACCTGAAACACTGCCAGTTCTCCATCAAAATCATCCAATGTTGGATTTTTTGGTTTCACTCTCTCCTGAACATCCCTCATATGCTGATCTGAGTTTGCATGTAATGGGTATGACACTGTATCGGGCTTGAGGAACTTCCAGTCTGTGACTCCTGTCACTGATTCCATACTGTTAGTTTGACTGGTTGAATGAATCTTTGCTGAGTGACCGCTACAAATGAGAAGAGGGAAGATAAGGAAGTAATGGATCGATTGAGGAAAAATAATGAAAGAAGTGAAAGAGGGAAAGGAAGAAGAGAAGGAGGAAGTAGAGGAAAAGGAAGAAGGGGAAGAGAAGGAGCAAGTAGAGGGGAAGAGAAAGAGTAAGTAGAGTTTAGCCAGATTTTTGGCTACATGTATTTTAGTGGGCAACCAACCGCAATAATATTCATAATCAAAATAAGTATATTCATAACTATACTTAGCCAGCTGTATGAATTCAATTACCAGTTTGCCAGATACTTGACACTCTAGACGAATGATAGTATGTATGTATGTATTTGAGGGGATAGAGATAAAGACAAAAATGGGAATGAGAATGTGGGATAAGAGACATTAGAATGGGAATCAGTCTAACATGTAGTATAGTGATGTTGATTGATGCGAAGGTTTGTTCATCTGAAATATTATTTCATAATCTTCAGTAGCTGTTGCTTGTTCATTTAAAGGAAGAGAATCATGTCATAGTACTGTATGAATGGAGGTAATTTTGCAGCTAGGAGGTAATATTGCATCTAGGAGGTAATATTGCAGCTAGGAGCATCTAAGAGGTAATATTGCATCTAGGAGGTAATATTGCATCTAAGAGGTAATATTGCATCTAGGAGGTAATATTGCATCTAAGAGGTAATATTACATCTAGGAGGTAATATTGCATCTAAGAGGTAATATTGCAGCTAGGAGGTAATATTGCATCTAAGAGGTAATATTACATCTAGGAGGTAATATTGCATCTAAGAGGTAATATTACATCTAGGAGGTAATATTGCAGCTAGGAGGTAATATTGCATCTAGGAGGTAATATTGCATCTAAGAGGTAATATTGGTAATATTGCATCTAGAAGGAAATATTGCATCTAGGAGGAAATACATACGTTCAGTTAGTTACCTGGCATTGTCTTGCACTGGTTTCTATGTGAGCAGTAATCTTCTGTACAACACTCAATACTCATTACTAATAAAAATGAAATAGTCCTGCAAAAAAAACAACACATATTACAAATATGAATGCATGTATGCAAGTGTACATGTACTATAACACGTACATTGTGTGTAAGTACACATGAAATACATGTATAGACATAAAATACATGTACCAACAATGAGCCAATCAGTATATGATCTAGTCTAGCGTACCCAGATGCCTACTACAAAGGAAGGATCAGGTCAGCCCACTGTACTATATAGCGTTCGTCAAGAGTTTAGCCAGATTTTTGGCTATTTTAGTGGGCAACAAACCGCTAATAATATTCATAATCAAAATAAGTATATCCATAACTATACTTAGCCAGCTGATCAGACCCTTCCTTCGTAGTAGATTTGGTTCTGTTTCATACCCTGAAGATAATGATGTGTTGCGGGCTACATCAAGGATACCACCAGCTGAATTATATTCTAGGTCTTCAATATCGCTGGGAGTGCCTTCGCGATTGTCATCCTTTTGAGTACTTAAAAGCTGTTCAAATAAATTACAATACTTATCTCTTATCTGACCTGCATGATTATGATCTCCAATCTTTTCAAAAGCTCCAGCGATAGTCTTCCAGCATGGCTTCTTGTTCTTTTCATAACATATAAATAGTTCAGCAGCACAGCGATTAGTTCCTTGACAACTGTATTGATTTTCAATCCTTTTCAGATCATCGTGGGCTAAGTTGAGATGAACACCCAGAGAGAACCATTGTGGCTCCTTACCAACCTCCTCCGCAAACTCACTGAGTGTTGGAACAGGAGTTAGATCAGACATAATAGCTACTGTTAGAGCTACATTAAAAATAGATTATAATATACAAAAAAGATTATACAATGAGTTTATTCTACCTTTTGGCAGGCTTAACTTAATTAAAATATTAATAATAATTATTATGATATCTTGCAGTGTTAGTAATAACATACATTACTGTATGCTTTTACAAAAATAAAATTGTAATTTATTGGTTAATAGACTACAGTTGCAAGAAATAGTGGAAAATGTAATTTAATTGGTCAGGCATGTTGTCATGACTACATGGTGACATACATGTACTTGTACTAATTGTAATTTCCTTATCATATATTATATGTACAAAGAAGCAGAATAAATATTTTAATTAAATCGTTTTAGGTCATAAACATCTGCATCAATTGCTTTTAGCAAAATGGTGAGTTAATGTAACCTGATGTTTTAGAGTTATCTTATCTGAAAGGAACTTACAAAATATTATTAGTTGGTGTTTTTAAATCTGGTATAAAACATTTTTCAAATACCACACATTGTAATGTTTTAGTGGTAGTTGTGATTACATGGTTACATGTTTTGTTCTTTGAAACACACACGAGGGGCTTAGATGTGTTCATTTTTTTAGTATTAGTTGTTTTTACACATTGAAGAGGCAACAATAGCACGTACAATACTGCAATAAACCCCTTAATGGACCCCTCCCTTTTCTGCTATGTGAAATTCTATTGAGTATAATAAGTACAGTATATAACCTGGTCTGTAATGATTACTAATATGAAACACACTATAAATAGTACATTATATTGTCATCAACATTGAGCCAGCCATCAGTATATGATTCATGTAAGTTACTAACAGCATTCTGTAATGATAAATACATTGTTTAGTACAGTGTGTGATGGAAATCTGGCTTATTTAGACCATGTACAAACTAATATCGATACATTGATTCCTTTAAAATACATACGTATCCATTAGCACATTACTACTAACTTCAAGTGCATCCATTAGTACACCTACTTACCTATTCCATTTACTCTCCTTCTTAGAATCTAGTCTCGCGTAGCCAGACCTCCGCGGAAAAGACGGGAGGGTCTGGGGACACTAGCATACCATCGTTTGTACTCGCTGCAACTATAGTTGCAGCCCAATCAGATCGCAGGCAGGCTGTCACGTGATTACGTGGAATGTTAATTTGTCAGTTGAAGAGTATGGAGGTTCGAGATGTCGAGAAAGCAGCATCAGAAGCAGCTATTATGCTTGGCTATTCCAAGTTGAAGGATCTACAAATGTCTGTAATAGAAATCTTTTATAAACATAATAAACATTTTCTGCACATCATTTCACCATAACTGTCTATATTGATTGATAATGAATCAACTGATAGACGGTCAACAAAGGCTTTCCAAAGAAGGAAAACATCTTGAGAACTTTTAAGATTCCTTCTATCACTCTCTTTGCCGCTCAGATCATCCCCACAACTAGTCTCGCGTAGCCAGCCCCTCCCACTCTAACGAAGGGAGGGTCTGGTACACTGTAAGCAGAGCGTTCGTTCAGAAAACTACCGGATGTTTGGTAGTCCTTAAGTACAACCCACTTTACCGAAGTACGTGTGAAAGCTGTAGTAGTGCGTGTGAAAGTTGTATTGCCGGCGTGTTTACTGAAAATCTCTCTCTTGAAGCTGAATTTGGTGCTCTAACTTGTTATTCTTCTCCATTTCTTGTGATTGAAGCTCCAACTCTGTGAACAGAACAGCACAGAAGCAAGAATATAATATAAAATTAACATTATGTATAATTATTATATATACATGTACTAAATTTACAACAACAAAAAACGTACAGAGTTGGAGCTTCAATCGCAAGAAAGGGGGAAGAATAACAAGTTAGAGCACCAAATTCAGCTTCAAGAGAGAGATTTTCAGTAAACACGCCGGCAATACAACTTTCACACGCACTACTACAGCTTTCACACGTACTTCGGTAAAGTGGGTTGTACTTAAGGACTACCAAACATCCGGTAGTTTTCTGAACGAACGCTCTGCTTACAGTGTACCAGACCCTCCCTTCGTTAGAGTGGGAGGGGCTGGCTACGCGAGACTACCCCACAACCAAGACAAAACATGAGTAATATTTATACAAGTGCACCCACGTGGAAATGTTTTAATGTTTTCACAACGTGGTGAAATAAGTATATTCATAATAATTTTATGGACTAATTAAATTCCTCTAGTACAAACGATGGTATGCTAGTGTCTTCAGACCCTCCCGTCTTTTCCGCGGAGGTCTGGCTACGCGAGACTACTTAGAATCACTGCAGAAGTGTCCATGTTTTTTCATTTAAAATTATGGGCGGGGAAAGTTATACCGTTATTAAAATTAAAATGAGTATAACCCTATTAATTAAAAGTCCGTTTTTATCCGTAAATTCCTGTACAGTTTTATAAAACAAAATTCGTCACAAATCATCACCAAAAAATGAATATAGTTAATATAATGATATTCATTGCAATTTTTACGTCATAATATGAATAATAATAAGAAAAATGGAGGATTTTATGCCGAAAATAGCCGAAATGGTTGTGCAGATATCTCGACTTTCGGAAATAATTTCGGACCGAAACCCGCAATTACAGTAGTCTTGTACAATGGACTTTTGAACACGGCATAAAAAAATAAAATTCGTGATTGACGCCCACGCAATTAGTCTTCCAACATTGATCAAAGTCGTTCTATAATCTATGTTGCGTTGTTAGTCGTTTTACTGTTCTAAAGTTTTTCCGTTTGTGTGAAATGCTGCACTATCTATATATAATTATATATATATCTTAGCACAAATTAAGTCAAATTTTCATAATGAAAATTAATTAGGCATGATATTAATTAAGCCACACCCAAACATAATGAATATTATTAGTAGCACGTGTTTGTTCATTGTATGATGCTGCAAGATGTTTTTTCTGGGCTGGAGGAGAGTTCTACAATATTAATTGAAGGTTAGTTAACAAAGGAGATGTGTTGAGTACAGCAGGTTATTGTTTGTTATCTTCTTAATAAATTGGTTACTCAGTTCACAAATAAATTGAAATTACTAATTACTGCTAACGAGTGTTGATATATGTGAACTTTCTTAATTAATGAAACTGCTAAGTTTAACTGTTGATATGTGTTATCTTTCTTATTAATTAATGAAACTGATAAGTTTAACTGTTAAGGTGGTACTAGGGAGTGGGCGGATGCGACTCCAATCAGTTTCAAAATGGAATATCATAATATGACACTAACCTGGTGTAATACCAACCTTCATATCTTCTAATTAGCTTTATAATTATTGTTCTGTAATTGAAGAAATACGGTTAAAATCGCCATTTTTCCAATCGCAATAAGTACAAAGCCATGCCCACCAATCATGGTGTGCACCAAGTACAATGCATTTTGAGAAAACGAATAAGGCTGTTTTCTGAAAATTCATTTTACTTTTATAATTACAAGAGGCTAAAGAAAGCTGAATTCTGTAGCTTCAGTGAAACCATAAAGTTTACCTTTCTAGGCACTATCAAACTCCGATCTTTGAAGGAGTACTTCAGTCAGTTCATCAGAGATCTGTGTACTTAGACTGCAATCAGGCTTACACTTACTTCTTCAGGACCCAGTTTTCGAGTACACAGAAAGGTAGAGACACTAGTGCCCTCAGTAATGCTTAATACATAGTCATCACAAAGCAAATATAGGGATGTTTTTTCGCTATATACACTTGTTTTATATGAACATTTCGATCCAAAGATCATTAACAGCTCTACTAACTACAGTTGTATATAGTTATACTGTATGCAAAATATATACATAATTATAATTATATGTTGTATACATAATTATATAGATTGTGTAGATCAAAATGGAAGACATTTATTAAAATGCTGTGTGTGTGGTCTATCATACAGGTAAATACAGAAATATTGATTCCAACATACATGTAACTTGTATAGGAGTATAATAGGACTGTAAGAAGTTTAAGAACCACTTATAGCTTTTAGTTTAGTTTAGTAATTGTTAAAAAGGTTTGTTTAAAAGTGTCCATTATTGATTAGACCTGGTCAATTGATTTTGAAATTTCTTCTAATTATTGAATGTAAGTCCGTGATATCGATAATTATTCCATACTTTTCAAGCATGCAACACAAAATAATGTACAATTACATACACCTGTATCTTACTAAATGTGATTTTAGTGTAGTTGCTAACTTACTATAGTAGTTAATCAAACAACTCTAACACTCACATGCACATGACTTGTACATGTATTATGTGTATATGTTTGCAGGCTTTCATACCGGAATTTAATAATCTGGGGTGCACCATTGGCCCAAAGAGCTTTTTATTTGGCACTGCACAGTTTTCTCTTTGTGCCAGATGCCTCCGTTAATTATGATTATATTTTCACTAACAACATTAACTCTTTGTTAATTGGCTCAAGATGTATTCCCAATGGTTCACACATTAACCGTTGTTGAGCTAATTTGATCTAAGCTTTAAAATGTATCAAAAACTCTGGGTGGAAATATATAGCAGCGAAGGTAATTATCATAGGGGGAGGTAGGGTATTTAAATGCTAATGATATTTAAAAAACACATTCCTGAGGTGAAAACATTCATCACATTCCATACCATAATTAATGGTTTAATAGCTGAACTTGGCAACTCTAAGGATGGGAAATCCCAGCCATCCCCAGACCCAAAACATCACACAAACTAAACACACCTCCTCCACCTCTGTTTGAAATCCTGGTTTGTAACAATGCCATACATGTAATTTCTACCGATCATGTGATAGAAAGGTGGAGTAAAAAAAAAACAAATCTGACACACACATGCACATCACATGACATCTACCTGTATATATTTGTATCACATTAGATACAAAACCATACATGTTGTGTCAACTGATCATGTGATAGAAAGGTGGAGTAAAGGACTACCTCAAGAGGCACTACATAGGTACAAATACTACATGTATATTGTATATGTACATCGTATATGTACCTGTAGGCTGTAAAATATACATACTGTATATTGTATTCTCAAGTCACTCCTTGATAGCTTTCACTTATCTTGGGGTTCAGGTCTCATATTGCTATTGCATACATATACATGATAACTTGAGATGAAATGAAAGAAAGACAGACAGACACCTGAGACAATGAAAAAATGAAAAGTGAGTTGCCTCAGGTGGGATTTGAACCCACGACACTTTGCACTCCTTACAGATGCTCTTACCATGTGCATGTACATTTACAAGTACATGTATGTGTACCTTGAAGTGATGCTATATATAACATAATTATGTCACCAAATTTGTAAAAAGGGACTTTTTCTCAAAGAATGATATGTTTACCTTCAATTGCTCATTACTCTACCATTTTGTACAGGAAGTCAATAAAATTTGGTATCCAGAAAGAGCTACATGTATTATATTCTGCTTCTTGGAAAATAAATTGTGTTTTCTTCCTGTAAAAAATGGCTGAATAGTGACCAACTAAAGGTACATGTATGTTACAATTTTATGTTGTAATATAATTATATACTTGTACATGTATAATTATAAATATATCTCGGTACGAGGAAACATCAAAGTAAATGACAGGTTTATAAATCAGATATAGCACCCTGTGGTCGGATATAAAACCTTCCGTTAATGCAAACTACAAGAAAACAATGCTTACCTTCTCAAAAGTGAAGACAGAAAAGTAGGAGAAGCAATAGACATCAACAAAGGTTTTGTCTTTTCGGGAAATAACATGCCTACTCATCCTATTCAGATTATAATCGCCTTGCCCTCTGGCTATAGCCCTCATGCTCAGTGATTATAAATCTAATATACACACATGTACATGTAGTACTTGTAGACATGTTATAATGTAGACAGGACCCTAAAATTATAGTGCTTCAACTACATGTACATGTGTAATTGAATATAATACAAATATTTATTTTGAGTCCATTGTTCGGGAATTTAGCGACTAGTCATCCACCTTGTTTCAGTATAACACACAGGATGCTTACTGGACTGATGAAGAAATTCCATTGACACTGGGCTATCAGAACTATTCCAAAAATGAATAAGAAAGGGACCGTAAGGTCCAACTCAGTAGCACAGAACTTCGGAGTATTCCTCCACGAATGTCTTAGTTTAAGCCAGCTCGAGCCAGCTGATGAGTCAGTGGGAGAACACTTGCAAGTACTTAACTAAGGGCTTAGTACAAGTACAAGTACTTGTTGTACCTAAGTACAAGTACTGATGTACTTGGCCCCCTTGCCCGGTACTAGTATTATGAGTTTATTTTCATTGCTACAGATTGAAAATACATGACTTCAGTAGTGATATACATGTATTAAGTTGGGAGAAAAGGTATGTGCTGTTTCCTGTTGTGTTCTCTCTCTCTCTTTCTCTCTCTCTCTCCGTCTCCCTCTTGTTCTTATTCATAACAAATTGATTATAGTAAATATTATTCCATTAGTAGTGAACATGGTTCAAAACTCATGATAGACTCATACTTGTTTCAGTCATTTGTGAACCAGTCTGAGACTGCTATAGTGATAGATAATTTATCTACTCTTTTACTACACTATCACTATACTGAAGTATGTCGACTAATACATCAATTAGGTAAGTTCATTAATAATGTTATATAGTATTAGTCACTCACTAAATTTGATTACTGCATGCACTGTATGTATGTACTAGCCTTTTACAACCCAGCCCATTTTAAACTGGCAGCTGGATTTAAAATGGGCCAACCCATTCTATAACAAGTCAGCCTTTTTTATTACCAACTTAAACCAGTCGCCTGACATTGATGATTTCATAACTGGGAATTAACTGACCACACCCACTAATTACACAGCTCTACCTGACATTGATGATTTCATACTGTTATATTTCATTTTGTTAAGACTGAATTAAAACTTAATTATTCATTACAGATATAGTTTTGAAAATAATTTTATATATATACATGTACTTAAAAAACAAGTGTATATAGAGAAAAAAAACATCCCTATATTTGCTTTGTGATGACTATGTATTAAGTATTGCTGATGGCACTAGTGTCTGTACCTTTCTGTGTACTCGAAAGCTGGGGCCTGAAGAAGTAAGTGTAAGCCTGATTGCAGTCTAAGTACACAGATCTTTGATGAACTGACTGAAGTATTCCTACAAGGTTCTAAATGATGACTTCCTCATATCTGAAACTTAACAACTTATTATACTTACTTGTTAAAGATTCTTGCATAATATTTACACTGTTTCTCTGGATATATACAACAGTTATTAGCAGTTTCTGAATCTTCCTGGCGAGTCTTTTAAACAAAAAGCTACATACCTGCTTTTCATCCTTGACTGGCACTACTAATACGTACATCCTTCATGCCCAGGCTCAGTACATTCAACAGTTTGAAACCATGTTTCTTCACAAAGAAATGAAAAGACTTCTCTTCAGGAAGACCAGAATCATTGAGGCAACATTTAATTCTGTCTCCAAAAGCAGAATTAACAACGCCACGCTTGGCAGCGTTGGGAAACTTGTCTGCTAAGTATTTGGAAAAAGTCTCCTCCACCGAGTTTTCTTCACTCATCACAACTACTGGTTCTTTATTCATCACAACTGCTACTTCTTTATTCATCACAACTCCTGTTATAACGATCACTGACACGTGTTGCATTGATCGCGCATGCATAAAATTGCCCAGCCCAATGTGTGTTGCCTAGATTGCACGTGCGTAAAATGGCGCTTATTCATTTATGCAATTCGCTTAAATAGAATATACGGCCTGGGGGACATGCAGCATACGTGAAGTCACGCTGCCTAGCGACTGTAAGTTTGTAACAGCGTTTTTGGGTGTCTGAATCAATGGATCGAGCAATGGATAGTGGATGTGGGTCTACAAATGATGCAAAAGTATCTTTAACGGAGCGTGATATACCTTGTTGCCTCGTTATGTGGAAAAATCCAGCAGAAATGACAACTCCTCAACTGAAACGTTAGCTGCAATGTCGAAATGCTCCATTGAAAGGGAAGAAGGCAGATCTTGTTGCAAGGTTAGTGTGAGAGTAGGGTTATTATTGTTGGTGATAAGCATTTTTGGAAATGGACGGGCAAATAATGTTATCGTTCCTGATGGCAACAGTTCACCATTATTGAAAGATAGTCCACATATATGTGCTTTCTACATTGCCTGATAACAAGAATGGTAGCTGGTCTTCCTTGAAGGATGCTGATGAGGACACCTTACAACTTCTCTCCTTTACAAATGCTCAAATTATAAATTATTTCGTAGTAAGGACTGCTGTGGATGGTACATCTGCTAGTGACATGAAGGCTATAAATAGTTCGGCATTGAATTTGTTTAAGTGTGGGCATGTTCAGAACATACAAATATGTATTGATGAGTATCCATATGTTACATCAAAGTGTGTACCAGAAATGAGGAAGGATATAAATTGCGCCTGCTGATTTATTATCCTTAGATATTATTGGAGCTGAATGCGGTTGTCCTGCAGAAAAAGGACCCTGTGCTAGCTATAAGCACATCAGTGGTCTTTGTTATGCTATTGAGGAGTTTAGTCGCTTGAAAAAAATTCCAGATTTCCTTACTTGCACTGATAAGTTGCAACAATGGAATAGGCCAAGGCCAAAGAAACTTGAAGTGATACCTGTAACAAGTTTGTCATCCAGGAGAAGAAAAATAATGAATAAAAAGAAAAGTCTACAAACATGTACTTTTGACCCCCGACCGCTTGAACATCGACAGATTGGTAGCAGAGGAATTGAAAAGCTTCGCTGTGACTTGCTGCAACTAAATCAGTCCTTTGCATTTTCTGATGTTTTCTAGACAATATCACACATGACCACACTTACTCACTGCCACCAATAGCTGAGGATGTTGACAGAAGAGTACATGTACCTGTGATGAAACAAGGCACTTCATCAGAATCTGTAGAATCTCTTCCAAGCTTTCCTATGAATGACGAGTTAAATGAGCTATGTATGACTATTAAGCACTCACTAACAGTCTCATCCCAGAATAGAAACCAAGACACGAGATCAGTCTGCTCAAAAGGAGTGGCACGATGTAAGGTTGAAACGTATAACAGGCTCGATTTGCAGAAAGATTATTTGCCAAAAGAAAAAATCAGTATCACTTCTTAGGCAGTGTATTTATCCAAAACCATTACACCTACTTCCTGCACCCATTGCTTGGGGATGTCATTATGGATCAATTGCTATACGTAAGTATATATCACACATGAGGGCATTGGGTAATTCTGATATCTCAGTTGATAAGTGTGGATTCACTATCCATTCCGAGAAGGGATGGCTTGGTGCATCACCAGATGGACGAGTGAAAGGATTGGATTCAGATGGAATAGTGGAGATAAAATGCCCTTACTCAAAAAGAGAAGTTTCTCCAGAAGATGCATGTGGTGATTCCAGCTTTTACTGTGAATTGATAAACTCAGAGGTCCGTCTCAAGCAAACACACGCCTATTATCATCAAGTGCAACTCCAACTCTTTGTAGGTATAGGACTATATCATTGGTGCGATTTTTGTGTGTATACCTGTAAGGGATTTTCTGTACAGCACATTTTTCCTAACAACTCATGGCAAGAACGATATATACCTGAACTGGAATCTTATTTTGATGATTTCATTCTACTCGAAATTGTTACATGCAAGTACAAACCAACATACGTTATTTAAACAAAGTTATTTGTTACATTGTATTGACTTTATAATAAGTATAGTAGTCGATTTACATAATGAAGGATAAACGTTTGTGAGCACAGAACAAATGAAAAATACTTGATTAGCTGTATCAGAAAGAGAGGATGGGAGTGGTCTATAAATTTTTTAGTTGTTCCATAGCTCTTTCCACATGGATCCTCAAAGACGCAATACGCCTTGTTTCAACGAGCTCATAAGAACTTAGTTGGTCTTTTCCTCTAAGGAATGGCGATATATTTAATTTTATTCCTAACAAAATCAAATCATCCTCTATGTCGAAGCCCCTATCAGCCATTACAGAATACCACTTTCAAGTTTGTCAAGTAAGCCAAAACTGTCTAGTTAGTTATTTATCCGAAATTGATCCGGGATATAAATCTGATACAAATATAACAGCTCCAGATGGGGATATACCTATCAATCTCTTGTATGTCTTGTAATTTTTTTGTAGCTTGAAAATGTTAATTGTTGTAATTCAGGAAGTGATGGTTGCTCAACAAATATTTCAGTAGCATCTATTACAACTCTAGTCAAAGGATACTTTTCCTTGAAAGCATTAGGCATATTCGACTGAATCAAAGCTCTAGGAGGCCATAGTGGGATTTGTTTGAATTGTAAGTACGTGACACTGTAGATTGTGACACACCAAACTGATATGCCAGATCCTGTTCAAAGAGACCTAAGCGTAGACTAATTAGAAGAAGAAAAAATTCATCTAAAGGAGCTAATAATCTCTTTCGTCCTTTTTTTGTCTTGGATTCACCTTCTTTTCCAGCCGATTTACTGCTACACCAATAACTGAGATTATCAACAGCAGGTCCCAAGAAGTTATAGCATACCATCAATACTGACAGTGATGTAAAACCAGTATAGAATCTCACTTTAGCATCATCTTCACCAATACTTTTTAACCCAAATTTCTGTTTTTCTACTTCATCAACATACTCTATTCTTGATGTCTTTAGTTGCTCTTTTACGCTATTTAATTCCCTCTCCATTTCTGCAAGGTCACTCATACTCATGTCAGTGTTGACACCAACATCACGACAATGTTCAATACTTCCACTTTCTTCCTGAGCAGAAGAGTCAGTATACAACACGGTGTTCCGAATAAGACGTCTACGTGGTGTAGGCTGAGACACACGAGTTGGAAGGATTGGCAAATTTATTGATGGAACTTCGTCTGACCTCAGCATTCTGCCTCTGGAGTTTACAAAATGTTCACTACAAACCCGCGTGGATGGATTAAGTGGCAAATATTTCCTCCCTATCTTGTGAATCCATTCCTTTAACTGCTCCTTCCTTTTAAAGGTAGACGATGAAAAGTAAGGTGAGTTTCTCAATCCGATCTATTACTACAACCAGGCACAGCACAGAAATGAACCATAATCGTTATTCTAAATAACGCCCATGTCCCCCAAGCCGTAAATTCTATTTAACAGTAACTCATAAATGAATAAGTGCCATTGCCCAGCCTGTTTCGAAATAGGTTGGCCAGTTTCAAATCTGGCTGGCCTGTTTTAAAATGAGCTAGAAGTTGCAAACCAGGCTGTAACATATATATGTTGTGAACCAATTAGAAATTTGATCAGTTTTAAAACTGGTCAACCAGTTTTAAAATGGGTTAACCCGTTTTGAAACTGGCTGGCCCTTTTCACAGCCTTCAGGCTAGTGCACAAAAACTCTGAACAATTTGTAAGTGGGTCTGAACCAGTTTCAAAACTGGTTGACCTGTTTGGAAACTGTTCGTCCCATTTTGAAACTGGTTGTCCCATTTGGAAACTGTTCGTCCCATTTTGAAACTGGTTGTCCCATTTACAATACTTTCATTTTTAATTTACTCAGAGCCACACTATGGGACTATCTGTTGTTTGCTTCATTGTGATCTGCATGATGATCATGTGACTGATGCATTACATCATATGATGTCAACAATCATCACAGTGACTGTCCCTAGTGATTTCAGACATGATGGATTGTGTACAATACTTCATAAACGAAAGTCGGGGAAAGTTTTAAGAAAGGCAAGTGTACTTTCCTTAAGATTCAAGATTTCAAATACAGAGGCAGGAGTTTTACACACCTTGTCACTTTTGTTGCTGAAATGCATAGAATATGTAGCTACATTCACACACACTCAGACACATAAACATGGAAGGATGACCAACCAATTTCCAATGATGTTTTCCATTGTAAAGTTTGAAATGTGCAGTTACAATTGTTTGTCAATGCTGAAGTCTACACAACTCTGAAGCCTTTAAAACAAAATATACATGTATAGAAAAAAAGGTAACCCTATGACTGCTTTGTGGTGTCCAGCATTCAGTAATCATGGCTGTCTTTAACATACCTGAAACACAACAGCATACTATAGTTGTTATTTTGATTATCTACTCTCCTTACCTTTTAAAGGACTGTAGAACTTTAGGAATATATTTCTCGTAGAATAGCTAGCTATTAGTTTCAGTTTCTACGTATGCTACAAGCAGCTTTCTTTCTGCTGGTCAGCAGAGCTTAAGCGTGCAATCTATTACGTGCCATGCCCATTAATTGACCAAGCCCCCCCCCCCCCCCCCCCGAAAGACGCAACTCCCCTAACTAGATATACAATGCATACCTGCACATGTGACACGAGAATATTTATGTATATATATACTTTGAAGTTTGAACCTATGGGAAAGCAATCATAGGGATGGCCATAAAAAACCCACAGCAAGAATTACTGCAATGTTGTCAATTACACACTTGATTGAATGAATATCATCCTCTAATTAACATTTGATAGCCTGATTCCACTCTAATAGTCACAGTTAGTGTAGGTACATATATATTAAGATATCAAAAACACTTAATAACTCAAAACCATTCGATACCTTTTATAGAAAGAACATTACAAGATTTTTAAGAAGTTTCAAGTCAAGTCATATCAAGTATCAGATACTACTCCTCAAACCAATAATATACAAGACGTAAGAGAATGTGTTTTATCTTCACATGAGCTCATCTATTTTGTTAGTCTACTATAGATCCAGCTGCTAATCTAACATTTGATTTACGACTAACCCAGCGACAAAAGGAGGAGAGGTCACAAGTGGTATTACCATACACTCAGGTATTTTTTTATAGCCCAAAGGGTAGAGATCGGCAATAAATACATATACATAATTATTATTAATAATTGATCATCTTATTGTACATTTTATTATTCACACCACATAAATTCACATGTACGATAACGATGCCCACTTGCGATCCAGCATAGCGCTAAACCTTAAATCCTAGAACCTAAAGCACATAGTACCGTAAATCAGGAATATTTGGTCTCTAAAATATTTAGAATTTTTATTTTTTGTATGTATAAATTTTCATACGTGCGTATGTTATTATTTACAAATATCGTTTATTTCCGAATACCCGTTTATTTTTATTTTTAAATTTCGTACGCATAATGTTATACGAAAATTTTTATAGTACGAAATTTTCCCGAGTTATGGTATTATGTATGCATTATACATTCCAGTGCCACCTTAGACAGCACAGTGTTCATTCTTGTTGTACTTAATCTTTAGGCCACTCCAACTTACGTAAGTTTCTAGTTCACTGCCTGCCTGTGTCTGGGAATATTTAATTAAATAATGCGTGGTTTTATGAAGGAGTAGTTTTGTTTCCGTCTACCCTGTGTCATATCTGACCACAGGGTGCTATATCTGGTTTATAAACCTGTGGGTTTACTTTGATGTTTCGCATAATATGAAGATTTGCTAATACACAAAGTTGTTTATAGTTGTACACATGATTATCATTAATGAAACACCATGAACAAATTTCAAGTAGGACTGGTCTTATGATACTGCTCTTCTCTACTATTCTCAGGTTAAAAGTCAGATATTATATGAACCTGATGAACATGATGATTTAGATGATAGTGATCCTGATGATGATCTGAATATATGAAATAATGAAAGGATATTGATAGTAGATTAAACTTCAATTTTGTTGTAATGCATGTGTAATTTATATTTAATTTCTGAATATTTTTGTTTGCACACTAAAGGAAACTGTCAATTTTGTTTAATTAAAAGGAGTGGCTGTGTGGTCACTACCTATAGCTGCCTTAGCATGTATAGCACCAAAGCACCACCACTAATGAGCTGTCCTAGCATGCATAGCACAAGTAAGTATATATTTATAGTTTATGATAGCACTATCCAACAACAGATATACAGCACAAATGACAGAATGGAGATTATTTCAGATGTTTACAGTGTCCCACTCTCTCTCCAAGAAATGTGCTATTACTGCTTGGTAGGTCATTTAGAACAGTATCCTCAAGACCTGCTCTGTCTACTTCCTACCATGATAAGGCACAAGCTGTTTCTTAGACTTCCTGCTATAGATCTACATCAGCTTGAGAATTCTCCTGTTGCTAAAAACTTTGAAATGAATTACTATTGGAAGGCAATATATGAACATCACTTTAATTTGAATACCAATCACTTGATTGCTTGTATTTCACAAGATCAAGATGAGATTGGTTATAAGATTCTGTTCCTCAATGAGGTGATACAGAGTGTCACATCACCAATAGCTTACTATCCTTTATTCAGCAGCACAAGAAAAACTGGTTGTACATGTCATCTGATCTGTCCAAACCCTCTGGCTAAACTTTTAAGTGTTCATTTTTGCTTTTCGTTTTTCCACGAAAATCATCCCTTCGATACTCATGTAAAATCTGTATTTACTTCAAGTCGATTGAAATCTATTTGTCCTACACATAAATATGTAATTCCTAATCGTTTTGGTTCACTCTACGTTGGTGATCCTTGGACAAATTGGGATAGCCATGCTCTAACAAATGTTAAAATATTAGTCGATGTGTTTAACAAGACACCTCGATCCATCGAATGTGAGTATCATAATTTATCAAATCTTTTGCATTCTGAGAATGAGTTCGTCAAACAATTTTTTAAGGGTGTAATTTCGCTTACACTAACCTGTAGATCAGCATATTGCCACTCAGTGTTGCAAACTCAGGTAACATTCATTGATCTACCCAATCATGACCAAACTGATATTCTTGGAATTATACTATCGTCTAAATATCCTTCACTCAAGAGAATAGAAACTCTTGATAAATACCTCAGAGGGAGTTCTACAGCAGCAGCTCAATACATCCTTCGTCAGCAGCTGTATGCAATGGTTGGCTTTTTTGCCACAGGATTTGGATCTCCTCGAAATCTTCCTAATTTCCTTCCATACAGAGGACTGGAAGAGTTGGAAATAGGTTGTTTAACTGATGAAATGGAGATAAAAGAAGGTAAAACTGTTCCTGATCATGCATATCCTATGTCCCAGTTAGCAGCTATTATACAGAATCAAGATCAATTGAAGAGAGTTTCTCTACACGGATTGTATACACCAACACCTGGTTGTGATAGGCTAATAATAGCTCTTACTAGCTTGGCATGTAAACCTACTTTTAATATGCTTTGCATACAAGGGGTTGCATTTTATGATAGCAAGATTAATTCTCATGTAGTAGCACAATTGCTTGTTAGCTTCCTAACCTCCCCTACAATGCACGAACAATCATTAATATTTTGTGATGTGTCCTTTGTAGGGAAATGCAACAAATGTTTCACTGATCAAATCTCAATTCTTCCCAAGGAAAGCCAAGAACAGAAAACCATTTCACTAACTAGAGTCAGCCTAGGATTGGAAATAGTAGATGTATTGACACAGATTCCTCCAGTTTGCTTGAAACAATTCTTACTCAATAAAATTAATTCAATATCTTCTCTTGCTGCTTTGTGTAATTTACCTAACATTACAACCACTGAACTTAGTCTTGAAATGAAAACTATTTATGAGAACATGTGCATTGGTGAAGTTCTTTCACCTCTAGTGTTAAATCATAACATCAAGACATTAATAATTAAACTTGAGCAAGATATTCAATTATCTCAACAAACCAGTCTTGGTATTCTTATTTCTGAACATGCTAAACACTTTAAATCACTGAGATCTATTACTATTGAGCAAGTCTCATCTACATGTTTCAATGAACCTAACATTTCTGTGTTATATTCCTCACTTGTTGATTTAGCACAAGTTGTTCCTCTTGAATTGAAATTATACAACATGAGAGACCAGGTAAAGGTTCTTTATCACGTTTTTAAAGAAAGAGGAGCAATTCAAAAATTTCGTAAACTGGAATTAGCAGATCATTGCAGTGATGAGTATATTTCTCTTATGAATGATATAACTGAAATACATGTCGTCACAAATCACACTATGCTGTCACAGTAATTAATAATTTTATAGTTTTGCGCATTCTGCTAAATTGATGTACACATTATTTTTTGTGAACCAAAATTAATACAAAATGTTTAATTATAAAAAGATCTATAGAAAGTAAGTAGTTATATAGTCATAAATTGAAGATGTATATAATAATTATACAAGTAACTACATACTAATATCTGAACAATGGTGAAAACAACCATGCAACAAACCAAACACAAGAACGTTTACATCTACAAGCAGTAGTCTTGTCCCAGCCGGCATGGTAGGCTAACTTAATTGTTCACTGCAGTGGGAGCTGTATAGGGATCCAAACATACTGTTCCAATAACATTTGTTTCACTGTCATTCTTGTAATGCACATCAACTTGGGTAGTTTCCAGTTTTTACTTACATATTTGACTGCACAGTACTTCATAGCTACAATTCACATTTATGATATTCTTCCCACTACTAGCAATTCATTTCCCTGACATATCAGAAGTTAAAACTTCAAAGCACTTCAGAATTCCTAATACTAAGCTTAACTGCTAAGAACTTTAACTGAAAGTCTCAGAACAATAATTATATAATATTAATTATGGTTGTCTATAATTTCTTTAATTGATTTATCAAATGTATTGTGTAATAACAATAATAATACATGATAATTGATAAAGAACGCAGCTAAGTTTACAGCAGCTAAGTAAAAAAAACGTTTTGACATAAAAAGCCAAGAAGTCCTTTGAGAGTGCTGTTGGATAAGGTCGACCTTTATATCTTCAGGCTCATCTGATGTAGCACTTCTCTTCCAACAATAGATACCGTGGGCCTTTTGTTTCATTCATAACAAACATATTAACTTTGAAATAGTGTGGAACATTTAATTAAGGAGATATCAACTTTGTGAAGTAAAGGAAGTGGTTTAGTCATCAATTCATCACCATTATTCAAAAGAAGTACTAGAGTCTGTTTCTGATCATATCTTCAACCCATCTTTGATAATTAACATCATACATGCTGATATGTATCTCCTTTACCCCACTTTTTATTGTACCATCATGCAGAATCAACTATTTTAAATTCTCTATAGTCTATACTAAGGCTTTGTTTCTCATGTTCTGGAAGATTCCGAACCTTATGAGCATAATTATAGTGAGACACATTGGGTTATACACAGAGAAGCAAGCAAAGAATGTCATATAGAAAGTCAACAGATGACTCTGACTCTCTCTTTAGTTGTGGAAATGTCATCAGGTGACTCATTGTGTGCATATCAAGAAGTATTGTCCTAAAATGGACAAATCCTACTGTTGGTGTTGATTATTTAATCACCGTGAAGATCGTCCTGTTCCTTAAAAGATCATAAATCATTGTAAAGAACACACTCTCGTCAGTTTGTATGTTATCTGTATGCAACACAGATCATTATCCTAACACCTTTCGCGTTGGGATAATAATTAATCCGCGTTGCAAACAGATAACATACAAACTGACGATTCTTTTGTAAACACATGATCTCACCTGATCACATTGGGTGTGCCTGAGGGTGTGCCTGAGGGTGTGGGTTATTGCAAGTAAATGGCAGAAACTGGAGAGCTTACAGAGATAGAATGTATGAGTCTGTAACTTGCTAAAACAATGTATGTGGCAAATCTCTTTTCAATACGATTTTGATAAACTTCTTTCTCTACTCTATCAAGTCTTTAAATCGAAGCTTAAAGCATCTGGCTAAGATCTGTAGTGATTTTAGCATTTTCCATTCTAAGTAACTTTTCATACAGTTTACTTCGTTATAAAAACAACAGAGCAATAGAAGACCATGGTTTTGAACAGATCTGAAAGTTTAGCGGCTGTAGGAGGTATGCGTTTGAAGTTATAACTGTTCAAATTTTAAAAAAAAGTTGGGAAGGAATGAATGAATAACTTGCTAAAACAACGTCTGTGGTAAAATATTTTTCAATACGATTTTGATAAACTTCTTTCTCTACTCTATGAAGTCTTTAAATTGACGATTAGTTTTAAAAAGTTGGGACAGACAGACAGAATGAATGAATGACAGAATGACTACCAAAGTGCTAAAGATTCGCCCACGCGAATCTACATTCCCAAGACGATTGACCTCCCATATCACCTCCCATATCACCTAGCTCCCGAGTGTTTGGTAATGACGGCTGTCAGAGAAAAGATATTACTCGTTTTGATAGTATTACTTGTTGTGTGTTCTATTGTTTATTTATGGAGACTGAAAGGTAGTAATTTTTCAGAAATCCCAGGAGTAGATACAACCATTTATGCTAATACAGGCGATAATTCACCTGAGATATGGAAAAATGATAGCAATTTAGTTTCACAAATTAGAAGTGTTAATACAACTACTGATAGCAAGACAGAAAGTTTTTTACCATCACAAGTTGAAGTGAAACTCAAGAAAAGATTTCCAAATGCTATTATAATAGGGGACCAGAAATGTGGAACAGCAGCTTTGTATTTTATGTTATGCTCTCATCCTTTAATCAAAGGTCATATGGCTGAAATGATGTTCTTTGATGCACATTTTGAACGTGGATTAAAATGGTATATCAACCAAATGCCCAAGACTAAGAAAAATGAATTGACAATTGAGAGAACTGCAAAGTACTTTGTAATCTCAACTGTACCAAAACGAATTTATGACCAGTCCAAGAATGTGAAATTGATTTTAATAGTACGTAACCCAATTACAAGAACTGTATCAAACTACGTTCATCAGTTGACCCTTCATGTACCAAAAATGGAGAGGCAAACACATACTTTTGATAATACAATACTTCATCCTAATGGTACAGTAAATAGTGAGTCAATTGAGATAAATTATAGCATGTATGATGTTCATTATCAAAGATGGCGCAAGTGGTTTGATCAGAAACAGATACTTGTTGTAAATGGTGAGGAATTGATTACTAACCCAGTTCCACTACTACATGAAGTCGAGACTTTCTTGAATGTTTCACATTACTTCAACAATAGTATGTTTGTTATAAATAAAAAAGGTTTTTATTGTTGGAAAAGAAATCCTCAAGCAGAAAATCCTAAATGTTTAGGTAGCACCAAAGGTCGAACTCATCCAATTATTTCAAACAGTACACTGGATAAAATGAAAGAGTTCTTTCAACCACATGTCCAAAGTTTTTGTGAATTAGCTGATGTCAAATTTAATTGGTGTTCTTTAATATGAACAATGAAATTTAATCATTTTAATATAATTATAATTATAATAATTACAGTGGAACCTCTTTTTTCCGGATGCTGTACTTACGGGCACCTCCTTTTTTCTCCTAGATTTCCAGAGAGGAGGAGCCTTTTTAGCTGGTGAAAAAAATAAATAAAAGATATTTCCCTGGTAAAACAGCTAAAGATTCAACATAACGTACAATACACTGCAAAAATTAAACAGTTAAAATAACTAATTTATTGGTTAGTAGCTACAGTTGCAAGGAATAGCACAAATTTAATATATATATATAATCTATTATAATAATACCGTTGTCTGTCTATCTGTTGATATCACCCGCAACAAAGACCCAGAAAATTAGACATTGATGCCCACGCTTAGTCTCGCGGGCCACGACCTAATCCGAACGAGGAAACGGTCTGGTGACTCTCGTTGAAAGGTCATTGGCTACATCAGATTTAGTGATTGCTATTTACCGCATTCCACGCTTCGGTGTTAGTTTTCACACTTCTGTATGAATCAAAGGGAAAATGTCGTCAAAGAAGTTTGGTATAAAGAAATCTATTGAAATAGCAGTAAGGAAGCTAGGTTATAGTGAAGTTCGCCCTATCCAGGTGACCGTGATACAGAGGTTCATAGAAGGTCATGATATTTTTGTAAGTCTGCCGACAGGGAGTGGAAAGTCTCTTTGTTACTGGTCTCTGCCAGGAGCCTTTGATTATATCGCTCGCTTCTCCACGCTCACCGAGCAACACAAACAAACATCTCCATCCATATTTTCACAGCTACAATAATAATTATTAACCACTAATAATTGAAAGTGTTAAACTAACTGCGGATGTAATGAATACCGTCGGGACGGGACCCTCGCCTACGTGGCAAGGTAATACAAACTATAATTTCGAAATATAATATGCCAAAAGATTATAATTATCATTGCTCGTTTGTATGGTCATATAATAATGAGAATGTTTACTTCAGATTGTTTAGTTTGTGTATAAAACATATTAAGTTATAAAACCGTACTGGCATGTTAGTTTTTATAATAATATTATAATAGATATAGATATATATATATATATATAATATATATATATATAAATTATATAAACTAACATGTCACTACTTATTACTTAGTATGATTATACTAGTCTCTTCCTTGTCTATACTATAAGTCTTACATTTTAATCTCTGTATTATCTGAAAGAAGAAAGAAAGATCCTCAATTCGTCTTGTGAAATATTCCACAAAGACAGCATAGACAGGTCCTCAAAACTGCTGACGTTCGAGTAACGTGCACAGCACATGACTTGAAATTGAAATAGGCGGAGTTTGAAAGTAATGGAGAATGCTTGGAGCCAGTACTCGATGTTGTAGCAACCACTACCCAAATTTTGTTTGCTTTTATGTAGTGCTTTGCTAGCGATAGTCATGATACAGGAGTAGTTATGTTTTGATGTGTCCAGATGCCTCCACGAGTCTTCTCAAGTCTGGAAACAGTAATCGTGAGTTATAAACATTGTGATAACTTTATAACCGAAAGGTTTAAGAAGAATTCCTACGTTATTTTTTTTCCTTGTATAATTTGAAGTCTACCAGTACCTCTTTTGAAATGTCAATGTTTTTATTTTTCCAGAAAAATTGCTAACACACACACACACAGACACACAGACAAAACGATTACCGTACCCTTCCGCCTACGCTACGCGGCGAGGGTAATTATCAATCCATTGTGTAACGACCTTTCAACGAGAGTCACCAGACCGTTTCCTCGTTCGGATTAGGTCGTGGCCCGCAAGACTATATCCCACGCTTTGACGTGCGTATGCGCGTGTTGACGTGACGTTATAAAAGGAGGCGTAGACATGTCAACAATTTAGCGTTGTAAAGACGTTTGAGTTTTAAAGATGAGTAGTACTAGGGAGTGGGCGGATGCGACTCCAATCACTTTCAAAATAGAATATTATATAATATGACTCTAACCTGGTCTAATAGCAACCTGCATATCTTCTGATCAGCTTTATATTGTCCTGTAATTGAAGAAATATGGTTAAAATCGCCATTTTTGCAATCGCAATAAGTACAAAACCACGAAAGCCACGCCCACCAATCATGGCGTGCACCAAGTACAATGTATTTTGAGAAAACAAATAGAGCCGTTTTCTGAAAATTCATTTTACTTTTATACTTATAAGAGGCTGAAGAAAGCTGAATTGTGTAGCTTTTCACTGAAACCATAAAATCTACCTTTCTAGACACTATCAAACTCCGATCTTTCTCAGAGAGCAACTACAGTTACCCTGCCAGGGTTTCCCGCCTACTGCCCCCTCCACCACCCGAAGGGTGTGTTTAGCTTTGTTTCTGAAAATAATTATCAGTCAAAACATTTAGGCCCAATAACTATACCCCCGGGTGGGTGTGGCTTCCAAAATATACAGAATTGAACCAGATTGTATGCAGCAAGAAGCTGCCAAAACTAGAAACCGATTGGAGTTTCATCTACCCCTCCCCCTAGTACAACCTTAACTTTCTTAATTAATGCAACTGCTATAGTTTAACTGTTAAGGTAGTACTAGGGAGTGGGCGGATGCGACTCCAATCACTTTCAAAATAGAATATTATATAATATGACTCTAACCTGGTCTAATAGCAACCTTCATATCTTCTGATCAGCTTTATATTGTCCTGTAATTTAAGAAATGTGGTTAAAATCGCCATTTTTGCAATCGCAATAAGTACAAAACCACGAAAGCCACGCCCACCAATGATGGCGTGCACCAAGTACAATGTATTTTGAGAAAACAAATAGAAAGAAAATTCATTTTACTTTTATACTTACAAGAGGCTGAAGAAAGCTGAATTGTGTAGCTTTTCACTGAAACCATAAAATCTACCTTTCTAGACACTACCAAACTCCGATCTTTCTCAGAGAGCAACTACAGTTATCCTGCCGCCCCCTCCACCAACCGAAGGGTGTGTTTAGCTTTGTTTCTGAAAATAAACTATCAGTCAAAACATTTAGGCCCAATAATTATACCCCCGGGTGGGTGTGGCTTCCAAAAAATACAGAATTGAACCAGATTGTATGCAGCAAGAAGCTGCCAAAACTAGAAACCGATTGGAGTTTCATCGACCCCTCCCCCTAGTACAACCTTGAATACAAGGAGAACTAGAAACATAATTATACAAAGACAGAGAAGACGTTTGGAGACAGAAGAAGAAAGAGAGTTCAGGTGATCTTTGGATAGACAAAGACATAGCGAAACACGAAGAAGTTTGGAGACAGGAGAAGAAAGAGAGTTCAGGAGATCGTTGGATAGACGGAGACATAGAGAAACTAGAACAACACTAACTGATATAGAGAGAGAAGCCGAGCTAACATCTGATAGAGTCAGACATAGAATGAGAAGACACAGGATAAGTGAGGTTGATATAGATACAGTATATTACTTGGGACAAATGTGCCAGTATTGTGAATCTCTTAGGTTTCCTAATGAACAAAGAAACTGTTGTCATAATGGAAAGGTTTCTTTAACTCAATTGTATGAATACCCTGAAAGTCTAAAAGAATTGTTAATGGTTCCACACAAGATTCAACTAATTTTAGAAATAACATCAGAAATTAATAATAGTGCATTTGCATTTGCATCATTCCACAAGGTCATGATACTTACTGTTTCTGTATACATGGTCAGACTTATCATTGTACCATTACCCTGTATCCAAATGATAGTGAAGAATTACAGTATGGACAACTATACATTATTGAGGGTAGTCAAGCAATAAACAGACGTATGAATTTATTACCAAATAGTTCATGTACAAATGATGTTATGCGAATCATACAGAATGTCATGGATGAAATTAGTCCATATGCTGTTGCATATAAGTACATGCATGAAGTTGAGCAAGAAGAACAAATGTCTGCATAAAATTGCGTTTTTCTCCAAATAAAGTATTTGTGACTGCCATGGTTAACTCGGTCACTGTAGCTTTATCTTTTACATGATTGGGATGTTTAATATATCATTCTACAGCTAATTTAATGCTCTGTTCAGGCAAGACAATTTTTAAATGTTGTCACCAAAGCCACATATTATATGCGTTGTATACGTAGTTAAGGAAGTTGCGTCATTCCGGGGGGCTCGGTCAATTAATGGGCGTGGCGCGTAATATAACGAACTCAGAAACTAGCCATATAACTATTCTACCTGGAATATATTCCTAAAGTTCTACAAGATTCTTTAAAAGGTAAAAAGAGTAGATAATCAAAATAATAACTATAATAGGCTGTTGTGTTTCAGGCATGCCATGATTACTGAATGCTGGACACCATAAAGCAATCATACTGTGGGATACTTTTTTCTCTATAATTATATATACACATGTTTATGTATTTTAATATAATTAGACCAAAGTAGCTATGGTGTTAGATGTATGTATCCTGAACAACCAACTAATTGGTAAATCCTTGCAACTGTACTAACATATATATATTTGCTCTTTTAACAATTCTATTTTTACAGTGTATGCTCATAAGGTTCGGAATCTTCCAGAACATGAGAAACAAAGCCTTAGTATAGACTATAGAGAATGTTTAAAAAATAGTTGATTCTGCGTGATGGTACAATAAAAAGTGAGGTAAAGGAGATATATATCAGCATGTATGATGTTAATTATCAAAGATGGGTTGAAGAAACAGTCTCTAGTACTTCTTTTGAATAGTGATGAATTGATGACTAAATGACTTCCTTTACTTCACAAAGTTGATACCTTCTTATTAAGTGTTCCACACTATTTCAAAGTTAATATGAATGAAACAAAAGGTATCTATTGTTGGAAGAAAAGTGCTACATCAGATGAGCCTGAAGATATAAAGGTCGACCTTATCCAACAGCACTCTCAAAGGACTCCTTGGCTCCACATGTCAAAACGTTTTGTTACTTAGCTGCTGTAAAGGTGTTCTTTATGAATTATCATGTACTATTAATTATTGTTATTACAATACATTTGATAAATAAATTAAAGAAACCATATTTAGGTTTGGATATTGTAATTGTTGTTCTGAGACTTCAGTTAAAGTTCATTATTGTATTAACAATTAAGCTTAGTATAAGAAATTCTAAAGTGCTTTAAAGTTTTAACTTCTGACATGCCAGGGAAATGAATTGCTAGTGGGAGGAATTTCAATAAATGTGAATTGTAGCTATGAAGTACTGTGCAGTCGAATAAAACTGGAAACTACCCAAGTTGATGTGCATGCCCTACAAGAATGACAGTGAAGCAAATGTTATTGGAACAGTATGTTTGGATCCCTATACAGCTCCCACTGCAGTGAACAATTAAGTTAGCCTACCATGCCAGGGGGCGTCTTAGGCTGGGACAAGACTACTGCTTGTAGATGTGAAACGTTCTTGTGTTTGGTTTGTTGCATGGTTGTTTTCACCATTGTTCAGATATTAGTATGTAGTTACTTGTATAATTATTATATACATCTTCAATTTATGACTATATAACTACTTACTTTCTATAGATCTTTTTAATAATTAAACATTTTGTATATATTAATTTGGGTTATTTAGCAGAATGTGCAAAACTATAAAATTATTAATTACTGTGACAGCATGGTGTGATTTGTGACGACATGTATTTCAGTTATATCATTCATAAGAGAAATATACTCATCACTACAATGATCTGCTAATTCCAGTTTACGAAATTTTTGAATTGCTCCTCTTTCTTTAAAAACGTGATAAAGAATCTTTACCTGGTCTCTCATGTTGTATAATTTCAATTCAAGAGGAACAACTTGTGCTAAATCAACAAGTGAGGAATATAACACAGAAATGTTAGGTTCATTGAAACATGTAGATGATACTTGCTCAATAGTAATAGATCTCAGTGATTTAAAGTGTTTAGCATGTTCAGAAATAAGAATACCAAGACTGGTTTGTTGAGATAATTGAATATCTTGCTCAAGTTTAATTATTAATGTCTTGATGTTATGATTTAACACTAGAGGTGAAAGAACTTCACCAATGCACATGTTCTCATAAATAGTTTTCATTTCAAGACTAAGTTCAGTAGTTGTAATGTTAGGTAAATTACACAAAGCAGCAAGAGAAGAGATTGAATTAATTTTATTGAGTAAGAATTGTTTCAAGCAAACTGGAGGAATCTGTGTCAATACATCTACTATTTCCAATCCTAGGCTGACTCTAGTTAGTGAAATGGTTTTCTGTTCTTGGCTTTCCTTGGGAAGAATTGAGATTTGATCAGTGAAACTTTTGTTGCATTTTCCTACAAAGGACACATCACTAAATATTAATGATTGTTCGTGCATTGTAGGGGAGGTTAGGAAGCTAACAAGCAATTGTGCTACTACATGAGAATTAATCTTGCTATCATAAAATGCAACCCCTTGTATGCAAAGCATATTAAAAGTAGGTTTACATGCCAAGCTAGTAAGAGCTATTATCAGCCTATCACAACCAGGTGTTGGTGTATACAATCCGTGTAGAGAAACTCTCTTCAATTGATCTTGATTCTGTATAATAGCTGCTAACTGGGACATAGGATATGCATGGTCAGGAACAGTTTTACCTTCTTTTATCTCCATTTCATCAGTTAAACAACCTATTTCCAACTCTTCCAGTCCTCTGTATGGAAGGAAATTAGGAAGATTTCGAGGAGATCCAAATCCTGTGGCAAAAAAGCCAACCATTGCATACAGCTGCTGACGAAGGATGTATTGAGCTGCTGCTGTAGAACTCCCTCTGAGGTATTTATCAAGAGTTTCTATTCTCTTGAGTGAAGGATATTTAGACGATAGTATAATTCCAAGAATATCAGTTGGGTCATGATTGGGTAGATCAATGAATGTTACCTGAGTTTGCAACACTGAGTGGCAATATGCTGATCTACAGGTTAGTGTAAGCGAAATTACACCCTTAAAAAATTGTTTGATGAACTCATTCTCAGAATGCAAAAGATTTGATAAATTATGATACTCACATTCGATGGATCGAGGTGTCTTGTTAAACACATCGACTAATATTTTAACACTTGTTAGAGCATGGCTATCCCAATTTGTCCAAGGATCACCAACAAAGAGTGAAGCAAAACGATTAGGAATTACATATTTATGTGTAGGACAAATAGATTTCAATCGACTTGAAGTAAATACAGATTTTACATGAGTATCGAAGGGACAATTTTCGTGGAAAAACGAAAAGCAAAAATGAACACTTAAAAGTTTAGCCAGAGGGTTTGGACAGATCAGATGACATGTACAACCAGTTTTTCTTGTGCTGAATAAAGGATAGTAAGCTATTGGTGATGTGACACTCTGTATCACTTCATGGAGGAACAGAAACTTATAACCAGTCTTGTCTTCATCTTGTGAAATGCAAGCAATCAAGTGATTGGTATTCAAATTAAAGTGATGTTCATATATTGCCTTCCAATAATAATTCATTTCAAAGTTTTTAGCAACAGGAGAATTCTCAAGCTGATGTAGATCTATAGCAGGAAGTCTGAGAAACAGCTTGTGCCTTATCATGGTAGGAAGTAGACAGAGCAGGTCTTGAGGATACTGTTCTAAATGACCTACCAAGCAGTAATAGCACATTTCTTGGAGAGAGAGTGGGACACTGTAAACATCTGAAATGATCTCCATTCTGTCATTTGTGCTGTATATCTGTTGCTGGATAGTGCTATCATACACTATAAATATATACTTACTGAAGGTATATAGGACAGCTCATTAGTGGGGCTGCTTTGGTGCTATACATGCTAAGGCAGCTATAGGTAGTGACCCGCACAGCCACTCCTTTTAATTAAACAAAATTTTTGCTTTTATCAGCCATTCTAGGAGTTTTAGTATTTGCTGATAAAGAAATTGAAAAGGTATATATATGTTGTTCCTTATTTCATCGCTACCTTTGCCTTTTCCTGTCAGTATAATTATAAACATGAATATCTAATCAGGTTATTTCTAAAGTAATGTTGTTTTAGCTATGTGAATTAATAAACAAAAAAAAGACTGTTTGAGACATGATAGTGGTCTTCTCACTAATGCACCAGCATTTCATAATTTACATGAATTTCTCTGATTATTAATTAATTTATGTAAAACACTCAAGAGAAGACTGTAATCTTTTTGCAGCTGTTAACACCAGGTGATGAAGTGACTCATCACTACATTCAACATGCTGAGAGAGAGAGAGAGAGGATATGTATAATTATATAGTAATAATCACATAATGTTAACAAATTACACATTTGTGGAGTTGGGGTTAACAAAATAATTTTGTTGGCTTCCCGTACAAACGCCACATTTTTTTCAAACCAATTTTGTTCCACAAATGTGGTTTTTACAATCAAGTTGGCTGTGGGGGTTCTTTCGTTATTCAATTCATAAGGCAATACTCTGCTGCTTGATATCCTGCCGATTGTTATCCGGGATTACCATCATATGTCAAAGTATTCCAACAAGGTTTTGGGATTGCTTATAATGTCATATTAATTGTACTGAAATTGATACTTACATGTATGTAGTGTTATATGGATGTACTGTTTTTCTATGGAACTACATTTATAATCCAAGGTTAACTATGAATATCCCTCATGTGGACCACTTTTCATCCCTGGTCCCTATGTCCAGGAATGTCCCAGGTATGAATCCACTTTTCATGTCATAATCCCAGGTCAGAGTTGTCCCTGCATCCAGGGAAAACTTAGGATGTCCCAGGTGTGGACCCACTTTTCGTATCATAATCCCAGGTCATAGTTGTCCCTGTGTCCAGGGAAAACTTAGGATGTCCCAGGTATGAATACACTTTTCATGTCATAATCCCAGGTTAGAGTTGTTCCTGTGTCCAGGGAAAACTTAGGATGTCCCAGGTGTGGACCCACTTTTCGTATCATAATCCCAGGTCATAGTTGTCCCTGTGTCCAGGGAAAACTCAGGATGTCCCAGGTGTGGACCCACTTTTCATATCATAATCCCAGGTCAAAGTTGTCCCTGTGTCCAGGGAAAACTTAGGATGTCCCAGGTATGAATCCACTTTCATGTCATAATCCCAGGTCAGAGTTGTCCCTGTGTCCAGGGAAAACTTAGGATGTCCCAGGTGTGGACCCACTTTTCGTATCATAATCCCAGGTCATAGTTGTCCCTGTGTTCAGGGAAAACTCGGGATGTCCTAGGTGAGGACCCACTTTTCATATCATAACCATTTGATTGCAATTTTTGAATTTCTCTCATATTGTGCAAGTCACAGATGTATAGTAGAAAGAAAACGAATGTAATCCTGTTTATTCGTCTTGTCATCCGAGCATATCTTGACATCTACGAGAAGCATTGCCCACACACCTCTGTGTCCACCTACACCTTAATGATGATGTATGTGCGTACTCCCTCCTTCTTCCTGGATAAACATTTTTTTTAACACCACTGTTGGCACAAAAAAGTATAGGAAGAAAGCAAACAAGGATGGTGCTGTCCGATTGTTTTTCCAGTTAGAAAATGAAGGTCTGGGAAAGACACTTGAGATTGGTGGGACTAAAGGCACAACTTTGGTAGGTGCACATTGATAATCTGTGTAACAATTAAGTGTATGCACTATGCAGTGTGTTTAAATATATATCTATTTATCTGTATATATATATATATATATATATATATATATATATATATATATATATGTATTAGTTAAAGCACCGGTGCGAGTGCTGTATGGGAAATATAGCACGAGGGGTGGGGTCGAGAAGCCTCATACAGCATGAGGCGAAGCCGAGTGCTGTATGAGGCTTCGAGACCCCACCCCGAGTGCTATATTTCCCAGTACAGCACGAGCAAGACGGTGCTTTAACTGTTTTATAGAGATGGCTACCAAGGAAAATTTTACTAGTGTGAAATTGAACGAATCTCGCAAGCGAAAATGTCTATCTTTGGCTCATCGTCAATCAAAAAAGGCTGCTGTATTACCTCTTAGTGAGTGGAATAGTAGATGTTTTTGTGATCCCATTGGGTCCTGTGAAAAGCAGCAAAAGGAGTTATTCCAAAAAACACTGAAATAAGTACGCAGTGAGCTGTAAGAAATTTCAATGCATGGGCCACTAACCGTTCTATCATGGAACCAACTGATATCGTTCCCTCAGACTTTTTACAGTCCCACGACGCAGACCTGGTTTGTAAGTTGTTGTGCCGTTTTGTTTTAGAGACAAGAAGGGTGGATGGAACACCATATCCACCAGCGACTTTGAGATCTCTAGTAAGTGGACTTAACCGAGTATTGCAGTCTAACAAGGCACCTTTTTCTGCGCTGGATAGGAGTGACAGCAGATTCCAAGACCTTCAGAAAACCTTAGATTCACACAGCAGTGAGTTGCATAGACAGGGCATTGGTGCAGTGATAGAAAGTGCTAAATCAATAGATCCCGTGCATGAAGATATATTTTGGCAGAAATATCTCCTTGGTTATTGTACTCCTAAAGTTCTGCAACGTACAGTACTCTTCTATGTTGGTCTTAATTTTGTTCTCAGAGGTGTGCAGGAACAGTATGATCTGGTGCCTTCCCAGTTTATTCGTGTACCACAAGACAAGAATTTTTATGATTCATCGGTGTATTACAAGTATATTGAGTACATATCAAAGAACAATCAGCATCATTTCAAGGATATCAATACAAAGAGCAAAGTCACCTGTGCTTATGCTTTGCCTGGGAACAAACATTGTGTTGTAAAACTCTTAGACACATACCTGTCTCTTTTACCATTAGATGCTCCTCACTTTTACATGCGAGTTTTAGATAAGTTTCCTGCTGATCCTACAAAAAGTTGTGCAACAAAACGAGTTGGTATAAATCTGTTGAAAAATATTGTTTCAGAATTGTGTGCTCAATCAGGTATTGAAGTGTATTATACCAATCATTTACTTCGAGCCACAGCAATTACACGTATGTTTAACAGTGGGATACCAGAAAAAGTCATCGCTGAAACTTCTGGTCATCGAAGCACAAAGGCTCTCAGGCTCTATGAACACACATCAGAACAACAGAAACAAGATGTTACTAAAATTATTAACAGTACTGATACTACAATACAGGCTGTGGAAGGTGTGGGAAATCATGATTTAGACAAAAAGAGTCTTGATAATAACCCTGATGTTCTCCCATATGAAGATGCTGCTTAGTCTATTGCTCCTCCAAACTTTTCTGGTAACTTCAGTAAATGTACAATAAATGTTTCATTAAAGTAGTTAGGAATTTTGCTCTGCATTTTGTTTAGAGACTTTTTTTCTATTTTGTTGAGTAATGGAAACTTGTTATCATTGTTGTGTGAAGTAGTGATAGTTATGTAAACTTGTGGCTGTAATAAAGTGGTAATCTAAAATTCACGGGTATAATATAGAACAGTTCTCAGGAAATTATAGAACACTTCCCAGGAAAGTGTTCTTTATATGGAATATATAGCACAGTTAAAGCCTTTGATCTTAAGTGGCATCATACTATAAATATAAATATAAATATATATATATATATATATATATATACTATAGTTGTGGGCAGTGGTGTGGAAACAGTCAGTCATGCAAGACATTGTCCGATAAATCTAGTGAATGTCCAATAAATTGAAACTGAACTGTATACAAAGTATATTGGGAGGACAAGAGTGGTGAAAAGGTCAAAATGTCCAGCAGTTGGCTCAAAGTTTCCACACCCTTGGTTGTGGGAAACATCAAAGTACCGACAGGTTGTATATACGCAATATACACCTAACCACAGGTGTATGTACAACCGCAGGTGTATATTAAGCAGCTATAATGATATTCACTAGGTAAAGTATATCTATAATGATATTCATACACATATTGCACATGCGCACATCAGATACTGAAAGGTCATGAAGAGAACACGTAAATGCTGCCTTTCATTGAAAAAAAAGGAAACAACAGAAAGAACAGCGCAGCCAAACAACTAGGTTTTCGTTTCTGTCACATTTGGAGATTGGCAAGTTGAAGAAAAAAGTTAGAGTACTCGTCACAGACACGTAAGTCCTCAATCGTTACTTGTCGACACATATCCATCCATCAAGCTATAGAATATATTATATATACCCTTCTCGGTGTATATGGCGAATATACAACCCTCGCCCCTTGATATCAGCCCTCGGCTTCGCCTCGGGCTGATATCATAGAAATTACATTACCAGTATTGTAGTGATTGTTTCACTTTTATCATCTAATAAAGTATTTTCCTTGAATATAGTGTATCTCCGAAGTCAAGCAATAAAAGGCCAAATGATTTTGGTGAAGCCTCACCAACAAAGGTTGCCAGAAAATCTTCTCGAAAGAGTACCGCTTCACCAAATGTCACTCCTAAAAAGTCCAACAAAACTCCACAAAAATATATGCAGTGACCTTATTGGCAGGAGGAGATTAATTAATCGAGTTTTGTGATTGGTTATCATATGCATACATGCAAAATGTACACTCATTTTAATAAAGTTAGAATTTGAGTACAATAAGACATCTGTATTGTGCTATCCCAAGTTATCTCCAGTTGTCAATGGAAACAGCACTCTATATACATGTATCTATTGGTAATGAATGCAATGGTATCCTTGTTTACCCACTACTGCCACTACTGACATAGGGGCAATCCTGAGATATCAAATAGTATTCTGGGATTTGTATATGGTATCCAATCTGAGATATTTGTTTATCTGTAGTGACATCTCATGATTTATTTGTATGAAATTGCCCATTGTATCTTGGGATGATATATGGCACATCCCTCATATCCTAAGATTTGTATGGAATTAAAGACCTGGGATCACTGAAGTATTTTATCACATGTGGGCACTACTGGGATATCCCTTGCTATCTTGGGATTTGTATATGTTATATCCCAAGCAATCCTGAAAACTCTTGTTTGTTTGTAATGACATGTGCACATCCCATCATATCCTGACATTTGTATGGAATTCAAGATCTGGGATCACTGAAATATTTTATCCCTTATGGGCAATCCTGAGATATTCCATGCTGTCTTGGGATTTGTTGGCAATTATTATCCCTTATGGGCAATCCTGAGATATTCCATGCTGTCTTGGGATTTGTTGGCAATTATTATCCCTTATGGGCAATCCTGAGATATTCCATGCTGTCCTGACATTTGTATGGAATTCAAGACCTGGGATCACTGAAATATTTTATCCCTTATGGGCAATCCTGAGATATTCCATGCTATCTTGGGATTTGTATAGGTAAACCAATGGTTAATTCTTGTATACCTATGCTATCTTGGGATTTGTATAGGTAAACCAATGGTTAATTCTTGTATACCTAGGTATACTTTGACATTTGATGGTAATCCCGGATAGTTGTGATCCTGCCATAGGAATCCTACAAATTAAGTTATGCAGAGGTACTTCTTGTGTAACAAGTTTTTGGGCAGCTTTCTGAGCAATAACAAATACTAAGTGACTTTGATACATGCTGTAGCAATATAAACAAGTTGTAATAGTGAAACTGAGTAGCCTATTTCTCACCATTGTTCTTGCATTTAGAACAGCTTTAGATGTGTCCACAGTGATCACAATAATATCAGTATCCAGTTCTGTGCACCAACGAACATTCTGTGAACCAAACATCTCCGTCATCAAATTCATTACTCTGCCAACAAATACAAACTCTTTAAACTATTACTAAGAAATGAATAATAAATCGTGACCTAATTTACTAAAACAGACACATACAGCAAATAATCCAACGCAATTGCCCATCATTCCACCAATTTGTGCAGGAAGTCAGTACCCAGCAAAAGCTATTACTCTTGCTATGTACATACCAAATTGCAGTGAGGAAATGATGAGTATATTTAAGCTATAACAACTGTGTATCTAAGGTGAAGTTCAGATAATCCTAGCAAGAGAATATTCTCACATCACTTATATACATACCAATGTTGTTAGTACATCATAGACTGTAGTAGCTAGGCCTGCAATTGCATCAAGAACCATCATAATATACAGCTTAAGGCTGTGTGACAGTGGCGATGGTAACAATATCACTGCATTTCATAATTAAGCATGTGCATGATCATTAAAAAAAATGGCAGATAATTCCCTCTCTGTGTATGAAACTACAGTGCCTCTCAATGGATGTAGTATAGTTAGATACGGAAGTATTTTGGATTCACTTCTCTAAATGGCAAATAGGTTGTGCATAACAAGAAAAAAAGAACAGAATTCTATTGCCGTGTTAATGATGCCCAAAAAAAAAGAGTACAATATAGTGTAAATACTAGCAAACACAGATTTCCTTACTTTTCAGGGAATGGAAGATCTCTTTTCTTGTGAATTAATTCTTGTTTTACTTCTGCAGCACCTAAAATAATACCAAAAAATAACCATTAATTAACATATTTGTAGCCACAAAAGTATAACAATGTACCATCAGATCTGCACATTCAATTAGTACAGATGAACCAAGGAAATAAAATTATATCGAGAAACATTATCCATATGACTGCTTTCCAGTGACCATGTATCAAATGTTGCTAATGGCACTAGTGTCTCTACCTTTCTGTGTACTGTGAAACTGGAGCAAGTTTAACTGCAGTCTAAGTACACAGATCTTTGATGAAACTGAAGTACTTCTTTAAATGATGACTTCCTCATGTCTGAAACTCGACAACTTATTTTAGATTCTTGTATCGTTTTTATACTGTTTCTCTGCTATGCTATATTAGTTGTAGTTTTCCATTCTTCCTAAATATTCCTGGTGGTCTGTAAGCTCGAGCCAGCATTCTTTTACGCACCACGCCCATTAATGATCGAGCCCACTGGAATGACAACAGCATATATATATATATATATTAAAACCCGTTGAAAGCAATCATAAGGATGGGCCTACAGGCCATAAAAAGCCCAAAATTGAATGTTGGATAACAGATTCTGATCATGTGTGGACAGTCTGGAACTAAACCACAGCAAGGTTTAGTAAGGGGCATGTTGGTCAAAACGAAGTCACACTAACAAATATTCAAGCCATTTCAGCTCTGATATGTTTCTGCCAGCTGCCCACACTCTCTAACGAACAAAAAGAACACTCCCTTTTGCGTATTAAAGTGTGTGGGTCACACAGTCAATTATCTTGTAACCAGAAGCCACATACAGCGATACAAACTCAATAGAATGGACAAACTTAAGAGAGAGTATGGAGTAGTGCTATATACCTAAGACTCCTGCTACAGTTCACAAAGTTATTATAGATGCTATTGTATTTGCTTCAGGATCTACAGGTCCAGTCTGAGGTAACTTCAGAGTTCCTTCTTGAAGGAATTTTGTAGTTTGTCTTCATTCGTCTGTGATGACAAACTTCCTTTTGAAATTGACTTACTGTAACGAAGGCTCTTTTGCCTGTTATTGACTATTCTATAATTTAAACTTTAATTATAATATTAAATAAAGATTTTAACCTAGTTGAGTTGATGTTACAAAGTAAAAAAAATCAATACTAAAATCCAAAAGGTAATGAAAGGTATCACAATCTTGTTTCTGTTTTTGCAAACAATGGTCATTTGAGAGGGTTGCAGATTTTGAGCTCCAAGTGTATTTATGAGCGTACAAAAACAAAAAAAAAAGATAACAGAGTAGAATTTGAACCAGGGGGCCTTTAATGTATGTTGTTACAAAAAAGAAAAAAACATAGCAGGAGTCAAACCAGGGACATCTACATGTACCTCAAAAAAAAAACAAACAAACAACGCTTGTTTATTTATTCAGTTGACAACACTAAATGGGTCAATAAAAGTTTTGCAACCTGGTCAGTATAAGTATGCATTAGCCTCGTACCCAGGCTCTTTAGCATGGCAGTGAAAAACAGCCTGGATTCAACTGTTTGTGCACACCCTAATTAATGTATTAATTTCCCAGATTTCTGAGGCAACCATGGAACTAAAGTACGTTCAGGTTGAGTTGGCACCAAACTAAAAAATAATATCATTTAGTTTGGTGCCAACTCAACGTGAACGCACTTTAGTGTATTTCACTTAGCTGAAAATAGGTAGTATAATCAATATGGCTACTTTTGATTCATTGATCTCTGTTCTGTACAGCACTTTGGATATCCTCGTTCCAAACAAGGAACAGATATTGGCTATTGTATCACAAACTGACACACCCTTTAGTGACCACATGTTATTTTGCATGTTAATTAGCATATGCACAACGAGTTGAATCCAGGCTTTTTTTTCTCTGCCATCTTTTAAAGAGCTTGAGTAGGAGGCTAGAGCATGCATGCGAAATGTTTCTGCTTGATATGAAACTGATCAGGCATATTCTTACTTTCAAGTTTCTTCGTATCCGTTGATAGTTTCAAAATTACTGATAATACTGCATCAGCATACATATCATTAACACCATCAGATACCCACTATAAATAATGCATTGATGATAAGTCAAAATTATTGTATACATAATTACATGTATTGTACATATAACATTTTCAATGATGAAAATAATAATGCATGCATGGGCAGTACTTCAGGCAATTCAATAACTTTAAAGGTTTCAAATTCCAACTTGCTTACCTGAAGAAAATAGTTTATAAGAAATCAACAAATACCAGACATAGTGTTCACTACTGTCAAGAAATCAGCAAGGTAAGCTTGGTAACATATATGCTTGTCAGTATCACTAATACGATTCTTATAGCACTTTATAGGAAATGTATCAAATGCAAGTTGGTGTCAAAGAAACCTAATGACTGCTCATCCTGGACACCAGATTTCATTGGCTTATTACACATAAATTCAATTCACATTATAAAGGACATGTACATGCAATTGTACATGTACTAAATTAATCATCATTTTGCAATCCTTTACCTCAATTGTGACCGAGTCAAAAGAATGACATATTGTAATAGCACCATCAAACATCTGTGATATGAATGTCAGTCTTGAGAACCATGCATGAAATTCATATACATGTACAGTGCATGTCAATAGTAAGTCAACATACAGTACAGTAGTTACTCATTAGTTTCATTTTCACCCTTCAGTGTTTCAACAGTAGTTTTGACATTAATTAGTGTACTTGTCAATTCAACACCACAGTAGTGAGATAGTAATTACTGACTGTACTGACAGTAGAACCAACATAATTACTGCTACTGTATGGCGACATTTTATTGACATATACATGTGTATACATACATACCAGTAGTATCACCATCGGTACTAATGTTAATACTACAATTAGTAATATATACTACCATTAGTAATAGTAATATTAGTAAAGTCAGGACTAATGGTAGTATTACTATTAGCATTATCCCAAGCACTAACTTCAGTATAACAATTAGTACTACTAGTAATATATACTAACATTATTATTAGCAATGTTAGTACTAATACATTGCAAAAACTAAATCGTTAAAATAACCATTTTATTGGTTAATACAGTTGCAAGGAATAGCATGAGTTTAAATTTAGACTGTCAATTGTCATAGAGGATGTTGTGGCTACAAGCATGTATGTTACTACAACATAGTGTGTACCATGTATTGAAAGATATAAATTAAATTATGTGTTTACAGGTTTACAAATCCTTTTCATGCGCAGATACAATTACATGTACTTTAGTATAAATTATACTAAATCTTTGACATGAAATACGAGTAGACAGCACCTTAAAATTGTATAGCTTCAATTGTTGTTGATTATAATTAGTACAAAGTATCTATGGTATTATATGTATTTATCAAGAGTAACAAACTAATTGTTAAATCCTTGCAACTGTACTAACCATTAAATTAGTTATTTTAACTATTTTGTTTTTGCAGTGTAGTAGTACTACATGCACCATTAACATTAATCAAAGTTAGGGCTGGAACAACTAGTACAATTAGTCGATTAGTCGACTGCTGTCGACTACGATTTTTATTAACTAATTAGTCAGTTCAATATATCACGTGCTCTTGCGCATGCGCACTTATATTTTTGTACTTCATTGTCTTGAAGGATAACCACGAGATTGAAAATGGCTAGTAGTTGTAGTGTTGGTGCTGGTGCTGGTGGTTCTGGGTTGAAGCATGTGAAAAGATCACCTTGTTGGAAGTACTTTGATAAGTCCTCGATTGAGAACAACGATGACAATCCAAAATCAATTGTGCGTTGCAAGTTATGTAATGACGAACTTACTTTTTACCACTGTAATGATTAAGCATCTTAAAACAACATACAAGTGACACTGAAAGCGAGTTTGAAAACAAAAACATGGGTGAAATAACTGTGTACATTTTCTTTGTGTTTTCTATTCATGTTACTTTTCTAAATTTTTGCTGTTTTACTGTTGATTGTTTTGATAATGCTATATTTGTGGTCAATTAGTCTACTAGTTGAGTAAATTAGCTGACTAGGGATTTTCCCTAGTTGTTCTAGCCCTTATCAAAGTATATTAGTAGTGTACAATAATGATAGATCCAAATGCTATATAATGTATACTAAAATGGATCACTTGGAAAGGACAGTAGGAAGAGTAAGGTAAGCATTGAATGAAAATTGACTGACCCTCCCTTTCACATGTAGACACACCCATTTTATCTCTCCCTAAATGTCAGATTCAATCTCAACCCCTTGCTGTAAATTACAATAATCATTATTCTGTTTAGTCTTTAATCATGTTCTATCTACACTTACTCTGAGAGCCTGTTGTCCATGAACCATGATAGGCGTTGTGTCAGGTGATAGTTGAGTGAGATAGTGTAACAATAAATGTGATGGAACTGTGCAGTGTAACTTCTGACGCTATTAATTATAATATAGAAAGATAACAAATTGAATACAGAACTAATGTCTAAATGTAAATGCGAAAGTTACATCAGGTGAGAAACTTAACACAAATTCATACTTGGGTAGTTAACACATACTGTACATGTAGGTATTTACATTAAATATGTATAATTGTGTACATGTAATTTTCAATTATAGTAACATAGTATAGAAACAATTCCGAATGGAAACTGTGACGAATATAAATTTATATTATGAACCAGATTTGCTAAATTGCCCTGCCAAGGTATTGATACTACCTAAAGCTCATGATATTCAATGAATACATCAATACAATTATCAATACATATTGCACATCACAAATTGTGAAATATTATATAGAACATAAATGCTTTGATATAAGCTTTTGTTGTATTAACTATCCTGGTTAACCAGATGAACTTCCACACGGTAATTAAGGCATGGGTCCACTAATTTAGAATTAAAATAGCACAGTGATACAAAGTGTTTTTCCTGGTAAAAGATGAATGAAACAAGTTGGAATTAAAAGATAAACCTTCAATCTTCCATAGAATGTTTATATGAAGATGTTTTTTTGTTAAAAATATTGAAATAGTCTTCACGCAATTGCATTAAGGAAACCAAAGCAGGTTTTTCTTTCCTGTGTGTTTCATGCTGTGAAAATGACCACAGATGTTCCTGTTCCTCTTTGTTCGATTTTTGGTGTGGAAGGATTGGATGTCAGGTGTTCTGGTACTGTCAAAAATGTGCTTTCTCTGAGCACATGTAGGAAGTCTTGACCCTCATAACTTTCTTCGTGGTTAATTGATAGTTCAATATAGCAAAAAGGACACCACTAACTAACTTCTAAACACTCAAACTACCTCTACGTTTGCCTGGAAAGTATCCAGCTTAGCTCTTACTTCAGATTTTGATCCTTTAAACAGGCCCATGCCTTAACTACCTTGTGTTCCAGAATTATTCAGATGACTAGAGCAAGCCCACATACACGCACATATATGTCATGAACTAAGTATGATGTACTTTTAAAGGGTTATAGGCATGGCATAACAATGCTCATGAGAAAGAATATGTTTATGGCCCTTGGGGCCATCCCTATGATTGCTTTCCCACACGTTTGATGTATGTTTATAATTATAATTATATAATTTATATTCTTGTGTCACTTACATGTATGTGAGTATACATTGGCATCATTCTGGGAGGCTTGGTCAGTTAATGGGTTTGGCACGCGCTCTCGAGCTCTGCGGACCAGCAGAAAAAAAGTTGCTTGTAGCTTACGTACAAACTGGAAGTAATGGCTAGCTATTCTACCTGAATTATATTCCTAAAGTTCTACAAGGTCCTTAGGAGGTAAAAATTAAATATAATAGGCTGTTGTGTTTCAGGGATGATAAAGTCAGCCATGATTACTGAATGCACCACAAAGCAGTCATAGGGATACTTTTTTCTTTGTTTAAGATAAATAGAAATACAGAGAAAAAGATATCCCTATGATTGCTTTGAGGTGTCATTCAGTAATCTTGGCTGATTTCTTGTTCCCCATTTTAACTTTTTAAAGTTTCTGGTAGACATTTAGATATACATATGTAATTTCAGCTACAAAACCTATTAGGTCCAGTTTGTACATAAATTACAAGCAATGTGGTCTGTGAAGCTCAAGCACATGTTCTCTTACATGCCATGGCAAATATTGACCAAGCCTCAGAAATGATGCACTTCTGTAAGTACTTATACAACGTGCATGTGACATAAGACAGTGGAAAAGCAAAAAAAAATTTTTTCCTGGATTCATAATTATACAAATGTAGTCTTCAAAGTTGACAATGACTTGTTATTGCATATGTACTTAAGCGATCGTGCTAGCAAAAATTGGTCATCTGGTGCACAATAATTTGATCAGATGTATACAAATTAATACTTATTATTTAGCCATTTTCTGTAGCAAACTAATGATCTTAGGTATGCAAAAATATCCACCTGGATATTATATTTCATTGATATCCTATACAAATCGCAAACAGGTAAGAATAAGCATCCGATCACATAATATAACTACAGTTATGTACAATAAGGACAAAATCTTTCTTAGCCACTGATTTCAGTGATGTAGTCCAAAATGCAGTCCAAAATACAGTCTTCATGAAGCTACCATGTACATGCACACTGTACCCATTCTATGCCAATCCCAAATTCAATATCTTCCTCAAAGTCTTGAAAGCATACACAGCATTTATCACCTGAAATATCATCATCCTGCAATCCTGCTAACATATATATACATATTGGGCTACAATGATACTAGCAACAATTGTTATATTATGGTACATGTCACCAGTGTTTCCCACAGGATTTTAGTGAAGCGCTCACAATAGACCCCACCCATTGACCCAACCCATTTGTTTCGCCAGAAAAATCATTTTAAATATGCATGGTACCTTCTTGTACTTTTTACACAAGGTGCATAACATGCCTAGACCTGGATGATCTACCACTTTTAATTATTGAGCATCAATTCAAAATATGATCTCACATATATGTCAGGGGTAGAATAAAGTGCAGAATATGTACATGTATTATCCCATACCTCAGTTACAGAAGTAGTAGATAGTTCAGTATAATCTGCATATACATATACATGTAAATAGAAACATACATGCATTTAAGAGTGTATTTACAGTGTAGTGAGTAACACTAGGGCTGGGAAAAAGCTTCAAAGGTTTGAACTTTGTTCATTTACTGTGCATTTGAAACTAACTTCTCCCTTCAAATCTATAGTGACAATCTCCACTTTAATGTTTGATGTGCACGTGTACACTCTAAAAGTTTGGTTAATAATATAGGATTATAGGTGTGTTCCAGTAAAGTTGAGGCTGTATTGCTGGCTGCTTCTGTCTCATTTCTCAGTCCAGTGATACTAAATCCAAGTAGAAATAGTGACAGGAACAAAACTAGTAAATGTTATAAAGCATTAATCCAGTTTTAGAGGCTTTCTACATGTACATATATAGCCAATCAACATGAGAACAACATTGATAAAAACATGTGCAAACCTTCAAAGCTTTCGAAGCTTTTTTTAATGAAGTTTCGAATCTAATATTGAATATTCGTCCCAGCCCTAATGCACATTGACAAAGCTTAGAATAACATTTACATGACTTTATCCCACCCCTAAAGACTCACTATTTAGATCTTTAGGGTGCATTAAATGATAATTAAAACCTCTTTTTACCAGTATACCAGACACTATGTGATCATTCTTAGGAGGTTGAGAAGCTAATGATCCCATAACCTAAATGTGAGAGGAATTATAAGGAGGAGGAGAGGAAGGAGAAGAGGAGGAGGAGGAGGAGGAGGAAGTGGATAAAGAGAAGGAGGAGGAGGAAGTGGTTTAAGAGGTGTATGGGGAGTAAGAATGCTACGACGAAGACGAAAATCAAAAGGAAAAAGGATGATAAGAATATGGGGCTAAGAGGAAGAGAAGGAGCAGAAGGAGAATAACAGAACAAAATGGATTATGAGAAAATGACATAGGAGAAAGAAAACTTTGAAGAGAAAGAGCAAGAAGATTAAATGCGAGAAACAGGATGTATGTATAGAGTAAAATTCTAATGATTTTTCATCATCATTGCTGCCTTTCCCATGTATCCAGTAACCCACATGTACTGTGAGTTATTTGTTATTACATCTTCTTCCTTTCTAAAGATTACATGTATTATATAACTATTGTAATCTCTAGATCTTACAGCTATTAACTTTTTTTTCTACAGTAATCCAGTACTTGTACGAATGTTCTTTTACTAACATAGCCCGCTAGAAGAAAAACACTTTGCTGATATACAACACACGTGACACAAGCATTCATATACAGTAGAAGACATAAAAAAGTTAACGTTTCGTAATTGTTCTACTATCGTTCTCTGATCCGTTCTGTTTTTACGATTAAGAATCATTTTTATGATTATAATTGTTTTTAAAAATGATTGAAACCGTAAAGCAATCTTTGCACATGCACATTTCAACAAGAAATCACATGAATGCCAAATAAGAATAATTATACAGATTATAAAGCAAGCAATGAATGACATGGCTTTGTGGAAAAAAAACAAACAACTAAACTAACTTTAGCCATTTTCTCCCCTCTGAAGTACAATTCTACGGCTTGTGTGTTTCGTGGAGTATGAAAGACAGGTTGAAGATCCTAAAAAAAAAATGAAGTACACTGCAACTAATATTTACATGTATTTACATGTACATACATTTGTGTTGCAAATAAAGGAAATTTGCAATAAATAATATTTAACATTTCATACAATTTGTCTGAACTACATGTACAAACACAATTGATAGAATTGTTGTGAAAAATGTTAAAATCACTAACTTCTAATTGAGAAAAAGCAAATTTATATATCATGGGCTATACTGTATACTAGCGGGTAATTTTCGTTGGTGAAAAATTTTGTATTTTGGCTTTAGAACAAATTTTCGTTACCTTTTATTATCGTTTTGTCATAACGTACATGTAATTATTGTTATTGTCATAATTATGCATTGATAATTATTCCCATTTGTGGGCGTAGTGTGGACCATTCGGTCCGGAAACATTTCTGTGATGGTAGTTTGTAGCCGATGAAAACGTACTCAGATCACACAGGATTTTGTAGGAGGGTCTCTTGTAAATAGGGTTAAAATCAGAACAAAATTTCCTGGATTAGCGATTTGGTATCCGGTCCAGGCAAGAATCACACTCGGGTCCTGAACCTGAAAAAAGTTACAATTTTTCTGAGCTAACCAAGCATGTTTTCGGTATCTATGGCATTCTTAGAAGGTCTTCTGTCTAAATAGTAAGCGCAAAGTCACTGCTAAGAAGTTATACAGGTGAGTTGGCATTGCCTGTTGGACTGATAAACTTTCTAGCACTCACCTTACTTTCTTCCTGCTGATAGCGAATCGTAAATTAAACTTGACATCAATGGCTTTATAAATAACTCATCTTTCCAGCAAAGTAAGTTAGAATCTTGAGTTTTTTTTTTTAAATTTGAGAGTTATAGTCTTATAGAGCTGAAAGGAGTTAGATAATAAGCGTTCCGTCCACACATAGAAAAATGTATGTGAGAGTGGTTTGAAAGATATCATGGCTTAGTCAATTTACATGTGATAGTAAGGATTGTAGCTGTTCAAGTGTATTTGTGACAACAGGTCTCTCTTTCCAGCTGGATCTTCTCTGTTGTATGTACATGTACACCTGAGGCAATGGAAAAATGAAAATGAGAGTTGCCTCAGGTGGGATTCGAACCCACGACACTCTGTACTCCAGACAGATGCTCTACCAACTGAGCTACCAAGGCAGCTCAGCTGGCAGGGTCCGAATCAAACATCTCATACGCACGGTGTCTTTCTTTCTTTCTTTCTTTCTTTCTTTCTACATCTCCGATAACATCATGTATGTTTACTGTTATCTGTAAAAATGAAGTAAACATGATGATTTCCTTTAAAAATAAGTGGTACATAATTATAGACAGGGTCTTTTTCCAATAATTGTAACCTAGGTATGCTTGTATTTCATTTGTGGTTACTGGAATGAATGTTTTGAAAGCACCGTCTGAAAGGATTTGTTAAGCATACAGAAATGTCTGTTGAATTTTAAGTTCCAAAAGAGAAGATGTAAAGAGTAAAGATATAGAAGATCTTTAGGACCAACAAACTAGCCTCTGTGCAAGGAATGACAGAAATACGAGAAGTAATAATTAAAGTTCGTTCGCGTTGAGTTGGGACTTTTCTCATTAAATATTCATCTAATTTCAATAATTATGCAATTAAAACTTACCATAGTATTGCACATCCCACGCATTGACAATAAAAACTTATCATAGTAACCACGCTTTTTCACGTGACAGAAATATGAGAAGCAATAATTAGTGACTAATTGGGCAGTAAAAGAAGTAGGAGTTCCATAAGAAGATCATTAGTAGTGGTAATTACCGTGGTGAAGAAACAATAAAAGAAAGGTATGACATCCGACAGATAAAACAAAATGTGCTCAGCTTATAATTAAGGTTACATGCAGTATATACATGTATTTTTAAACTATAATATTACTCAAATTATTATACAGATATCAAGAATAATGTATGGATGGATACAGGAATAAATACTGATCCTCCTTGAAAGAATTAAAAGTATTGAAGAGAATGAGATGCATTTCACTATCAAACAAGTTGTAGATATGATCACTGAAGAAGACTGGGACTTGGGAGCAGATGTGATATGTGAAGGAAGCGATAATGAATTTAGTTTGGAAGATGAAGATTATTTATCACAGGATAAAGAAAATGATACAAATAACATATACATGTGTACATGTAACCAGCCAAAAATTATACATGTACAGTGGAACCTCTAATAACGAAACTTCTCTTTAACAAAAACCTTTGTATAATGAAAATATTGCAATGTACTGACTTGTTTTTCTACTTAAATGATGATAATGCAACCTCCCTTTAACGAAAACTTCTCTGTTACGAAATAACAAAAGGCCTTTACTACACCAAGTCCGATTTTCACTTCCATTTAACGAAAGAGGTGTGGCTACGCATGCGCACATCTACCTATCATACATAACAATGGTTATTTATAATAATCTCTAAAGTAAATTTGGTTTGTGGAGAGAGGCTCGGGTCCATCCACTGTTAGTATGTCACCCTTTATTGGGGTCCATCCACTGTTAGTATGTCATCCTTTATTGGGGTCCATCCACTGTTAGTATGTCATCCTTTATTGTTAGCTCAGAAGATCCATTTGAGGAAATACAACGTGAAATGAACTTGAGTGAGCTAATATCTAATGTCATGGCTAGCTCCAAAACCACCCACTGTTCATCTCATGACTACATCACAGGTGACAATGATCTACCCACTTGTGCAGAGTTTGATGATCCTGATTGGGATCAAACATTTATTGAAGGCCTATATATTAAACAGAAGACATGGAAACAGAGCAGGAAGAGTCTGATGCTGATGAAACAGAATTTGATATTTTGCCACCCCCACCAAAAATTCAATCTTGTAGAGAAGCTATATCAGCATTGAAAGATGTGCAATTTTTTAGAAAATCGGTCTGCGTTTGAATTAGCATCTCTGTCCAGTACACTAATAGATAAAATTGCAATTCTGAATGGTGCAAACAGTAAACAAACAACTTTAGATGATTTCTTTAATTAATTAGGACAGACACTATAACCAACCCTTATTGTCATTAATTTGTTGTTTCATGATAAGTAATATTAAAACCTCTCTTTAATGAAAACCTCTTAATAATGAAAAAATTTGACTGTCCCAAAAGTTTCGTTATTCGGAGGTTCCACTGTATTTGCTAATAGTTTACCTAAATTGCCAGATTGCTGTTGTAAAACAATTTTGAAGATTGGATAAACATCGAATTCTCAAAGGTGTTGATTGAGATATACCACACACCTGGTCACCCACTATAAAGTAGATTTTTGGTCTTGGTAGCAACAAAATATAATTACATGTACATATATCTATCACTACTCCCCATTCACCAGATTCCATTATTGTCTGAGTCTTTCTTGAAGTTTGCTTATTAATTTGTTTTTCTGAACAACATCCAACGATTCACAGCCTGGTGGACTTAAAACACAGAATGCGGAATACAGAATAGAAAATGGAACATTCAATATTTCTAGCCCCTATGTCAGAATTCACCTTGATCTTCTACATGGGGATATGAGAGTGTGTGCTGGCTGCCGTCAACCATTCCCAAAGCAGAGGAATACGTTCGCCGATCCCCCATTTAATATTGCTGACAGAAGACAGAAGGTTTATTAGCCCTGTTACCAGTGAGCGGATGACAAAGTATGGGAATACTTACTATTATGTTTACTTAATTGTATTCATGCCAAATGGCCAGACTTCCAGCCGTTGAGCCTTGTAGTTCTGAATGAACTTTGTCAAAAGTTGCTTTTAAGCCATACACAATTATTACAACAAAACTTTAACATACAGCATTAAAGGACCTTGTTAAACATTGTATTTAACCATGCGTTCATGTTGTGTTCATGTTGTGGTCATGTTGTGTTTATGTTGTGTTCATGTTGTGTTTATGTTGTGTTTATGTTTGTGTTTATGTTTGTGTTCATGTTGTGTTCATGTTGTGTTTATGTTTTGGTCATGTTGTGTTTATGTTGTGTTTATGTTGTGTTCATGTTGTGTTCATGTTGTGTTCATGTTGTGTTTATGTTGTGTTTATCAAGAATTGGGAGTTGTGTTATTACTATAATTATATATTGTCCATATTTTAAACAGCACAGACGTTTAATTCACTTACTTAGAAAGCTATAGATACCAAAATCATGCATTGTTAACTGCAGAAACGCACAAAGGCAAGTGTTGGAAAGCGCAGCAGTCTGTGGCAATGTGCACACTTATTATCTCTACAACTTCCATCATAATTGGGTTGGCTAGCTGTGTAGATTTACGAGTTGTAAGAAAATTTAGCAGACTAGCTGTCATATACAAAAAGGTGGTTGAAAAACATCAATTGTTACAAACACCCACACTATTGGTAACGTTTTAAAATATTAATTGTGGTTAAAAGTAGGGCTGGGAAAAAGGTTTGAATGTTTGAACCTTCATCCATTTTCTGCACATTCGAAGCTAAATATCTCCCTTTGAAGCTTCGGTGCCATGCCCAATTGTGCAATCTAGTCATGTGGTCAATAATGTGGGAAAAGTTGAGGCTGTGTTGCTGGCTGCTTCGGTGTCATTTCTTAATTCAAGTAGAAACAGCGACAGGGTACTTGTTAAAAGCAATAATGCAGTTTTGGAGGCATACTATAGCTAATGAAGGTACATGTAAAAGCAACATTGATAAAAACATGTGTGAACCTTTGAATGTTGTTTTGCAACCTTCGTCCCAGCCCTGGGTTAAAGGTTAACTGCAGACACATGTACATTGTACAATAGATACATACCTCATTGTCTTCAAATTCTCTTAATAGTGCTTGTTTTAATCTCATCATTTCATTCTGTTCACCATGTACTAATACCTGCAGATAAAATAAATATCATGTACAACTGTTCAGTACAGTAGTACAGTACAGTGCAGTACAGTATAGTATAGTTTAGTAAAGTATAGTGTAGTTCAGTACAGTTCAGTTCAGTACAGTACAGTACAGTATAGTATAGTTTAGTAAAGTATAGTGTAGTTCAGTACAGTTCAGTTCAGTACAGTACAGTACAGTGCAGTACAGTATAGTATAGTTTAGTAAAGTATAGTGTAGTTCAGTACAGTTCAGTTCAGTACAGTACAGTACAGTATAGTATAGTACAGTATAATACAGTATAAGTACAGTATAGTACAGTTTAGTACAGTATACTACCGTACAGTACAGTACAGTATAGTACAGTACAGTACAGTACAGTACAGTATAGTACAGTACAGCACTATTACAGTGTCAATCAAAGTACATGTAGGCATGATCACGTAACAAAAACCATGCATGTGAACAGGTGCATAAATTGATAAACAACTCAAAGTGCTTCAACAATTGAAACATGTTAAGGAAAATTATTAGACTGATAAGCTATTGTTTGGTAAGTGTCAAGTACACAAGCAAAAATGATTTTGAGAACTGAAAACCCTTATTTAGGGGGACATGATGCATGGTGTAAACTAAAATCAGATATATGTACATTGTATAATGTGGAGGAGATACTGATACAAGACAGAAACATACTTATATGTATAATGTGTGGAAGAGATAATGATACAAGACAAAGACATACTTATTAGTTAACTAAAACTAAAACTAAAACCCTTTTAGTAAGGCATTTTGACTTTTAGTTAACTAAACTATAACTAAATTACAGGTCTACTGTAATAACTACAACTAACTAAAATGAAAATTGGCCAATAATGGGCACTTTTAGTTAGTTAACTAAAACTAAAACCCTTTTAGTAAGCCCAATATTATTTTAGTTAATTAAACTGTAACTAAACTAAAAGTTTGAGAAACCAGGCATACTATAACTATAACTAAAAGTATTCTTTTTTGTCAAACTAAAACAACACTAATACTTATATGTATAATGTGTGGAAGAGATAATGATACAAGACAGAGACGTATAATGTGTGGAGGAGATACTGATACAAGACAGAAACATACTTATATGTATAAGAGATACTGATACAAGACAGAAACATACTTACTATATGTATAAGAGATACTGATACAAGACAGAAACATACTTACTATATGTATAAGAGATACTGATACAAGACAGAAACATACTTACTATATGTATAAGAGATACTGATACAAGACAGAAACATACTTATATGTATAAGAGATACTGATACAAGACAGAAACATACTTACTATATGTATAAGAGATACTGATACAAGACAGAAACATACTTACTATATGTATAAGAGATACTGATACAAGAGAGAAACATACTTATATGTATAAGAGATACTGATACAAGACAGAAACATACTTATATGTATAAGAGATACTGATACAAGACAGAAACATACTTACTATATGTATAAGAGATACTGATACAAGACAGAAACATACTTACTATATGTATAAGAGATACTGATACAAGACAGAAACATACTTATATGTATAAGAGATACTGATACAAGACAGAAACATACTTATATGTATAAGAGATACTGATACAAGACAGAGACATACTTACTATATGTATAATGTGTGGAGGAGATACTGATACAAGACAGAGACATACTTACTATATGTATAAGAGATACTGATACAAGACAGAAACATACTTACTATATGTATAAGAGATACTGATACAAGAGAGAAACATACTTATATGTATAAGAGATACTGATACAAGAGAGAAACATACTTATATGTATAAGAGATACTGATACAAGACAGAAACATACTTATATGTATAAGAGATACTGATACAAGACAGAAACATACTTACTATATGTATAAGAGATACTGATACAAGACAGAAACATACTTACTATATGTATAAGAGATACTGATACAAGACAGAAACATACTTATATGTATAAGAGATACTGATACAAGAGAGAAACATACTTATATGTATAAGAGATACTGATACAAGACAGAAACATACTTATATGTATAAGAGATACTGATATAAGACAGAAACATACTTACTATATGTATAAGAGATACTGATACAAGAGAGAAACATACTTATATGTATAAGAGATACTGATACAAGACAGAAACATACTTATATGTATAAGAGATACTGATACAAGACAGAAACATACTTACTATATGTATAAGAGATACTGATACAAGACAGAAACATACTTACTATATGTATAAGAGATACTGATACAAGAGAGAAACATACTTATATGTATAAGAGATACTGATACAAGACAGAAACATACTTATATGTATAAGAGATACTGATACAAGACAGAAACATACTTACTATATGTATAAGAGATACTGATACAAGAGAGAAACATACTTACTATATGTATAAGAGATACTGATACAAGAGAGAAACATACTTATATGTATAAGAGATACTGATACAAGACAGAAACATACTTATATGTATAAGAGATACTGATACAAGACAGAGACATACTTACTATATGTATAAGAGATACTGATACAAGAGAGAAACATACTTATATGTATAAGAGATACTGATACAAGACAGAAACATACTTATATGTATAAGAGATACTGATACAAGACAGAAACATACTTATATGTATAAGAGATACTGATACAAGACAGAAACATACTTATATGTATAAGAGATACTGATACAAGACAGAAACATACTTACTATATGTATAAGAGATACTGATACAAGAGAGAAACATACTTATATGTATAAGAGATACTGATACAAGACAGAAACATACTTATATGTATAAGAGATACTGATACAAGACAGAGACATACTTATATGTATAAGAGATACTGATACAAGACAGAGACATACTTACTATATGTGGAGGGTTTAGTGTTCTTATAAATTCACTGGTTTGTTCGTAATCGGTATGTGCAGAAAACGATATATAATCTGAAAAAACATAAATATCAATATGTTTATACTCCATGAAATCACATGACCTACAGACATTCCTAATGGTATTCAGCATTAGATTTTACTATTATTAGTACTTATAATAATTACTGTGAGAGCTGCAGGTTTAGGGAGAATGATTTGCAATTTTTCATAAAATTATTAATCTGCAACTTACAATGCAAACAATCAAAGGTGTAGGTATAGCTAATTGAGTTAGTTTTCTTTAAAGTCAAACAGGTATTCTTCAAGATTTCCGATTCCATCTATCTACAACTTCTGCTTATGCACACAGATGAGGAGCCCCGCCCCTTTATTTTGGCAAACACTATCTTTTTTGCCCCACTTTGACAACTCACAGCACTAACTGTACATACCTACAGACATTCTTAATGGTATTCTCTGTCCGCTTATTGTAACAACTTCAGATGGTTCAGACAGGATGTGCTAACAATAAGAAATAAAATGAAACACATTAACTAATAATAAAAATTAATATTAAAAACATTTAATGTTCTAAAACATAATACTCTATTTAATGAGAGGTGTGAGCAATAAATGATTCCAGATGATATGAAAGAACAGGAATTTTTTTAGGAATTGCATGTGTAACTCAAGGGGGGCAGAGTACAGTGTGCACAGCACTGCATACTCCATCTAGGTAGTTATTGCTCACACCTCTCAACTTGAAACTTTATCTGTCAAGCTACATGTATGCTCTCAGTATCAGTTGTGGATAAACATATATACATGTAGTTTTAGAAAACTGCTTCAGACTGCTGATTCAAGAATCAACCACCTCATTGCACATACTTATCTACAAAGGTAATCCCAGAGCAGTATAGTTTAGTTATGGCAGAAATAGTAAAAGAGATATCCCATTTTTCATATACTGTAGTATCGGTAATTTTCAGAGGTGCAAAATTTCGTGTTTTTATGACAGTCACTTTTAAGAAAAAATTTCAAAACTTTAATCTTCGCGATTTGGAATTTTAGCAGTACCGGTTAATTATGTGGGCGGGCACATGATATCCAGGTTTCATAAGTTAGTGGTGATAAAAAAATGGATACCTATTTCAGTTTTGAGGCAATGATAAGAGGCTACTACATCTATAAAGACGTTTGGGACAGCGAGATTGGTGAAAGGTTGTCCTGTCAAGTCGAAAGGAACAACAGACACAATACTCATGCTGTGGCAGTTATTAAATCGAGTAATGTCGTCGGCCACTTACCACGAAAGATATCTTTAATCTGTAGTCTCTTTCTCAGACGAAGTGGATCCTTTATCAAATGCGAGGTAATAGCTAACAGGAGGTACTCTCATGATCTTCCGCAGGGTGGTCTAGAAATTCCATGTGTTGTGCATTTTCGTGGCAGTTCTCCTAAGTGTAAAGACACTGCCAAGAAAGCAGAGAAGCTAGTAAGAATAACTTTGGGTACTGAAATGAAATTGGAACACCTGCTTCACAGTCAGCAGCATAACTGTACCAGATGAAGCTTCTACTAGTGTGGAAATGTCTTCTTTTTGGGTCAAGAGAGGTTGTATAGTTCTTTCATTTGCTGAAAGAGATGAGATTAGGATGGGCAAAGAACTATCTGACTTCCATATAAACTTCGCCCAGGCCCTGCTAAAGCAACGGTGGAAAAAGGCTTTTATTCAACTCTACTGCAGGGACAGCAGGACCACATTCATTCCAAGATTCAAATTGTGCATAGTCGTGGTAATCACTGGATTGTTGCTTCGAAGGTACTTTTAGAAGACAGTTTGGTCAATATTTATGACACATTGTATGATTCATCTCTCAGGGCTCTTATGTAACTTTGCACCTGACCGTCCAACTCCTCACCCAACATCAAAGGCCTAGCTCTCTTTGCTGATGCCAGGCTTGTAATATTTAATTCGGTTTCTCCAGCCTTTCTCTTCTTCTGATACTCTGATTTGTACTTAAAGATCCACCACTGCTCTCTTTTATCGGCTTCTCGAGCTTCTTACTGTAATATTTCACAGCAACATTGTTACCATTTTGAAGGGCATACCTGGCAATTTCAGCTTTCTTCGATAGAACGTGAGACAGCCATTAATTGTGTTCTGTAGGTATAAAAGTTATCACGTGTTGTAAGAAAAATTTTTTGCTAAGTTATAATTTTTGTGGAAGCCATACAGTCGCCCTAAACAGCAAATAATTTCGCGAATTTAGATCTGATCGCAAATAACGCGAAATTTTGCACCTCGTGAAATAAACCCATACTTACGGTATTATATCACCCCAACAAGTAACTTGTGGACTTCACAACATCAAAATGGAGCATACAGTATATATCAGATGCAACTTAAAAGGTACATATGGATTGAACACACACATATAATGTATGTATTATTTGGCAAATGCTTTGACAGAAGATGCAAACACGTGTTAACATATTGTATAAATGCACATGCGCACGTGCAGAACATAAATTGCAAGTTAATAAAGTGATTGTGTTTCAATCACATGTACTGTACTGCACATGTGGAATTGATTTACAAGTGTATTATTAAGTTTTGTTCTCAACTATAGAAAGATGCTGACAAGTAGAGCAGTCTGTAACCAATTCAGTTTTTTTATTGTCAAATGTCCTTCGTTAGTTAATTAATATAATTCCTACATTGCACAGAACATATATATACATGTAGTTCTATCTCTTCTTGTAAATTATTTTCACTTCTAGTTAACTAAACTATAACTAAATTGGTGAGCTAATATTTGATATTTGACTAGAAAAGAGTTATAACAACATTTCTCTGAAATCAAGCAAATATCCAGATATTCATTCGTTAAACTAATTAGGATACCAAAAACTACTATCCATTGGAGCCCTAATAACTACATTAATACAACTTTTTTTTTACAATTAAAAATGCTAATGTACACTTTCTGGATAACAACTGGGTATGTGCAGTTCCTGTAAAGCAGATATACTCTGGCCAATCATCAAGAATTGAGCTATCATCTATTTATCTTGTCAAGTGGACTAATAGGAAGAATACTATGCTGAGGTTTTAGGTACACATTTAAGTAAAACATAAGTCAACATCTGTGAATGTTCAAATTCTAAATATTACAAAAGAGAATAAAGCAGAAGTGACATTGTTAACCGAAAAGAAATTTATAAATATGGAAATGTGTAAATGACTTGTAACAAACATTAGTAGAGAGATGTATAAACTTAGAAACAATATAAGTGGTGGATGAACTCTATCAGTGTTTTTTGAAACAAGAACAGGATCGAATTATATATACTGGAAATTGGAAAGTATGTGCAATGGGAGGCACAATGCCAACAGAATAATGTCAGTTGCGGGAAGTTTTTTTCAATTGCACCAGGTGGGAGAGGATCTCTCTCAATAACACCAAGGATTGCATCACTTGTTGGGGTACCACTCAAACGATTAATGGTGCAACAAGCTGCAATACCAGCTGTCCTAATGAAGGCAAAAAGTAGGCACCCTATATTTCAGATAGTGAAGAATGGACCTTGTAGAAGATTTGGCTAGTATCTTGAAGCCCATTACTGAAATGATGTCTGTTGTGAAGTACCCTATAATTTGGCCCCTGTTATACATGCACATGTTGACTAACAAACTCTAGCCATGAAAAGAAATGACTGCATTTTCAGTCCTCAATATCGTGAAGATTGCATTTTCAACATATCTCCAGTCTCGTCAATTCTCCAGTCTACAATCTCCAGTCTTGTCAAGCCACCAGTGTTCAGTCTCATCAGGTCTTTAGTCTCCATTCTCTTCAAATCTCATTTTACCAGTCCTGTCAACTCTCCAGCTTGAAAATGCTGATCTGGTTTCTTGCCACATGACTCTCCAGAAATGAAAGAACTATTTGACATAAATAAACCCCAAATACAGTACAAGGACCTCCTATTTTATGACAGTACTACTGATGTTGAATCAAGAGAGATTGCAGTGTAAATTACATCACGCTTAGGAACTATTGTCAAGTACATGTAACACTATCAAACAGTAATGAGACCGAAGTCACTGAATCAATAGAGCCATCTACTAAAAAGAAAGAGTCCAATGACACTAGTACTGTTTATCAAAGCAGTTTTGAGAATTGCCTCTTTACGAATTAAAAGCACCTGCTGGACTCAAACCCTCTCATAGTGGAAGAAAAGAAAACATCAGTACCCATTGAGATCACAAAGCACTTGTTGGTACAGTGAAATCACTTTGCTCTAATCTTAGAACCCAGTAATTGAGGTATCAAGAGTAGATAATGATGACACTAAATTGTGGAAATAAGTATGATTACATGCTGTTCTTCATTGTATAAAATCTAAAGATATTATTATTATTTATACATACAAAATAGAAAGGATGGACACCTATTCATAATGCTGCCCTTAACTAAGACATATTACGATGCATAAGGATTAACTCTGGATACTAGAGAAATACTTGCATCAAATAGGCTAACCAGTAAAGTTTATTTGTTGTAGGGCATCACGATACATATATATAATGACTACCAATTGAATAACGTTGATACAACAGAGTACTTGTTAGTACAGTGAAATCAGTAATCTTGACAAAAAAGAACTCGATAGTGGAGGAAGTATATCAAGAGTAGATAATGAATAGTGAAACTAAGTAATTAAGTCATCCATTTCTGTTTATTATTACTTCATATATTATTTCTTTACATACTAATAAGATGGAAAAAAGCCTCTTCATCATGCTGCTTGTGATAATAAAGGTAGAAATATTACGACATAAGGATCAATTTCAGATACAGAAGAGAATTACTTGCCTAATTGGGAAACTTCATTTGTAGTCAAGCACGAATGGAGTAGCTAGCAAGTATAATCCACTTTTGTAGATGTAGAAAGAAGTTCAAACTGTTTTTTGACAGCAATAATAACTATTAAAAAAATTCATTTTTGTAGTATGAGGTAAATAACTAACGATACTGACATAATAATCATCAAACTAAAGGTGTTTGCATTAACAGTGAATATGGCTTTGTAGTCACAAAATTGTTTATTATCTTCCAACTCCAAAGAAACTTGTGCAGGGAATCATGATAGATAATGGCTACCAATAGAATACAACAGAGCACCTGTTAGTACAGTGAAATCAGTAATCTTGACAATAAAGAACCCAGTAGTGGAGAATATATATCAAGAATAGTGAAACTAAGTAATTGAGTTATGCATTTCTGTTTATTACTTCGTATATTATTGCTTTTACATACTGATAAGATGGAAGTACGCCTCTTCATCATGCTGCACCTGTTAGTACAGTGAAATCAGTAATCTTGACAATAAAGAACCCAGTAGTGGAGAATATATATCAAGAATAGTGAAACTAAGTAATTGAGTTATGCATTTTTGTTTATTACTTCGTATATTATTGCTTTTACATACTGATAAGATGGAAGTACGCCTCTTCATCATGCTGCACCTGTTAGTACAGTGAAATCAGTAATCTTGACAATAAAGAGCCCAGTAGTGGAGAATATATATCAAGAATAGTGAAACTAAGTAATTGAGTTATGCATTTTTGTTTATTACTTTGTATATTATTGCTTTCACATACTGATAAGATGGAAGTAAGCCTCTTCATCATGCTGCACCTGTTAGTACAGTGAAATCAGTAATCTTGACAATAAAGAACCCAGTAGTGGAGAATATATATCAAGAATAGTGAAACTAAGTAATTGAGTTATGCATTTCTGTTTATTACTTCGTATATTATTGCTTTTACATACTGATAAGATGGAAGTAAGCCTCTTCATCATGCTGCACCTGTTAGTACAGTGAAATCAGTAATCTTGACAATAAAGAACCCAGTAGTGGAGAATGTATATCAAGAATAGTGAAACTAAGTAATTGAGTTATGCATTTCTGTTTATTACTTCGTATATTATTGCTTTTACATACTGATAAGATGGAAGTACGCCTCTTCATCATGCTGCACCTGTTAGTACAGTGAAATCAGTAATCTTGACAATAAAGAACCCAGTAGTGGAGAATATATATCAAGAATAGTGAAACTAAGTAATTGAGTTATGCATTTCTGTTTATTACTTCGTATATTATTGCTTTTACATACTGATAAGATGGAAGTAAGCCTCTTCATCATGCTGCACCTGTTAGTACAGTGAAATCAGTAATCTTGACAATAAAGAGCCCAGTAGTGGAGAATATATATCAAGAATAGTGAAACTAAGTAATTGAGTTATGCATTTCTGTTTATTACTTCGTATATTATTGCTTTCACATACTGATAAGATGGAAGTACGCCTCTTCATCATGCTGCACCTGTTAGTACAGTGAAATCAGTAATCTTGACAATAAAGAACCCAGTAGTGGAGAATGTATATCAAGAATAGTGAAACTAAGTAATTGAGTTATGCATTTTTGTTTATTATTACTTCATATGTTATTTCTTTACATACTAATAAGATGGAAAAACGCCTATTCATCATGCTGCATGTGATAATAAAGGAAGAAATATTACGTACACTGATACATTAGGATCAACTATCGATACAGAAGACAATTGCATTAAATAATTGGAAAACTTCATTTGGAGTCAAGCACAAATGGAGTAGCTAGCAAGTATAATCCACTTTTATAGATGTAGAAAGGAGGTCAACCCGTTTTTTTTGACAACAATAATTACAAACAAAATCATTTTTGTAGTACAAGCTATAGGTGTTTGGATTAACAGTAAATATGGCTATGTATTCATAAAATTGTTTTTTACATTGTACTTTTGAAAGAAACGTGTCCATGTGGTGTAGGGCATCATGATACATATATAATGGCTACAAATGGGTTGTATCTAAACCATTTTTAGAGGCTATATTTCTCCCCCACCAATGATCTCTGATAAAGAAATAATCCCTGTAACTGTGGACAAAACAGCTGACCAAATTAGGATTACGAGAGGTCTCGTGGTGAATTTAGAGAAAGAAGCAGCTGGAATACATACTTTATCCACTCTCTTCATTTTTTAAAGTGAATTTGTAAACAAACAGAAGGTTATAACATAGAATCTTAAAGGTTGGCTTTGAATTCATAGGATTAGAGGCTATCTCCCAAAAGCTGGCTAAAGGTTTGACACCACCTACATGTACATGTAGCAGACATACTTGTAGTAAACCTTTATATTTATTATGATAGCCGAATTTTGACCACACCCCTTACTTTTGAGTTACGCCCACTTGAATTTAAAAAAAGTATTAAAATTGCATCTATTTTTTTTTCGAAACTCCACCCAAGTGTGACGATTTTCAAGGGGAGTTACCATACCAATTATGAAATAAATATCTTTTATGGTTATTGAGTTATGATGATAAATTTATTTTGTGTTTGACAATGAATAAAATAATAAAGGGGGTATGGTTTTTAAATTAATTATACAAAGAGGTACTACCAAGGTTTATTCGTGGTACAAATATGGCATAATGTTTCACTTCACAGTCGGAGTTATTAATACTTCAATGTTGATTAAAAAACAAATGGAAAAAAAAGGTGTTCCGGCAGTTCCCATGATACAGCTTGCATAAACGGAAACCACACCTCCAATTATGATGCCAGTTTCAGGCCATAATTACGAGGAAAAGGGGGTGGTCAAGGGGTGTGACCTTTGGGTGTGGTTAGATAAAGTACATGGTAAAATCATAGATTGTATAGACTACATTAAAAAAAGAAAGTTTGTTAACTCGTATGTTGAATGATATTGAGCAAATAAATGAAAAAGATTTGAACGGCTATTGCATGGAGGTACATGTAACAGTATTAGGAAAATTAAGTATGGGCTAAGCGTCTAAGTTGACAGAACTGATTATTGCAAAAGGACTTCCATCACATATAAAAATGTTGGTGCAGTTAAATAAAGAAACCTATATCAAGAACATTAAGTCCGCATATTCAAGGGCCTACTTAATTAACGCTTGTCGAAATGAAGTGAAACCCTTGTTTGACCATCAGGCATCTATTGCCTGGATATACAAAATCATCAAAAGTCAAGTACGAATGTAAAAGAATCTTTAGCTAGATCAGATCTGTATTCAAGAAACTTATGGTAGATAATCTAAACTTTCAGTCTTAAATTTAAAAAAAATGAAGGTCTCAGTGACTACAGTGAGCAACACAGTCACATCATGTAGTGTGTTAATAACAATTTTTTAACTACATGTACAATGTACATTCATAGAATATACACATGTACATATAAATTGCTCGTTGACACTCTTGATAGACAGTTGGTAGGACAAGGTATGTTGCTTTGTACAACATTGAACTTACCACCAATAAAGCTGCTGTAACTAGTGTCAGTAACTTCTGTTCAGCCTTAGGTTGGTAATGATCCCAAATACCATTGATTATGCCAACCAAATGATGAATAGTGGGTTAAATGTGTGACACCACAAATTCATAAGGGATACTTTGGAATAGTTATAACACACCTAGGCAGGCTGTATCTGATTTATAAGCATGACGCCAGAGGGTGGAGTGGTAATAAATCAGATACAACCCAACTGGGTGTGTTATAATTGTTTTATATCACATGTGTTGTTTGTTGCTAAGATCAGTGTTCTCGGTAGAATTAGAGTAAAGGGGGGTGTGGGGCGGAGCCCTGCGAAAAAATTTTGCAACTAATTATTAATTATTCATGATGGCCTTATTAATTACCACCAGTAGCCACGAGTTGGGGAAATGTCGACTAAGAGCAAGAAAAGAAAGTTAGAGAAGGGTCAACAACAGCTTATTTTTCATCAAAATACTCTCGCAAGCACAAATGTGGCGGCCGACGCAACTACTACATCAACTAATGATCGCGAAGAAACCAAGGGAATGAGAGAGGAAACGGCAGGCAGGAGTTGGAGACGTTTTGCTGAAGTGTCATGGAAAAACAAGTACCCGTGGTTAATAGTGAAAAGCGACGGTATTTACTGTTTATATTGTACTCATAGTAATGCATCAAGCAAGGGTAGTTCTGCGCATTACGTTGAGCGTCCACGTAGTTCTTTTTGACAATCGCTGGTCAAGCAAACTCAGCCAAGGAGACATGTTAACGGCAAAAAAGGAAACTGTATTAAAAGATCTAGATACGTTGAAGGAGATGGACCCAAAGAACACCGAACAAAGTAGTAAGTGGTCAATGACTAATTTAGAAGAATGGTTCCATAATTATAATTCAAGAAACCCATGCTAAATGACCTGAAGGAGATGGAGAAAGTATTGAACATGCCTGCTATTAAATTAAAACAACCCACAGAAACAAGATGGCTATCTCATGAACAAGCTGTACATTCATTACGTAAATGCTTATGTGCTATCAAAGCTAATGAAGGGGATGCTACTGCACTGCACTGGGTTTATCAACACATCTTAGTAAACCTAATTTCATAGCGACCTTGCTTTTATTATCAGATATACTTACACTTTTGGGTAATCTTTCTAGATCGTTTCAAGTCTCAACTCTTAATTTGCTCCATATAGAAGGGCATGTAGCAGATACAATCAAAGCATTGAACTCACTGAAGGAAGATATACCGTATAGCGGGAAATTTTCACTGGGTGCAATTTTTCACGTTTTTCACGAGCAAGTTCAAATTCGTGAAATTAAGCACCCTGCTAATAACCACGCCTTCTAATTATCTGGCATATTCACGTGATCAGCGTGTGAAGTTAAAATAGTTTCACGAGTTCGAGCAAAGTGAGCATGGCTCTTTATCGTTACTTTGAGCCAGTTAGTAACTTACCAAATCCTAAAGGTCCATTATCACTAAGAGATACTGGCATTAAAGAGGCGAATGAAGCTGTTCGAGCTGTTGCAAACGTGAAAATTAAAATCGTGAAATTTTATTCTGAAGTGGAATACTGTTTTTTCGTGAAATTTTGGACCCGTGAAAATTTCCCGCTATACGGTATTCAGTGGAAGCTATATGTCCACTCTTAAAGCCACACTTGAATCCATAGAAGTTGAAACTGGTACAAGTATGGATGGTATAAAAAGAGTTGCAAATCAATACATTGCTGCGTTAGTAAATAATCTTGAATGTCGTTTTCCTCAGAGGTGGCTGGTGTCACTGTTAGGGTATTTTGATCCTCGCAATGTCAAGAAGGCTACATTTGTATTTATGCTTGAATTGGGAAACTTTCTAAAGGTTGATGGCCACAAACTATGGCTAGAATTCCGTACTTACCAATCTTTTGTAGAAAGGCTACCACAAGCTAGTATTATCTCTGCTATGCCGATAACAAGGAAACAATGATAGCTGCATATCCACTAATTTCAGATATTTTAGCTCGTATTTCAACTCTCCCTGGCTCAAGTGCAGAAGTGGAGCGTGTTTTTTCAACTATGAAGTGAATAAAAAGCCCACTACGCAATCGACTGAGTACTACTACACTTGACAACCTAATCAGAATATCTATGAATGGCCCATCATTTGAAGATTGGGATCCAACATCATCATGCGAATATGGCAATCATACAGTAATAGAAAGCTCACAAAATCTCGTTAACTGAACAATATGAACATTATTAACTAAACATAATAACCATTATGTTTATAATCATTATACCATAATTTTTTAAATTTATGTCTCATTAACTGATTGTAATTAGTTAAAAAACATTTGGTCAAAGGGGGGTATGTATCTTATTAACCCTTTGGAGAGGGGGGTTCTTGACTGCTATAGGGGGATACAGTAACCCCCTGTAAGATATTAGTGAGAACACTGGCTAAGATACATTGAATGTTATGTCATACCCATCAAATTGGTTTAGCAATTAATGGCAGAGAAAGGTTTTGTAGATAAAGAAAACAAAGATCCCTTATAGGAAAAACCTCGTAAAAGGTTGAAACTAAGTAAAAAAAAAGGTGACCAGAGTCCAGATGTGAGCCTATGTTTCCAAGGAGAGAGAATAACTGACTAGAAAAGTCGTTCCAAAGAATGCAGCTTCAGCTACTAAGTGGGCACTAGGAACTTTCAATGTTTGGTAACAGAATAGGAACAAACGCTTCTCTAAAGAGGACCAAGTTCTAGATTTGGAGTGTACAGAAGATGCCGAAATTTTAAAAAGTCGCTTAGTTTGTACATTGCAGAAGTACGAAAACGAGATGGAATTAAGTATCCTTCAAAGACCATGTACAGTCTACTAACAGGTCTGCTAAGATATGGGTGAGAGGTGAATTCTAATTTTCTTGATTCGAGTGACCAAAGATTCAAATCTCTGCAAAATGCCATTGACAATGTTTTGTGTGACTTGCGTCAATGTGGTGTTAGTTCAGACAGTAAATCTGCTGATGTTTTTAGCAAAGAGAAGGAAAATCAACTTTGAGAACTAGGAAAACATACCCTTAACAATCCAAAGCCTTTTTTGTGTACAGTTTTTTTTCGAAATGGTGAAGAGCATCAAAATTTGAAGCTGAGCCAGGTTAAATGATACTTCAGTCCTGATCAATATGTCTATGTGGAGATGTTATCAAAAAATCGATTTGGTGGTAATAAAGTTGTTGCTGTCTATGTTGTTCCAGAAGCTGTCATGTAAAAATCCTGGATGTATATTTAAGCAAACTTCCAATTGATGCTATTATCAATGACAATTTCTATCTGCAACCAATTTTGAAAGACCCAGAAGACTCAGAGCAAAAAGGGTTTTCAGATACACCTTTTGGAAGAAATACTTTAAGCCATATTGTTTGATACATGTGTAAAGAAGGCGATATTTTGGGTAATAAAACAAATCATAATTTGTGTGCGCAACAGGTGCTACTAATATTTCAGGCTGGGGTACCAGAAAACATTATACAGCAGTTAACTGGACATCATTCTTTGATAGGTCTACATAATTATGAGCATACTACTAACAGTTTGTCAGATCCTATCTTCTGATAAGCATGAAACATTTTCAACAAAATTAATGCTGTCCCTCCAGCTCTCACCATGCTTCCTCCACAGATGCAATTTTCGGGATGCAGTGTACACTGCAGAAATTTGTGGATTTCATGAACATGACATGCAAAGGAAATTTTCATCTCATCCAGTGTCCTTTGAATTTCTGTTATCTTTCTGGTACATGACAGAACCAGTTGGAAACTTCATGTGTGCATTACATGAAATGAGATGTGCCTTGTATAGGAAATATATCTGAATGTTGGCATGTCAGTGTATACATGATAAATCACGTGTCCAATACAGAAATGTGATGTGTCTTGTTGTAGGAAATATATCTGAATGTTATTGTGTCAGTACATACATGACACTTCATGCGTCTGATACAGAAATGTGACATGTCTTGCTGTAGGAAATATATCTGAATATTGGTGTGTCAGTACATACATGACACTTCATGTGTGTGTGATACAGAAATATGACATTTCTAGTAGTATGATATCTGATGTCTATAATCAAAACTAATAAGTGCCATTAGATATATACATGTATATATATATTCAATTTATTTCATTAGTGCAACAGCATTTTGCCAATCTGCTCAAGAACAGTGGCAGTTCAGTAGATCTAGATCTGAAATAAAATATAAAATCTGCTTGGCAAATTAGTATAAAAATCTTGTTTAATACAATTGCCTTGTAAATTCAACTTTTGTCATGCTACATTAAAACATGTAATCATATACTAAAGCGTTTTGTTTTTATAACTATTATATATAATTACATAATATTTGAAAATACAAAATTCAATTAATAATTGTTTAATAAAATTATAGACAAAACGATTCATTTAATTATCATAATTGATTGATTCATTTAATTATCATAATTGATTGATAGATGTGACTGCATACACAGACTCTCCCGATATTAAAAGACGCTTATAGGCACATAAAGAAGATAGCAACCCAATTGGAATGATCGAAATGAAATCATCAAATTCATTACAATAATATAATTCAACTGGTTTCCCAAACATGGAGTAACTTGGATGGGGTCGTGGCCAAGTAACAACTGCAAATAAGTGCTCCTTATTAATTCCATCTATTAAAATGGAATGCTTACAGTAACAAACAACAAATACAGGACGATACAAGGAAGGAAAAAAGTCTGGAACATCTGCATACGATTTCCACGGTCCAAAAATGTTTTCAAACCACCTCACTAAAACCATATAACTGTGTTTAGATCTATATAATGATCCATAAACACAGTCACCATAATTAACATGGGTATACTTCAGAAAGATTAGTTGAATGTTGTGTGTGGGATAGAGGCAAGAATATATTTTGTGCAAGTCACTGTGAATATGAGGTTGAAAAGTATCTCGAAACGCCTGTTTATCTAACTAGTATTAGCAATTTCTGTTTCATTATTTAGTCAGAAACAAGGAAGATATACAGACTACTGCATGAGGGTGATGATGCATTTGAAGGATGGGATTTATCATCATTATGTATGTATATATGTATGTATGTAACTATGTGATCAAATACATGTCTTGATATACTTTTGTATAGGTGTGGCATATTGTTTCTTTAAAACACGGGTTGAGGAGGCATCATCAGAACATCGAGGAAAAGCAGAGGAAAAAAAGAAAACAAAACGCAGGCATGAAAGAATAGTACGAGTAAGCATTTTATAAAATTTTGTAATTCACTGCATATCATCACATGATCAGCTACAATTTTTTAAATGATTTTGTATTATTATAGTTATAATTATTATTATGTGTGCATATACATGTGTAATTAAATAGTTTATATTCTAGTATGTTCCATGGCTAATTCCTCCAATATACATGTACCTGTACTTAACATATTTTATAATCTAATTCATTTCCTTTGTTTAATTAACAGAAAAGAAAGGAAAGAGAATCTGCTATAAAGAAAAATCAAAGATTGACTGATGAACAGACAGAAAAATGGCTGAAAGTAATGATGAATGAGTTTATGTCCTCAGAAGAGAGTGGAACTGACGATGGACACGAGGTGGTAATTACAAAGCCGTTACCTTGGCGATCACAGTATTGTTCTACAATGTTCAAGAGAATTGATGATTATGTTGATCGGCATAGGTCATCACAAGCAAAACGACAAATGAAGCGACGGCATATATCGAAGAGCCCTTCATCAAGGAATAAACCGGAAGGTACGTCTGTGCCAGACTGGGCTATCATATAATAACAAATGAAGTAGCCAAGCATTTATTGAACTTCATTGGTGTTAAAACTAAAGTCCAAATTGTGTTCTTTTTGTATAATTATGTTTTATAATTTCTCATTTTGTGGACTTATATACCATGTGTTTCAATGAATATTACAGTAGTTATCATTTTAACAATATTTATGTCAGACATAGCTTGATTAGCAAAGTAGTTGTGCGTGTGAGATGTTATATACTGAAATTTGAGGTGATATATAAACATGTAATAGTGCTGAAATGTGGCGTGCCAGGAACTTCCACCTCGTATAGTTAACCTTGGAAATTACAGCTATCAGAGGGCAGAAATGTGATATGCCATGTCATGACACCTCAATTGTCTGATGCAGGAAATTATGCCCTATCCTACACCTCCCTGTAGCAGGACATACAACAGGACATGCCAAATTCTCCTGCAGCATTATATCCAAAGGACATTCCAGATTTCAGATGTATGTTCTGTACATTTCATGATAAGGAAAATATGTAGTGGTAGTAATCAATTGCTCTCCTGATTTGGATTAGTATTGAATATGATTATTAATCATGTAATCAATCATTTGGGCTACTTTATGATACTTTGATATTCTCACCATAATATATTGCATTATGACCCAATAATATTGCACAGGTCAAACCACAAGAAGGGATATTGGACAGTTCATACCATAAAGACTGTTTTAGTGGTTTTATTGCAAACATGAGCATCGAAAATTGGTATGCATTCATAATTAAACACACATGCATTTCCAGGAACATGTGCATGTACACGTGAACGCATTTAGCAAACATGAGCATCGAAAATTGGTATGCATTCATAATTAAACACACATGCATTTCCAGGAACATGTGCATGTACACGTGAACGCATTTAGTAGACACGCGTGTATAAATTAGACTGTGTATAAATTAGACATGGCAAAATTGCATGCATGCGTGTTATCGTGCTGCTGTTGTCCTCTACTATTCTAGTCATTGACAAGGAAGGCATTGTATTATCATGCTGCTGTTGTCTTCTACTATTCTAGTCATTGACAAGAAAGGCATTGTATTATCATGCTGCTGTTGTCTTCTACTATTCTAGTCATTGACAAGAAAGGCATTGTATTATCATGCTGCTGTTGTCTTCTACTATTCTAGTCATTGACAAGAAAGGCATTGTATTATCATGCTGCTGTTGTCTTCTACTATTCTAGTCATTGACAAGAAAGGCATTGTATTATCATGCTGCTGTTGTCCTCTACTATTCTAGTCATTGACAAGGAAGGCATTGTATTATCATGCTGCTGTTGTCTTCTACTATTCTAGTCATTGACAAGAAAGGCATTGTATTATCATGCTGCTGTTGTCCTCTACTATTCTAGTCATTGACAAGAAAGGCATTGTATTATCATGCTGCTGTTGTCCTCTACTATTCTAGTCATTGACAAGAAAGGCATTGTATTATCATGCTGCTGTTGTCCTCTACTATTCTAGTCATTGACAAGAAAGGCATTGTATTATCATGCTGCTGTTGTCCTCTACTATTCTAGTCATTGACAAGAAAGGCATTGTATCATCATGCTGCTGTTGTCTTCTACTATTCGAGTCATTGACAAGGAAGGCATTGTATTATCGTGCTGCTGTAACATGGAGCAAGAAACTTCTCCGCGGCCATTTTATTGCAGTTATAATTTCACATGTTCAATTTCTGTGCATGTGCAAACATTAAACGAATATCCGGATGCTAAAAATACATTCGAATACCAAAATAATGAAGCACCTTTGGTGTGTGGCCTCGCCGCTGTAGCTTAAGGATAGGTTGCAATTGCAACAATTAAATAAATGAGATGCAAGAGAGAAAGTAACAAGCTTAAATTTGAATTTGTTGTTTATATAAAGTTGAAAGTTGATTGAGAAAGTTATTTGTGGCTAGACTGGCTAAGATTATTTCTGATAAATATAAAAACACATGGAAGATGACCAAGAATGATTCTCCATCATCTATACTGCTCTGCACTAGTAGAATAACTATATTACTTACTGTCAAATTACATAATATGCTCTTCCAACAAATATTCATTAACTCATTCATTAGCTACCAAAATATCATATGCAACAACTGTCAGTTACTAAAGATAATTATCATATAATGAATTGTACATGGTTACAACTACAATGAGCAAAAGCATTGAACTTACAGTTCAAATATATGTAATTTGAAAGTCCAACAAAAGTTCAATAATAGCGACCAGTTCAGAAAGGAAGGTATTGCTCTAAACTGACCTCCACATTTGATCTCACGTGATTACATTGGGTGTGGCTGAGGGTGTGGGTTATTGCAAGTAAATAGCAGAAACTGGAGAGCTTACAGAGATAGAATGTATGAGTCTGTAACTTGCTAAAACAATGTCTGTGGCAAATCTCTTTTCAATACGATTTCGATAAACTTCTTTCTCTACTCTATCAAGTCTTTAAATCGACGCTTAAAGCATCTGGCTAGGATCTGTAATGATTTTAGCATTTTCCATTCTAAGTAACTTTTCATAGTTTACTTCGTTATAAAAACAACAGAGCAATAGAAGAACATGTTTTTGAACAGATCTGAAAGTTTGGCGGCTGTGGGAGGTATGCGTTTGAAGTTATAACTGTTCAAAGTAAAAAAATTTGGGAAGGAATGAATGAATAACTTGCTAAAACAATGTCTGTGGCAAATTTCTTTTCAATACGATTTTGAGAAACTCCTTTCTCTACTCTGTCAAGTCTTTAAATCGACGCTTAAATTTAAAAAGTTGGGACAGACAGACAGAATGAATGACAGAATGACAACCAAAGTGCTAAAGACTCGCCCACGCATAGGCGCGGCGAGCCCAACGAGCGAATATCTGAATGGAGCAATGCAGCCCTAATTTTTATGCCCCGCAGGGCAAACAAAATAATTGCTTTCCGCAGGGTTGAATCTATATTATATACATGTACATGTGTATACATCAGTGCTCTCCACATAGCAGGAAAGAAGGGCGCTGCGCCCCGCTATTTTTCCAAACGCCCTGAGTTAAAAATCAATTAAATCATTAAATTTAAAATTATTAATGATTAAAAACATTTTTAATTACTCCTACTGGACATTGTTTATTGACCACGTGTGTGTATTAACGTGTCAAAAGAATGATTATAAGCGTTTAGATGTTTGCAAGTTGGAAGATGAAGACTGTAATGAGTGTCTATGATATGAGAATGATTGTTCTATTGCTTTAGGTTACATATTGTGTGAGTATGTGTGGCATAATCATTCATTACATACATCTGTACATTTATCACTTTTTTCTCATAAATTTGCTTACTATCTGGACCACCCTGCTATTTTGTTTTTCCTGTGGAGGGCACTGGTATACATGTATATATATAGAAACTAGACATACTATAACTACATTGTACATGTATAACTAAATATATAACATAATAATTATGTTTGTTCAACTACATTATACATGTACATGTACTCTCAAGGTTATATACATGTATTTGTCCTAACAATTTGTTATAGCTACATGTACAGCACATGTAGTTTAGTAACTATGCTAACCTTAGCTAGTGTTCCTTCCACACAGTATCCAGCCACTATAACACCATTTCTCTTGTCAGTACACCATGCTTCAAATAGCTGTCTGGACAGACCACTCTGCATCATACCAGGACTAGCCAATATTACACAGGGTCCAATATCATCAAAATTATCAATATTCTGTGAATTTACAAACAATTACTGAACAAAATAATAGTATAATTATATATACTCTCTGAATGTATGTAAATTATTATTATGAAAAAAGCTCTGACATCATCAAAATCCCGTGAATACAAAAGCAAATACATGTACTAGTATTACACAAGATCTGACATATCACCTTCCTTCTTTTAACAGTCAGATATGTTCCATGTTGAGGGGGATCTAATCTTTCACTTGTACACTTAATTAGGAAACGCCTCCCCAAGCCAACATGGGCGAGCATTCTTTGCACAAGAAATTACACAAGTTTAGATGACAATAAAATTTTCAATATTAAATTTTAGTGATCATACAAAAAATTACTAGTACATGTATTACATATCATCAAACTTTCAGCAAAAACAAGTTTAAATCTTCAGTCTTATAAAATATGAGAGATAACAAGATATATAGAGAAAAAAGTATCCCTGTGACTGCTTTGTGGTGTCCCACAGCATTCACTAATCATGTCTGAAACATAACAGTCTATTATAGTTATTATTTTGATTATCTACTCTGTTTACCTTTTAAAGAATCTTGTAGAACTTTAGGAATATATTTTAGGTAGAATAGCTAGCTGTTAGTTCCAGTTTCTACGTAAGCTACAAGCAACTTTCTTTCTGCTGGTCAGTAGAGCTCGAGCGAGCATTGCATTCTATTACGCACCACGCCCATTAATTGATCAAGCTACCACCCCACCCCCCCCCCCCCCCCCCCCCCCGAAATGACACACTTCCTTAACTACGTCCCTATGGGCCATAAAATCTGAAAGGAATTAGCATTCCACCCACACATTTTTGTCGGTAATTACATTTCATTAATAAAGTCAACTAATTAAAGACATGAAGGGGTTAATACTTACATGTACATACAGCAATACAACAAGTATTACAATTAATCAATTACATGTGCATATGTACATGTACATGTACATACTGTACATGTACTGTACTAAAATTAATAATATATTTTACTTTGAGATTGGAGATGTGTTTAAATACAAAAGGGTTTGATATTCCAATCTGCCTTCTGATTTTTTCATTCATAGCACCAATATAAGTCTGGTAAACTGTGTGTGTGTGTGTGTGTGTGTGTGTGTGTGTCAGATGTTAGAGCAGAGATGATGAATGATGCATGATGCATGTAAACAATAATAAGAAGACATCACAACTATGGATGGGCAGTATTAGCAATTTTGATACCAGTTACGATATAAAAAAATTATCATAATATTAGTAAAAACCGACTAATCACGCGTTCCACAATTGTTCACACCTACAAACGTTTTAAAGGCATCAAACAGTGCCTGAAATATCATAAACAACTCATTCAGACTAATACAATACCACATGTATCTGTAACTTGCTTTTTCGGCACACTGTAGTACAAGGCAAACAAAAAAAGCCATTCGTATCAATTGACTCACGCAACCACAACAACAGTTACACAATTAGCACACAAATGTAGCATCTTTTCTATATTTAGTTGTCTACCATTCATTTCTAACTCAATCCCTACCTAGACTTGGCTAGGAAGCCAAACAAACCCTGCTAAAGCACAATTTCAGTTCGCTATGTACTCAAAAGTACGGGAGTAGCACGTAAATTATTTAATTAACCGTGAACTTCAATATTTTGATATGCAATTTGTTTTGATACTGTATCGTGGTATTGGAATGAATATTAAATTTTATCAAATATCGGTATACCACCCATCCCTAATCACAACATTTATTCTACACATGCATTTGTATGTTATGTGTACATTACAGATCAACTCGTACCTGCCATACATTTCTTAGCTAATGAAGAAGCATAGTAAATTGGGATATCATGTAGTTCCGGATGAGCTGACCAGTACTCATCCAAAATAAGAAGAAGCTCTTGAGCTCTTCCAAGAGCAAACACAGGTATAAGACAACGACCTCCTCTTGTTACAGTATCATGAACTTTAGCTAGAAAAAAAGAAGAAAAAGTATAAGAGCTAGATATTGAGAAACAAGATACCATGTATATTGAGAAAAAAATATCCCTATGATTGCTTGGTGATACTTAGTGACATATATATATCAATCATTGCTGATGGCACTAGTGTCTCTATTAGTGCCTGTGTACTATGAATACTAGGACCTGTACAAGTAAGTGTAATTGCAGAGGCTGTACAGAACTGTGATGAAACTGAAGTGCTCTTAAAAGCCTTCTTCATTTCTGAAACTCAACAACTGATTATACTTACATTAACTACATATTTTCTGAAACCCAACTTAAAGATTCTTATATACATGTACATGTATATACATGTACATGTATATACATGTACATGTATATACATGTACTTGTAATATCAGCAGCAAATATACATGTATAATGAATTCTCTTAAAGATCAAAAAGAAGTTCTCTCTCAAAGTAAGTAAATACATTGTACATGTACATTTATATAACAGAAACAGTGACATGAAATGAAATGTGTAAGGGCTGTATATACATGTAAATTAATCATAGAACAGACCAGCTACAAGTATACAATTGTCTAATTGTTCACTTGAGAGTACATACAGTAAAGGACATAATCGTTCTCTAATTTGTTCTGTTCTTACGATTAAGAATTGTTTTTAAAAACGATTAAGCAAATCTTTGTGCATGTGCATTTTAACAAGAAATCACATGAATGCCAAATATGGGCGTTGTCGCTTACTACTACACTCGCCTTGCTGCTTTCTTGCATCATGTGTTTGGTATCTATGGCTTTCTTAAAAGGTCTTCTGTCTAAATATGGGAGTTAAAAGTCATTGCTGTTTAAAATGCATAAGTTATACAAGGTTGTACAGAGGTGGGTGTTGCCAGTGGTACTACTATACTTTCAAGCACTTGCTTTGGACATTTCCTGGTGATAACGAAGCATAAGTTTGACATCATTGGCTTTGTTAACAACTCTTCAGTCCTGCAAAGTAACTTAGAATCATCAGTCTGATAAAATACGAGAGTTATGGAGCCGAAAAGAATTAGATATTAAGCACTTCGCCCAAAACGCCCATTTTAATTATAGGTTACTATAAAACGATCATTCTACTATTACAAAACGTTAACTTTTTTTATGCCATGTACTGTACATGTACATGTACATGTACATGTACTTGTAATGCCTGTCAGTTACAATAAATATTGGTTTATCAGTGCTTTCTTCTTTTTGGTCCAAGTAGCTCAAGTGCATGTTTTTTTTAATATTTACTACATTAATTGACTGAACCGCAGAATAATCCTTACCTGACATAAATATACATGTACATTATATTATATTATGTAGTCTACAGATACATTGTACATTAATATGTACATGTATGTATATAGTTATCTCACAAGTGAATCTTGTTTCTCTCAATTCTCTCTTTTCATGAACATGAATACCATATGTAGACTCCTAAAGAAAATAATGAAAGTCTATTCATAATCATGACGATCTCAGATTATAATGTGATAAGCTTACATGCAATATAGTGTACAGTTTATGTAATAAGGTAATACATGATTATACTGTAACTCAATAATGAAGCAATGAGATAAACATTTTGGAGGCAATGCAACAATACTTCACTCCATTGTACATGTACATGTGTGTATGTTATCACAAGGTTTAGTGTGAAGCCATAGCAACGTTTAGCTAAAGAATATACATGTACAATACTGTACCAATACATATAGAGCTTTTAATAAGGGGACAGATTATGTTTTTAGCATTCAAGAAGGGTACTTTTCTTTTCAAGAAGAGTTCCATATCCTTCAAAAACAGCCTGGCGAGAACCCCGCTTTGTATCAGTGAGTGAGCATGTGTTTGTGTACATGTACATATATGCATTAATAATGTGTGTGATGACATACTGATATTAACACATCAGGTGTAACAGGTGGTATTTCTGCTGCCATTAAGTGTCTATCTTCAACTCTTGAGAAGTCCCCAGTATATAATATCTACAATTCATAATTAAATATAGTTAAGCAACTCATACAATATATACAATAACAGCGTGTATTATACCTACCAAGAAATTGTGAGCCTTCACCCCCTTAGCTACATGTACATCATGTAATGTATTCAGTGATGTAATTGTAGCTACATGTACATGTAGTACATAAACCTTCAAACATTAACTGCAATCATACTGTAAATATTTATTCGTATCCACAATTATGTGTTCTGCTAGTACATGTACTTGTAAGTACAATGTACAGTACAGTAGGTTTGGTTATTACATGTGCCTGTGCACTCACATAGTACATGTATATGTAGTAGTAAATGGGCACTGTTATGACTACCACTGTACATAAACTACATGCAAAACGTTGTGCAATGTACATGTACATGTATATATGTACATGTGTATATAAAGTAATACACATGAAAATTAATGTGTCTAGCATGCTAGCAAAAGGCGTACACAAACACACACAACAAACAAACAAACAAGCAGCCACAATGGCTTCATTAAACATTAGAGTATGGCGGCTTAGAAAAATAATCAGCCACAATGGCTTAGAAAAACAAGATATATAGAGAAAAAAAGTATCCCTATGATTGCTTTGTGGTGTCCAGCATTCAGTAATCATGGCTAACTTTATGATGCCTGAAACACATCAGCCTATTATAGTTATTATTTTGATTATCTACTCTGTTTACCTTTTAAAGAACCTTGTAGAACTTTAAGAATATATTTCAGGTAGAATAGCTAGCTATTAGTTCCAGTTTCTACGTAAGTTACACAGCTTTTTTTCTGCTGGTCTGTAGAGCTTGAGCGCGCGTTCTTTTACGCGCCACGCCCATTAATTGACCAAGCCCCCGGGAATGATGTAACTTCCTTAACTACGTATACAACGCATACTCGCGTAAGTGACACAAACATATAAATATATATAAATATATATAGTTCGAACCCGTGGGAAAGCAATCATAGGGATGGCCCTACGGGCCATAATAATTATCAACCACTATGGCTTAGAAAATAAGCAGCCACAATGGCTTAGAAAAATGTACATCAAGTTAGCCTGTTCATACAGGTGTATGAGATGTTTGATTCGGACCCTGCCAGTTGAGCTACCTTGGTAGCTCAGTTGGTAGAGCATCTGTCCGGAGTACAGAGTGTCGTGGGTTCGAATCCCATCTGAGCCAACTGTCATTTTCATTTTTCCATTGCCTCAGGTGTCTTTCTTTCTTTCTTTCTTTCTTTCTTTCTACATCTCCGATAACATCATGTATTACTGAGTACTGACCTTAACTCCAGCTATCTCAATAAGAAACATTGCTGCTCCTAATACATGACCAGCATTATATGCAGTGAATTTAACACCACCAACATCCATTTCCTGTGGAATGGGAATGAGGATATGCATATGTACATGTAAATTTATAATTATGTACATTGTACATTTACAGTGCCAATTAACAGTATGTGAGGCTTTGAAGCAATCAAATTCAGCCATTTTGTAAAGGAAGCCAACAAACTTTGGTATCTAAGACAAATAATAATCGCTCTTCCTGGATACCAAAATTTTTTTGACTTCTTGTACACAGTGGCGGAATAGCATGTGACTGCATGTACACAGTGGCGGAATAGCATGTGACTGCATGTACACATGTAAGCATTTGACAAAATCATTTTGCAAAAAAAGTCATTTTTGAATTTGAATATTGGGTCACAAACATAAATATATCCAACAAAGCTTCAAACACGAGCCTTGTAACACACATACATGTACACATGTATGTGTACATGTGTACATGTACATGTACACATGTATGAATCAAAGTCAATAATTGATCAGTAAATTGTGTCACTCATTAACAGCCATTATTTTTAGTATCAGTGTACATGTAGGTTTGAGTGATGTTATAAATAATTGTAATAAAATTATTTCATTATGATAATTTTCATTGATACGAGATGATTGATGTACATTTGTAAATGTCAGTTATTAATTATTAATTATTCATCTAAAGTCAAAAATAATTTTGTTTCTAGGAATATGGGTAACATTTCGTATCAGAGCATCACTGAATGAAAGAATGGGCTAAAGGGTTGCATACATAATGTTTAGTTAACTGATTAGGCCCCAGAAGGTTTTCTCAGATCATGTCATAAAAACGCCACAATAATTTTAAATTTTCATATGAAAGTTAAACTGTTTGATTATTTGTATCGTCATGATGAGGCAGTTGCTCATGCCACTTTCTGAGGAACTGAATAATACCAAAGATGGCCACCTTCTTTTCCAAGAAACTTTACTTTCGAGATGTTTTTGTAAGTTCCATTCATTCTTTGATATACATTATAACTTATTATTTTAGCTGTATAAAATTATAAAATACATGTATGAACCAAGTTCTATGGTTATTGAATAAAGCCTAATAGTCTAACAGTCGTAACAGAACAATTATTAACACTCGCATGCGTAGGCGGAGCAGAGGGTTACTGTAATCGTTCTGTCTCTGCTTTCTGTCGGCAAAATTCCAATGAACCCACGAACATTAGCACTTTTAAATACTACCAGCAGACGTCAAATCATACAAGGATTAAAAGGCCTTTGCTAAAACCTTTCTGTTTGAAAGTTATGAAAATTTTTGTAACTGACGGTAGCCGTTTAACAACTTTCTGATGACGACTGGTAGCAAAAGAGTTCACTGAAACACAGCTCATCTTGCTTGAAGCCTATTGCTGTCGAATCACAGCTTGAAATGAAGTACAATTGAAGTAGTGGCTGCTACAACTTTGATCTGGCTCTAAGCTTTCTGCCATGACTGGCAAATTCTAGCTCTACCCGTTTATTTCATTTACACACACGTGATTATGGCTGTTATTGCTAGTAGAATACATTTGTAATCTTATACTATATATATATATAGCTAGGACTTGGAGTGCAAGTTGTAATGCACACTCACACAAATACATGTATAATATAATCTCAGTATATATAATAATTGTAATAATTATTATTATAGTCAAATATTGTCTGCAGTTATTTCCTTGTCAGTGATTGAATCATTCTCGTATTGTTCCCCCAATCACACTTGTGGTGAGGGTTCTGCACTGCTAGTGTATTCATTCTATCATTACTAATGCTCCTAGATACTCATTTATACCATGCTACATGTGCAGTGTGCTAACGACTCCCCTACCCCCTCCACCTTTCTTGCTTACATTGTGCCTATAATTACAAAACCCTGTTTACACACCTAATAACAATATTCATCATTTATAATCCTACATGTATGAATTAAATTAATCATAATACATTTCATGAGATTCATAGTTTGTTTTCCCCAAGCAATAAAATCAAGGCAATAAATATATTTAATGTGGTGAAGAGCACTTCACCTCATATACACCAACTCAAAGAAAACATCAACAATTTTTTAAAAGAATGCATGTGCATATAAAAAAAGATAATATGTAGTGGCTATAGATATTCTCAAACAGAACTTAGTGAAATTAATCTTTTTAACGAATGTACAGTTCCAGGACTTCAACAGGTACCCTTTCATTCGAACTCAGTTCAGTATCGCAAGCTCTAACCTCAATGGATGCTTGTTGGGTACTACCAAGATCTTTAGTAAACCATGGCTGTTTACTATTGGTACAACAACCAGATTCGCCATCTGGACAATCTAGTCCATCCCAAATAGGATCATCTGCCCAAACTCTTGGAGGGTACCAGCTTTGTCCAACACTTATTCCTGATTCACAGTAATAGTCTGATCCAACAAAAGATGGAGTGGGAAAAGTATTACCATTATTACAAGGACATTTACTACCACCTGTTCCAGAGGTTAAAAAAACCCCACCTGCAAATGTCCAAACATGTTGTCTAGGACTACCTCGTGTTATAGAAAGACCATCTACATATGCTTGATCAATAGTAGGATTTAATTGAAAACCATCAGGTGATCCATATGTGTAACCTAATGCCCGTCCACACACACGACTATAACTAATATCATAATTGGAGAAGTATACAGAGTCACAACCTGCTGTAGATTCTGGTCTCTGACAAACTGGATTGTCAAGAGCATTATATTGATACGAATGAAGTGGATATGGACAAATATCTGCGTCTGGATTTTTCATGTCAAAGAATGCAATTCTGGTCCATCCTCCTGTTCCATCACATTTCTCACCCTCCATGTCACAATATACCTGTACCACAGTACCATTTGCTATACGAATAGGATACCATCCTGTTTCTGATGATCCATCATTTGATAGGATTTCAGAACATGACGTGTACAAGTTATTTGTAAATTGTATGTACTTGTAAACATTCTGGAACTGTTTAGAAAGATCATCTTGAAGATCATCAAATGTAAGGTTTGCTTCACATGATTGCAGGTCATCAAGGAACATAAGAATATTGGCAGCTGTCACTTCTCCTAGAGAATTGAAAGTAAAATCCCTTCTTATTTGATCAAGATGAACAGTAGCTGGTACAGTTTTACTGTAGCCTTCCAAATCAGGTTTGGCATCACAACTGGAAGATTGGCATACCTTTAGTGGCTTTGTGGAGACAATGATGGAATTGCCTCCTTGAAATAGTATAGCCAAAAGAAGAATTGCAAGGAGCATTGTACAGGGAAAAAGCTTTTTATTTACATCTACTCTGCAGAGCCTGCAGCCCCGCCTTTTCACAATTGCAGATGTTGGTATGCAATTATCACACGTGTGAAAGCATGAATACTAATAGCAATTTTAATTACTGAGTCTTCATGACATGTTCTGGAGATCACTCTAGGGGCTCTTGCAACGTATGACTTAGGCCACCCTCGCCATTAGGTAAACAATCATGTCATGAGAGGTATGTCATGTGACATTTCGTGCTTTGTAACCACACATTTTTAGATCACATTGTGGAATAATATACCTTAACCATAATAATTTTAAATATGATGACAATAATTCATAATTATAATTAACACCTTCAGAATTCAATTTTCACCTTTTAATTAGTATATGTACCCCAATAATTATAATTTGTAATTTTCGTGTATAACATTTTCATATTTATTAGATCAGGATGTGTGTCTGCGACAAGATATATCAGATAAAATCGCTAGCGACAGCTTTATTGTGTATATTGTGAAAAATTTGTGTCACAGTCATGCTACATGTATGTACATGTATGTACATGTACTGTATGTATGGCAACCATTCATTATCCCCGGGGACCATCTATGGCATTGTAGGTTGTTCCCCTGAGACCATCAATGGCATCATAACCAGTCCCGCTTTGCCATAAATCGTACCCACCTAACTTGAATTATTATTAACCCTCGACCACGTAGGCGGAGTTGATGGTTACTGTAATCGTTTTGTCTGTTTGTCTGTCGGCAAAATTCTAGCGAACCTACGAACATTAGTACTTTGAAAATACTACCAGCAGACGTCAAATCAAACAAGGATGAAAGAACAACTAACTTTTGCTAAAACCTTTCTGTTTTAAAGTTATGACAACTTTGTAATTCACAGTCGCCGTTTCACAGCTTTTAGAAGACGTCTAGTAGCAAAAGAGTTCCCTGAAACACAACTCATCTTGAAGTACAATTGAAGTAGTGGCTGCTACAGCTTCGAGCTGGCTCTAAGCTTTTTGCAATTTCTAGCTCCACCCATTTATTTTAACACTGCACTTGTAATTTATATCATATAGCTAGTAGGACTTGGAGTGTAAGTTGTAATGCACACACACACAAATATAATATAATCTCAGTATAATAATTGTAATAATGATTATTACAGTCAAATATTGTCTGCAGTTATTTTCCTTGTCAGTGACTGAATCATTCTCAAGTTGTTTCCCAAATCACACTTGTGGCGAGGGTTATGCACTGCGAGTGCATTTATTGTAATTAGGTCATTACACAATGTACAGTACAGAAACAGTCTTCAATTGTTCCAGAATGTCACAAATAAAATAAACATTACATTCTTCACAATACCAAAAGATCTCTTTTCTGACTGGCGTATTTGGCACAGTAGTGGCATCGACTAATCCCCTTTTTACAGCTTTTTCATAGGAAAGTGTCTAACAGGTATACAACATATGTGAAGGCAAGGATCCATTTATTGATCTTCTCTTTCTACTATTTTAATTACCTATAAGTGCCTTAGCTAACTCAATTCTAAAGTTTTGATTAGTATAGTTCTGTTTACTGTAAAATAAAATCGTTGTGTGAAACAAAAACCAAAACACGTACTTATAGTACTTGTGACATTTATATTGGACATGGTAATATTGCCATAATTGATCCCGCTGTCAGCTCCACCCATGTAGGAATTATACGATATCACTTCCAAAGGGCATGGTATATCTAAATGCTTGCCATCTTTCTGTTTTCATCTGATGGTTTCAGTCTTCCCAGGTTGAACGTTACAAGATAAAAGTGTCATAAAATCATCGTCCAACCACATTGTAGCAAGCATGTTGTCACTGTCAAAAAACTACATCACCCCTGGAAAGGTTAGCCAACAGAAATAAAAGACAAGAGTAAAAAGAATAGAGAAAAACTGAACCTTAGAAAAAGGTAAGCAATTAATTATATAGTTATCCTAATTAGCATGCACAAATGTTTCATACATTAACTATAATTATACACATGTATAATGAACTGTTTCTTATGCACCGATTTATTCGTATGGTTCCACAGGCATACATGTACAGATGTCATCATTTATAAGCTGCTTAAAGAGATCTACTAAAGTAAAGAAATTGTCAGTAAAGAGTTGGTGGTGTTTGCCGAGAATTTTTCTTGTGCGTTTCATAACCACAGAACCTCCATGACCAAACTCTTTGACATCATCATTCCCCTTTTCTATATATACATCATACTCACAAAAGTATCCGTTACAGCTGTCTGTCCTCATACAAACTTTCAACCCTCCTTTAGTTGGGTTCAGAGGGTACATACTACTCCTACCTTAAAAAGGAATCATGGCTTCATCTATAGCCTTCACAATCAGAGAAGCTGAACGAAGATCGATGCGACGATGTCTCTTTACAAGTACTTCCAACCTACTGTCAAGTTACCAGATCTAGAAGGTCCTCTGAAAAAGGATATTTGCTCTTCGACTATTCAGATTGTTAATGATAAAGTCCGGACTGAACTAGAAAAGAAGCCTTAAGGATCAAGAAATCCTTACTTGAAGTTAACACCAGCGCAAAAAGCTATAGTAGGAAAAAGAGCAGGAGAACATGGGGTAACTGTTGCTATCCGCTATTTTTCTCCAAGATTCTCTGATCTTGAGACTACTGTTCGAAGGCTTAAAAACAATTACACCAGTGAGTTGAGGAGGAAAAGGCATTGTGAAGTTACTGAAGTAACAGAATTGCAAGAAGGACGTCCTCAGCTTTTAGGAGAGGAGTTGGATGACTTGGATCAACAAGTGAAAACATATTTACATGCTTTACGTTCCAGTGGTGTTGTGGTGAATACAGCCATTGCTCTTGCATGTGCTCAGGGAATTGTAATTAGTAATGATGCCAACTTGCTTGCTTGCAATGGTAGACACATTACCCTGACAAAATTTTGGGCTAAGATTCTTCTAAGCCGAATGGGATTCGTAAAGAGAAGAGGAACCACAAAAGCGAAGCAGTATCAAAAATGTTGTGCATATGGACGAAGTACCACCTGAACTGGTGATTAACTGGGACCAGACTGGTATTCATTATGTGCCTGTTTCATCATGGACAATGGAAAAGGAAGGGAGTAAGAGAATCGAAATTGTTGGAATAGATGACAAAAGACAACTGACGGCTGTCTTTGCTGGATCACTTTTCCTACCACCCCAGTTGGTGTATAAAGGCAAGAGTCCTCGATGCCTGCCAAGCATTGAGTTTCCTCCTGGCTGGCATCTAACATTTAGTGCCAATCACTGGTCAAATGAAGATACAATGTTCTGAAGATCATCTTCCTTTACATTACGAAAAAAGACATTATTTGTCCGAGCCCCCGAAAGATGCAACTTCCCTAACTACATATACAATGCATACTCGCACAAGTGACATGAGAATATTTATATATATATATATACATGTATATATATATATATATATATATATATATATATATACATTAAACTCTATGGAAAGCAATCATAGGGTTGGGCCTTACAGGCCATAAAAACATTTCCATGAATCCTGTACAACATACATGTACAACTTTGTATGACAGGTAATGTACAGTACTTTAGCTCTTTAGCTGACCCATTTGTAGTTAGATGATTGTGGGATGGGGCCATGGAGGAGAAAGAAACAGGTATTTTGGAAGAGATCTCACATACCTGATGAAAGTTAATAGTTTCTATTTTATCCATAGACTTCTCAAGATCTTTCTCAGTGTATAACAGTTCATCAGTAGATATGTTACTGACTTTAATATAATCAGATAAAAGCCATCTGTAAATAGCTTTTGTTGCTGGAGTCATGAAAACACGTCCTTTAAAAGTTGTCTATAGAATAAAACATAGTAATTAAAATCACTAAAAGAGGTTATAGCAATGTTTTGCACTTGTCGGGACTTACCACCTCTCACATAAATTAACCATCATTAAAACAATATCCATGTATCAGAAATGGTAATAGTAATTAACCCTCGCCTGTGTAGGCTGTGGGTTACTGTAATCATTTTGTCTGTAGGCAAAATTAAAGCAAACCTACGAATATTAGTACTTTGAAAATACTATCAGCAGACGTCAAATCATTCAAGGATCAAAAGTAACAATAGGCTTTTGCTAAAACCTTTCTGTTTTTAAAGTTTAGACAATTTTTGTGACTCATGGTCGCTGTTTCAAAACTTTCAGAAGACGTCTGGTAGCAAAAGCATTCACTGAAACACAGCTCATCTTGCTTGAAGCCTATCGCTGTTGAATTACAGCTTGATATGAAGTACAATTGTAGTGGCTGCTACAACTTCAGCTGGCTCTAAGCTTCCTGCTATGACTTTATTTCAAAACTGTTTTCTAATAAAAGTTTTAACACTGCACTTCTCATCTAGTAGAACTTGAAGTGTAACGCACAAACACAAATATTAATCTCAGTATAATAATTGTAATAATTATTATTAGTCAAACATTGTCTGCAGTTATTTCCTTGTCAGTGACTGAATCATTCTTGTTTCCCAAATCACACTTGTGGTGAGGGTTCTGCACTGTAGCATTCATATTCTAGTTAATTACTAATTTATTAACGTTTGCTGTAGTCATGGTAACAGCAATGTCATTTACATGTATATCCACAATTGTCTACTAATAAGTACATGTATACACGTGTACATGTAATTGATAAAATTATAATTATTTTAAATACATATTATTTCCTTGATAAGAATAGCACATGTAATGGTTACATGTTATTATATAATATGAAGAATGTTATCAACTGTGTTTAGCCCAATATTTCTAATTACATGTACATACATGCATACACTGTACATGTACATTGTACCTTCTCCAGAAACCATGGTAACGCCCCACAATGATCTAAATGAAAGCTGTATGAAAGAATAATATTTAACTGTGCATAGAGACAGTAATTACTCAGTAGTTTCATTTCCACACTACAATACATTTAGTTCAACAGTACATTTGACAGTAATTGGTGTACTTGTCATTTGAACACCACAGTAGTGACACAGTAATTACTATATTATACTGACAGTAGAGCTAAGGTAGCTACTGTTACTACATCGTATTGACATATATTGTACATGTATGTATAATCATGCTGTTTAACACACAATGTATATCTTAGATTGAAACACTGCCTAAGGAAGCACGTCACCACACAGCACATCAGACCTTCAATTAGAAATGTTGTTGAGGGGTTAGTGAATATTCCTATCTCACCTACCTGCCCTGTCTACATATACATGTATGTGTACATGTATATGTGGTACTACTCTACCTTCAAATATTATCTATGCTAGCATACATGTATTTACAAAGCAAATAATATACATACATGTATAGGTTATTGTATGTCAATGTTTCTCCAAATTGATAACTGATTGAACATTGTTGACTATACCACTGATGCACTCCCCCACCGTTAATATTTTTATCCTGGGGTAAACACTGGTATGTCATTATTTTAATACTAGTGTTGTACCTATAATGGTATAGGTACGTTTACCAAGGTATAGGTAAATATAGGTATAGGCAAGTAGTATAGGGCAGATACAGATATTTTATAGACTAAGTTTTCAAACTTTATAGTACTATTTTACTGTATGAAAAGATTGATACAACAGTCAGAATCATATTTTTGAGCTATTTCCATCTTTTATGTAGTTTGTGAGTTTCATTTTCCAACAGAAATGGCTATATAAAAAGCAGTGCTAAAAATTAGTGATGCACATTAACATATACTAGAAAAAGGAGTGAACACATGTATATATAGGTATACATGTAGGTATAGGCAGCTTTAGTTGCCTATAATATCTGTATCTGAATTATAGGCAAAACCTAGTATAGGTACAACATTATTTAATACCTAATTTATGAAATACATGTACAATATGAATGGCTTAAAAAGAACTGCACTATTAGTTCAACTATCATTACATGTACATACTGTGTCAGGAAGAGAAGATCAATTTCATCCGCTTCAATCATATCAGTATAGGGAAGAGCATCCATTCCTGATAAACCAGGATGAATTCCACAATCAAGCTAAGATGTAATAATACAAATATCATAAGAGTAGGGTAAGATATACATGTAAGGCTAGAGTCATTAGTGACATAGTGCTGACTACTGCACAGCTAAAGGTCATTCACATTCACCATGATCTCCAAAAAAATTTCATATACATGTACATGTAACTTCAGTTTGGAACAACCAATAATCATTTCATTTGCTCGTATCACACTCTTTTTTTGGGGCATGTCAAATTTCAATTCATTGCTTCATTATCGAATTACAGTATAATCGTGTATTAACAAGGGATGGGAATTGGCTGAGATTCTGAAATCGATTATTATTAACTTCAAATCAATTGATAATTGGAAGTAATTAGGCCAATTAAGTCAATTAAAGTAGTTGTCGCCTTTCCCCAGATATCTTGGGGAAACCTCATGCATATTGTGTATATACAGTAGTTAAGTAATTAAATTCTTTTGAGACAATTCTATGATGTGTGCGATACCAGACCCCTTCCTCTCTATGCAAAGGGGGCAGGTACTGAGACTATAATTAGGTAAGGACTAATTTGTAGATAGGTGAGCCCTGCCTGCCAGTACAATACAACTACCATATTAACGCTTTACATACAAAGACACAAGACTCTAAATTTACATTTACTAACCATTATTTTCTTATTTTTGAATTCCAACATTATACAAGAACGTCCAACCTCCTGCCCTGCCCCCCTAAATGATGTGTATAAGTATATATATTTTATTAATCAGTGATATTCGCAAACTCACAAAGGACGGATAGTCAGAAGATCGCTTTCTTCTTGGCCAACACTATCACGGCCTTCAGTAGTCACTGACATCGTTAATTCGTAGTTGAGTCACTTGAGTGGTACCCGGAACTTGCACGTGGTTGATATACTACGCATGCCCAGATCAACAAAAATTAATGGCAGAAAGTGGAATCAGTCAATCAGGTTTGTTTAAAATTTTAATGTTTATTATAAAATGTTTCATGTAAATTCATGTAGGTTGATGGCTCTATACAGCTCTATTATTATTAATGGATTGTAATTTGGCAATTCTACACCTATACTTACAATGGCTATGCCTATCAACACTGACAGACCACTTCCCAGGAAATACAAATCGTACATGGAGGATAATAACTCCCCGCTTCATGCTGCATGTTACTATGGCGATTATGATTCTGCCCTCATGTTACTACTAGCCAATCATGAATTTGAAACACTTAACATTTGGCAGGAAACTCCATTACATCAGTGTTCCTCTCAAGGACATTTAGAGATAATGATGCTGTTGTTAGATGGAGGGGCAAATGTGAATGCCACTGATAAAGATGACTATACTCCTTTACATCATGCAATTATTCATGGTAATCGTGATGCCACTGAACTTTTGTTGTGTTATGGAGCCACAATATTTAGAAAGGAAGGAGTTAATAGTGATAGTAAATCTCCTTTGGAGCTTGCGAATCATGTTCATGTTTGTTACGAAGTTCTTCAAAAAGCTCAAGGTAGCTGCTTAACTGTAAAGCCCTGCAAAAACAAATCATAGGTTATCTATGAGTTTTAATTTGGTTATTATGGTTGGTTTAGTGAGACTCAGAGTTGCATGGTTTGCTGTTCATGCCATAATATACTGTATCCTATTACTTTAAGTCCTATTTTGTTAATCTGCCTAAGTCTATAATATCTCAATTCATGTCACTCATAAGAAAGGAACTACACTTTAAAGTAACTGTATCTTACCAAACCTAAGCTATGTTTGGTTTGACTTAGACTGTGGAATTTTATTAATGGAATTTTATTAACTTTACAAATTTTACATAAAATTGCTATACATTGTCTTACAGTGTACTCAATAGCTAGGTGAAGGAAATCCTACAAACTTACCTTGTTACATTCCTGAGACAAAGAACATATTATTTCTGACAATACATCATTGTATGGAGTCTTATGACAGTAGTTACTTAAAAACAGTGCACGATTCTATCTTAATTACCTTTAGAACCACAAGAATGAAAAGAATCTAATCGTATATAGTATATACATTTATAAATTGACTTTGTGGTATACTGTATATATGCTTAACAAGCTAGAGAAAAAAAGTATCTTTTGTCATTCAGTAATCATGGCTGACTTTATCATGTCTGAAACACAACAGCCTATTATATTAACTTCCTTTCAACTACATAAACAATGCATATTTACGTAAGTGACACAATATATGTATATATATATATATATATATATATATATATATATATATATATATATAATGTATGTTATATATAATTATAATTCGAAGCTGTGGGAAAGCAATCATAATTGTATGTAATTGACTTCTAATTACAGTAGGAGGCAATTACAAATACCATTTTCATGAAGTTAAATTTTGAATTGTAATTAATTACAAATTATAATTACAACAAGACTGATTAGCATGCATGATTAGTGAATGCTGACACCACAAAGCAATCATAGGGATACTTTATTCTCAATATAATTCTTTTCTTTAGGCCAAAATGATTATTATCACCAAAAAACGAATAAACAAGTAATTTTACATCAAAATTTCATTATACTCTTGTCACTATGTGGAAGAATTAGACAATAAAAACCTTATTGTTTACTTCTTGTCTCAAACTAGCCTTCAGGTTTCATAATTTAGCTCACATATGAAGTTGTGAACCTTGACCCGGTATCCCTACATGACCATGGGCAAGGTTTCTGTACTTTCAGTGCTTTCATGTTACATCGAAAAATGGTGTCACATTTTGAAGGAGAAGATACGTACATGTAAGCTTTTCCTTCAGAACACCTTAAAGCTAGCTCTTGGAAGAATGGTACATAACACCCACTTTTCAAACACTGAAATGAATATTGTGTTGTTTTGTATAGGAAATTAACAAAGTGTGTTTTACTGATAGACCAATAAGTATATACTTACAACTTCTGTAGCAAACTTACGAGAGGATGTACCTTGAATTGGGTAACAAAAGTAGTAATTCCCAGAGCAGATAATTGTAATTACTTTCAGAAATGAAAATTATATACAACTAACAATACATTATAACATGCCTACAAGTGCTATATCAGTGATTATAAATCTGATATAGCACGAGTAGGCATGTTCCAAAAGACAGAACCTTTGTTGATGTCTGTTGCTTTTGCTACCTTTCTTTCTTCACTTTGGAGAAGGTAAGAATAGTTTTCTTGTAGTCTGCATTGACAGCAGGTTTTATATCTGATCACAGGGTGCTATATCTGATTTATAATCCTGTGGGTTACTTTGATGTTTTGCCATATCGGGATATATACTAGCTTGTATAAATACTACTATAGAACAACACTAATACATACATATACATAATTACTGTTATAAACCTTTTCTCAAATCCTTATATCTTCCACAGGTAAAGTATGGAGTCTACAACATATATGTCGTATATCCATTAGGAAATACTTGGGAGTTAGCAGACGAAGAAGAATTAAAGAGCTTCCTCTTCCTCGTCATGTAATCACTTTCCTAACCTCCCTTCCCATCTCTTGCAGTGAAGTTCTTCATGAGAATTGGGGACGAATGCGTACAATAAAATCAGCAGCTGTAAAGAGCAAAGTAGTTGGACATCGTCCAAAATTGAACAGAGGAGGTGGTTCTTTTGGAGTGGGGGCTAGTTTACAAGCTCTTCGAATAGGATTAAATCAATGAATATTATAGAATTACATGTATAAAGATTACAATCATATCATATAATAATCATTATATCAGAGATTATTGAAGGGTTGTATTTTAATTAAACTGTTGCCTGTTGTGACGACATACATGTATATATTTCATTTCATTTTAGATAGTGGGCACAGACAGTGGCAAGTGCTAGAGCAAACGTCTGTGCAGACTCACAAATGTATTGATTGATGGTATATGTAATCATACCTGTATAATTTGGTGTGGAATGTAACTAGTTTTGCCTGTATGCACTCCTGCTCTAAACTGGACATTTACAGATACTCACTTTGCCTTCCTCCGACTGATGTTTATAAATAATAATTATTGGGGCTTCCCCCACAGGTGATTGGTGTAAGAAATGGTTATTCCTAATCATTGTTTTGATAATTATTATTTCACTTGGCTCGAGTGATAATATTACATATCATACCATTCAGTGATTACAAAGGGTGTCATTCAGGACATGTGCAGAAGCCAACATGTATATAATTATAGCAGATACATCTTATCTTCCATTTACTTTTCATCATGTCCTCAAAAGCATGTCGTAGAATATAATTATAAATTTGGAGACTGTGCAGATCAAGCTTAAGTAGGCATGTATACTATGGTTAAAAATGCACCATAGCTACATGTACATCTAGAAACACATCAACTATAATTATATCCTTTTTTCTCAGCTGAAAATCCTTGGCCGAAGCTTGAAACTCAGCCAAAAACCTAAGATCCTCGGTCAAAAACCTCAGTCAAAACCTAAGACCCTCGGCCAAAAACAAAACCGTTAATAGCCCAGAAAACCAAAAAAACAATAATCTGGTTAACTTGATATTAGGATTTAAGTAATTATTTATTCAAATGAACATTGTGTAGAATAATTTCATGGGGTGCATGTTTAAAAAAAATTCACTAATTTGAGATATTTAAATAAGCAATTATTAAATAACTCGTGCTTTCCTACTGCTTACTATAGTTACATACATATACAAGTAGTTAAGAAAGTTACATTATTACAGGGGTACTCTTAGCGAAGGATGTGGCTTCACTGCTATGTAACAATTGTCATAATTATACTCCTGCATGCATATACAGTATAAATATTGTCAATAAAATGTCACCATAAAGCAACCTTAGTCCTACTGTCAGTATAGTATAGTAATTACTGCCTCACTACTGTGGCGTTGAATTGACAAGTACATCAAATACTGTTGAAACTATTGTTGAACTACTGTAGTGTGGAAATGAAACTACTGAGTAATTTAATACTATACAGCAAGGTAACTTTTTATTAACTTATACTGTAGGAATAATGAGCTAACTACAAATATATACAGAACACAAAATTGAATACAGAAAAGGCCATCTGTGAGCTGTTTATTACAATTATGTTTTTATGAAATACAGGGCCATCCCCATGATTGCTTTCCCATAGCTTACTAGACACATACATGTGTAAGAAAGTACATTATTACAGGGCTACTTTTAGCAGATGTAGGTCACTAGAGAAATGCAGCTATATAATTATGTAACAATCATTAATTATACTCATGGATGTATATTATAGTAATAATAAACCTACTACAAGTTAGTGATAATAAATATAATTTATAACTAACAAATTAATAAAGAACCTTTACCTGTGATATTACAGCTGTTATGTATAAATGATAATAATAATAATAATAATTATTGTTATATGGCTGTGAATTCTACTGAGACAATCAGGTAGTCAGTCATCATGCTGAGTAGATGATAAGAGATGTCTGAATGTGTGTGATGAGTGTAGTTGATGTAGTAGAGTGTTGATATTATTCACTGCAGCTGAATCTACTGTGCGTCTTCCATTCATTGAGATCAATGCAGAGATAGCATCACCTTGAAACTACATTTGAAAAGATTGTAAGAAAAATTATATCAATCAATCAAATTTTTTGATACATTTTGAAGCATGGGCCAGATTGGCTCAACAGGGGTGAGTGTGTGCGTCATTGGAAATATATCTCGAGTCAATTAACGAAAAGTTAATGCTTGCTGTTAACTGCATCATCTGGCCCAAAGAGAGAACTGTGCAGTGCCAAATAAGAAGCTCTTTGGGCCAAAGGTGTGCCATATAAGTTTATCAATAACATTGATATCAATTTACATGTACATGTAGTCTATACAGAATCAATATAACTCGAGTAGTATAATTATTTCTCATGCCATCAGTTGACGATAATACACAAAATGGTGCACTTATTTTAAGCGCTTGAACATACTTGGAAGCAATTAAAGCACTTGTGTTTGTGCTTGAGCACTTTTTGTAGATATGCATGTTAACATATTTTAAAGCACTAACCACGTTTTGGGCAGGTTTTACAGTGGCTTTTATGTGTATTAGTAGTGTTGTTGATTTTTTGCAGTTTAAATATTTTTAGGCCGGATAGATGTAGACTAACAGATCTTAACTTTCAAAACTTGTTTTCATAGTAAATTTTAATGAATTACCTGCATTTTGTTTAAAAAAGATTGTTATCCTTAGCATGAGTGAATTTCAGTTTTCATGTACAAGTGCTTAAAATTGTGCTTGAAGAACTTTCGAAGTGTTTTAAAAGATGCTTAAGTACTGTACCCACGTGTGTAGTAACGCGCATGCACACACACCACGTGGTTGCTATCGATAGTAGATAATCAATAATCATGATCGCGATTGTAAATGTACTATCGTGATATATCGCATTATCGATACTATCGCTCAGCCCTACTAGGTGCATATGATTACAGCTGCAAAGAAACCACAACAATATAATTATAGAGAAAATCATATTCCTATATGAATCATAGTTTGATCATTGTACTGATTGTAGCCAGACTATAATATATCTAGCAACTTATCATAGTAATTTCTTTTTTCATTAATAAACAACTATAATAATAAATTTTATAATTCTACCATGCCTATAGTAAACTGACCAATCAGATTGCTTAAAATGAGGTTGATAAATGTGTGATCAACCTCTTATTATAAGCAATTTGATTAGTCAATTTTACTAAATTTGCCCGTCATTGCTGGGAGATAGGAAATATTGTTTTCTTTATTTTATTAAGACTATATCAACAGTACATAACTGGGGTGGAGGTGGATAGTCATTACATAAATATTTTCTGTTTTTTCGCCACTCATTCCATAGAGTTATACACCATGTGGTAGTCCTAGCTGTGTTTTTAGGAACTCCACTTGCTTTAGCAAGTTCGACTTCACTGTCTGTTTTTGGTATTGCAAATCTTGGGTGGAGCTGGGTTTCGTTCGATCGATTGGGCGCGGCAAGGGTGGAGACTGGTAGATCTAATTGATAATCAGATAAAATGTTGTAGAAATCTTTGTCAATTAGTTGAGATAGAAAACTATCGAAATCTGAATTAGAGGAGAATTCTTCTGCATTCGTAGAGCAGGCCATGGTTAAACTACAATGAAACACTTGGTGAGTGAAACAATGTATACTGTTGTCACGCGCAAAGATTTGCTTAGTTACTGTATTTCGCGCGCATTTCATGGTAGAAGACGGTTATACACCTCGGTACGGTTTCTACTGGATTTATCAAAAAACCGAGGGCCGAAGGCACGAGGTTTGATAAATCCAGTAGAAACCTTTACCTCGGTGTATAACCTATACTTCAAACTGGCAGTGGCATAGACAGTGCTGTGGGCCATAAAAGCAAAGCATGAAATAGTAACATCATTCAAATAACCACTATAGGCTACCATAAATATGCATATTTTGACAGGCAATGTGGACAGGTAAATTGACATACATGCAGAATCATAAACTTTGTGATATTAAAGATACAACATTGATCCTTTGTCCCTGCTCCAGTGACTTAAGTGTCGCGAACATGAGTTTCTGGATTTATACTATTTATCTGCTACTACAATGTCTTTCATTGTTTAACATTCTTCAACTTACAATTAGTGTTGTACCTATACTAGGTTTTACATGCGTTCACTCCTTTTTATGGCCCGTAGGGCCATCACTATGATTGCTTTTCCACGGGTTCTATGTATGCAGGCCTGTAGCCAGACTTCTGAAAAGGGGGGTGCTAAATTGGGGTGCTAAATTGGGGTACCAAGGCTATGATGAGGGGGAGGATGCACAATCAATAATGAAGGGGAGGATGCACCATCAATAATGAAGTGTTAAGCTAATACCCTATTGTCACCATACATGTAGTTGCAATAAGCTGTCATGTGGTTGTCTTGCTCAGCATCAGTTATGTGATTATGTCCCAACATGTAGCTGACAACCACAAAGAATGCTCTAGTGAAGGTGTCATGGCTCCTTATTCATAGAATCTATGTTTGAAAGGGGGGTGCTCGTGCACCCCCCTGCCTATGGGCCTGGTATGTTTATATAATTATATATATTCATTGGAAAATGAAACTCACAAACTACTAGAAAAAATAGAAATAGCTCAAAAAATATGATTTTGAGTGTTATATCAATCTTTTCCTACAGTAAAATAGTACTATAAAGTTTCAAAATTTGGTCTATAAAGTATCTGTATCTGCCCTATACTACTTGCCTATACCTATATTTACTTATACTTAACACTACTTACAATGCTTGTTTTCCTCTCTTGTGGAGTTCTTGAAGTGGCAGCCATCATTCTACTCTTTGATACACTTGATCCAATTCGTTTGATACTACCAATATCAGACTCACTACTCCCCTCTTCTAACTGTGATAGCAACTTAACCTGACAATTGATGTGTAGAAACACTAATAATATCATAAATATTATCAAGAGTTAGAAAGTGCATTTACCAACAGAGAAGGAATCCAGGGGATCCCTCCTGCCCTATTCTACACTCTTTATATCATACAGCAGTGGAAAAGTGGATCACCCACTATCTCTAGATTTCACACCAAATGCAATTCAACATGCTACAACATCTCAGCTACATGTACATGTATAAGCAAAGCCTTCTAGGGGCCCAGAAGCTTCCAGAAGCAACTGCAGAGGCTGAAATTTTAAAAAAAGGAGCATTGTGCTTCACATGATTGATTGTTTTGCCCTCCCTAAAAACATCCTGTATGAAATCGTGATAACATTCGTATGCATGAGTTGAGAAGCTTGATGATACTAATACAATATAGTTACAAACAAGGTACATGTACAACAAATTATACGGTTCTATTATTATCTGAAAATACTCAGAAATAAGTAATTTCATTACTAATTATTAATTTTACAGTCTGTACATGTACATGTACATGTATAATTATGTACATATGTGACCTATACATCTACACTATTTTCAACACCTTCTATATATACATGCAGTGTGTATACTTTCATATGTAACTCACCTCTTGTACAATGTCTACTAGTTTCTCTCTGAGCTGCTTAAATTCAACAAGATTTTCTTCAATTTGTGTTAGTATTAGATAGTAAATCTCCAAAGACCTGATGGTAGGATTAATGTCCTATATATAAGAAATGTATCACTAAAATTAGATAATTCACTTTCATCACCACCACAGAAAAATGTGTATAATAAAAATAAATATATATATATATATATATATTATATATATATATTATATATATAATTATATATATATATAATATGTGTAATATATATAGTATGCTAACAGGTCCTATATACAAAATATAGGACCTGAGTTTTTTTTCCGAGGGTGTGATATAGCCCGAGCCTGCGAGGGCTATATCATACTCGCGGACACAAAACGAGGGTCATATATGCAGTATATAGGATCTATTAGCATACTATATACAATATATTGTATGATGGTGACATCTCCTGCACAGTGTGCACATGGAAGGTCTATATACAATATATAGGACTCACCACATCAAAGGGATGATGTCACCATCATACTATATACACAATGTATATAAATATAGGTTATATATCATTTACGAGGTTCATACGTGTGTTTATAATCCCAAGGAAGCCATATAGCAACCGAGCACATAGCGCAAGGTTGCTATGGGCTTTCGAGGGATTATTAACACACGTATTAACCGCAAAAACGGTATCTAAGGTTTTTATTATATAAAATGCAACTACCAGACTGGTTGAGGCTTGCCTGTGTTTGTTTACCTCATCTCTTGGCAACCAAAAATTACGCTTAAATGAGACGAATCATTATTCGAGTAAATCAAATTGCCAGTAAAACAGCACCTAGCAACGGCGCGTCAAAATATAAAAGAAATAAAAAATCGCCTCAATTCACATAACTGCAACTCTGAATTTCTGAAGTCTGAGTGACCGTCGTGAACATGGATGAGAAATGCACCTACATTGACAAAATTGTAGTCCAGACGCCTCACAATTCTGTCTCTGAATTCATAGAAAGGGCACGTCAAGCTGTGGGCAAGGAGGACACACACAATAATGACGCTATTGAGCCACCCACGTTGCAGCTAACTACAAAATACGCCTCACCTAAGATGGAAAAATAAATTGTAGAAGCAAGAGAAAACACTGTTCCACTCTCGACTCGTAGAGACACGGTATGGTGTTTGGAAAGGTTGGAGCTGCGCTCGAAATAGCAGACCTTATTCAAACAGCAAAGTTCCTTCAAATCCTGCTAGTTGCACTTCTCATATCAGTCTGTCACATTGGCTGGAAGCTTTTGTTCTTGAAGTGAGGACTAAACATGGCAAGGAATATTCACCCGATACACTCCATTACTTAATTTGTGGAATTCTTCGTTATGTGCGAGAAACTTCTATGCCGACTGTTGACTTTTTCAAAGCCATGAATATGGAAATTTTAGAAAAACCCTGGACTCAGAAATGAAAAGAATTAGGAGAACAGGTAAAGGTAGCTCAAAGAAGAAAGCCGAACCACTGACTAACCCATGATGAAGAAAAGCTTTGGGAAAGTGGATTGCTTGGTGATCATTCACCAAATGCACTTTTAAATACCATTTTCTACATGTGTGGCCTATTCTTTGTTTTAAGAAGTGGTGCTGAACATCGATGTTTGAGGCTCAACCCACCCAAAATAATGGTTTACCAATTGGACTTATTTGCTTTATGTGGAAGATGCATCAAAGAATCATCCAAAGGTAGAAAGGTATCTTCCAAGCAGGTGAAACATTTTGAGAATGTTGGAAATCCTTACAGATGCTTTGTGCGACTCTTTCAGTTGTACTTGAGCAAACTGCCTCAAGATTGTCCTAAAAATGCATTTTACTTCAAACCATTGCAAAAATATTCAGCCAATGGAGTATGGTTTTCGAAGCAACCTTTAGGACACAACAAGTTGCACAAAATGATGTCCTCAATCTGTTCAGCAGCAGGTATCAGTGGTTACAAGACAAACCATTCCTTGAGAGCCACTAGTGCAAGTAGGCTGTACCAAACTGGCATAGATGAACAGTTAATAATGGAAACAACTGGCCATCGTTCAATCGAGGGTGTCAGATCATACAAAATAACAAATGTACATGTATATCAAGAGAAGGCAGTTTCCAACATTCTGCAACAAGCTGACTCACACCATCAGCCATGCAGTACTACCGGTACTATGAATCAACTAACTTCTAAAACCACATTTAACCTAACCAAAAATTTTCCATCTCATTCAGTTCTACCAAATATAAATATCAAAGACTGTACTCAGATCACCTTCAATTTTCATTATTGAACAGTTAGACTATTCATCCTTCATGCTATATTCATTGTTTATTCTTAATAAATCATGGGTTAATAAGTGAACCAGGGGGGTTAATAAGTAAGCCCGGAGGGTTAATAAGTAAATATTTAGCAACCTGTAATCATGCAATCTGATTAGTCAATTCAAATAGTGTATATAATAATTACTGGTATAATCAGTGGACACTAATTATTATAATTACTGGTATAATCAGTGGACACTAATTATTATAATTACTGGTATAGTCAGTGGACACTAATTATTATAATTACTGGTATAATCAGTGGACACTAATTATTATAATTATAGGTATAATCAGTGGACACTAATTATTATAATTACTGGTATAGTCAGTGGACACTAATTATTATAATTACTGGTATAGTCAGTGGACACTAATTATTATAATTACTGGTATAGTCAGTGGACACTAATTATTATAATTACTGGTATAATCAGTGGACACTAATTATTATAATTACTGGTATAATCAGTGGACACTAATTATTATAATTACTGGTATAATCAGTGGTTCTTGATGTCCTGCAATCAGTGGTAAAATATCTGATGGATCATTTGTTCTTAGAGTCGTGGAGTGATCTAAATAAAATGGAATAAGTAGTGACTGATGCACTGGTATTCTGATATTGACTTCAGATACATGTATCTACCGATAAACGATACCAATCCGATATTACTTGTACATCTACATATCCATTTCATTCAATGAAAATTAGCATTTTCTCAATATATTATGTAAATGGGTATCTTATATACTCATAAGAAATGATATTATTAATACACTTAATACAATATCAGTTATATCACTCAAAACTAACTAATACTGATATTAAACATAATAGTCAAGAAGGCTGATATCGATTACTGATCGATTATTGGTACATCTGATTCACTAGAAATACACGCATGTCAGAATTCATATTCCCACATACTTCATAAACAAAAAAATGGCATATATACATGTAGGTCACTTCTAAAGGTGACAGCTGTTAGTTGCATGTCACAACATCAGAGACTCACTTTCTTCTTCTTTGTTATGTTTTACTTTAGATTTTTTTTCAGCTTCCTTCTGTTCAGCAATAGCCCATTCCTAAAGATAAAAGTCACATCAATTTATACACAAATGTATGTGATAACAGATATTACTGGTATTTAATTTATATACATGTAAAAACAATCCATGCCCTATAATATAGTCCATGTATTGTTTTGCTAAAGTCTGTTCACATTCATAATGACCTCAATTATGAAGTGATGACTTCATATGTATAGTTTAATGTCATAAGGTTAACACATGACTATACTGTAACTCAATAATGAAGCAATGGATTGAAATTTGATATACAAAAAAAAGAACGGGAAGGATAATTACACATGACTGTATATGAAAATGGTGCAAATAAAAAGATTGTTGGTCCTTTCAAACTAAATTAATGAACATTTTTATAAGGACAAGGTGAATATTTTTATATTAGTGAAACAGTACAATACAATACAGTACCATACAGTGAAATCGCTATATAGTATATATAACCATTTGTGTTGCTAAAGCCTACCATCCAGTAGGAAACTTCGTAACAGCCACATTTGTTCCCTGAGATTAGTATTACATACAGAGTTCCTATGATTGTGAGGGTATGCCCCTAATCTATTCACTACCACTTCTTCATATTCTAGATTTCCCCAAGGTCACCTCTACTATAACTAATGTCTCATAAATAAATAAAAATCAGTCTTCATATTATACTTAATGCACAATCAATACTCTATTCTTGTCGGAACAATGATATACATGTAACCCTAACAATGTCAGTATTCCCAACATACTATATGAGACCATATCAATATAATATTATTTTGTGACTTTTTATGTGAAGAAATAACCAAAATTTTGAACTGGAAAGCATATATTCATTTATGCCCCTAATATTAGCCACGTGAATGTGAAAAGAGATTACCAGTGTTCTGCCCACACTGGTCGGGAATAACCACCTCTCAGATGAATTAACCACCTTTTAGATAAATTAACCACCTCTCAGATAATACATATATAGGCTACTGAGACAGTATTAAGTATATACTGGATAAACAGCAATGTAGAATCCAACCACCACTCTAAATATCCTGGGCAGAACACTGGATTACTATTCAAGAGTATTCATAATGAAGGTTTCTTCTGAAAAGAATGTCTCAGCTCAAGGGCCTTCTTCAGTTTCAGTTCTTTTCAAAGAATAAATTTATTGTGTTACTATAAAGTTCAAGAAACTTCCATTATGAATACCAAAAACACAATACGGAATCTTTATGGAATATATACTGCATGTACATTTTTCTACAACTACATGTATATCCAATGTGGATTAGGGTAAATAATCGTTAATTTCTATTATTATAATAAAATCAAACATACCAAGTTAGTGACAACCACAGCTACTACAAGATTTGCAAAGATGAATGCACCAATTGTTATGAAAACTAGAAGATAAATTGATCCAAAAACATCATTACCGCAGGACTGGATAAAATGAGGATGAAATGAAATGATAATTACATGTACCACATGTAAAACTGGGCTATCAAGAGAGATGCATGATGAATAATAGATTAGCTAAGAAAGTGCATTAGGCTGGGTTGAAAAGAGATGTACACTGAATAATAATAGTATAAATACAACAAGCCTAGGCTATGAGGAGAGATGTATGTATAATGAATAATAGATTAGCTAAGAAAGTGCATTAGGCTGGGTTGAAAAGAGATGTACACTGAATAATAATAGTATAAATACAACAAGCCTAGGCTATGAGGAGAGATGTATGTATAATGAATAATAGATTAGCTAAGAAAGTGCATTAGGCTGAGTTGAAAAGAGATGTACACTGAATAATAATAGTATAAATACAACAAGCCTAGGCTATGAGGAGAGATGTATGTATAATGAATAATAGATTAGCTAAGAAAGTGCATTAGGCTGGGTTGAAAAGAGATGTACACTGAATAATAATAGTATAAATACAACAAGCCTGGGCTATGAGGAGAGATGTATGTATAATGAATAATAGATTAGCTAAGAAAGTGCATTAGGCTGGGTTGAAAAGAGATGTACACTGAATAATAATAGTATAAATACAACAAGCCTAGGCTATGAGGAGAGATGTATGTATAATGAATACTAGATTAGCTAAGAAAGTGCATTAGGCTGGGTTGAAAAGAGATGTACACTGAATAATAATAGTATAAATACAACAAGCCTAGGCTATGAGGAGAGATGTATGTATAATGAATAATAGATTAGCTAAGAAAGTGCATTAGGCTGGGTTGAAAAGAGATGTACACTGAATAATAATAGTATAAATACAACAAGCCTAGGCTATGAGGAGAGATGTATGTATAATGAATAATAGATTAGCTAAGAAAGTGCATTAGGCTGGGTTGAAAAGAGATGTACACTGAATATTAATAGTATAAATACAACAAGCCTGGGCTATGAGGAGAGATGTATGTATAATGAATAATAGATTAGCTAAGAAAGTGCATTAGGCTGGGTTGAAAAGAGATGTACACTGAATAATAATAGTATAAATACAACAAGCCTAGGCTATGAGGTAAGGCTTTGCGATATATCGATAATAGTAATTATCACGATATATTTTAAAATATTGTTATTTACTATTTCCATTTAAGAAATATTGGTAGTATTGAAATTTCAATAAAACCAAAATTAAAATTTACGGTATACCGAAATACACAATTAAGAATGTTAGACGAATGTCAAGAAGTGACAAAAACGTTTGAAGAACGCAAGTAAAACGTTTGGGAAACGTTGGAAGGTGAGTATAGAATTTAAGTTGAAGTGTGTGTATAGGAAATCTGTCGTGAAATTTGTGATGGCTGTCTCTGGAGAGGAAGAATTAGTTCAATCATAATTCATTTTCTTAGTTACATGAAATTTTAATTCAACAATTAATTTTACCAATATTTAAGGTATTTTGAATATCAAATATCGTGATATCTGTTATGTCAATATCGCAAAGCCTTACTATGAGGAGAGATGTATGTATAATGAATAATAGATTAGCTGAAAAAGTGCATTAGGCTGGGTTGAAAAGAGATGTACACTGAATAGTAATAGTATAAATACAACAAGCCTAGGCTATGAGGAGAGATGTACATGTATGTATAATGAATAATAGATTAGGTAAAGAAAGTGCACCAGGTTATGAAAAGATATACAATTAATGTGATATCAAGAGATAGTACCTTCAGCTCTTCTCTTATTCCCATCCATCCATCTTGTGTTATACAAATAAACAAAGAGAACATAGCTGTGTGAAGAAGATAGAAATCATATAATTAAATCTCTTAGATAGTACATATGTACATGTATTAGTGTTGTTTTTGGTAATTATAACTATAACTAAAACTTCTGTTGATAAGGTATAGTGACTTTTAGTTAATTAAACTAAAACTAGATTACAAGTCTACTACAGTAACTTATAACTAACTAAAATGAAAATGAACTAATTAAGTTTTTAGTAAAAAAAAACTCTTTTTAGTATAACCCAAATATTTTTGCCTATAATTCTAATAAGAAACCAGACATACAATAATTATATAACTTATTATAAGGTTTTCATTATTGTTATACTAAAAGAATGCTAACATGAATGCCAGAGTTTTTGAAGCATGGACCAAATTGGCTTAAAAATGGTTAGTGTGTGTGCCATTGGGAATACATCTTGAGCCAATAACAGAGTTAATGCTGTTAGTGACAATATAATCATAATTAACTATGCCACTGGCCCAAAGAGAGAACTGTGCAGAGCCAAGTAAGGAGCTCTTTGGGCCAATGGTGTGCCATATAAACTTATCAAAAATGTTGATGAATACAATATTATTTCAGATACTCATAATTATGTTGTGTTTATAAACTTTATACAATGTACACCTATGTATATAAATAAAGTATTCTAGATAAACGTCTGTTAATTTATATGCAGTTATGATGTTTAAGCTTAAAATCAACAATAAAGATAATAATTATAACTACATGTAGCAGATATTCCAGTCTAAAGAATGAATGATGTGAGCAAGAAATGACATCACATCAGATGTTGAGGAATGATATTCAATAGCAGAGATCATTTGTAGGATGAATTTCATTTGCAGAAAGTAAATGTGAACCTTGCAATAGTATTTAATCACAATTATAATTGTACTAAAACTAAAACTTAAGGTAACAGGGACAAAAACTTGTCAAACTTGATTTTTTTTAAATTAAAAAGCACAAAGCAACATGTATTATAATAGTATATAGTCACACATAAACATTATACAATGTTAGTTATTCAGGATCAACACAACTATACTGCCACATAATCATTCTTTTCTTGTCATCAGGAGGATCTTTACCAAAACCAGAGTAGAGGACCTTTCCATACATAGCGATATTAATTTTTCCAGTTTTAACTTGAGTCTCATATTCATCAACTTTTTCTCTATCAACAAGTAAATAATACCAAGCTGGTTTTCCTCTGTCGTTACCACGAACTATACGAAGAAGAGAACCATTAACAGCATAATCTTCCCATGTATATTGTGACCTCATTCCACATCGGTCAGAAGGCTTTTTTTGACAGCGAATACCCCTGAAGTCACCTAAGCAAGGTAGCTGTCCAGAATTAAGTTGTTCTGTATGATAAATTAGTTTATTATCATTATTCACTTCAATAGCTTCCACAAAGGTAGAGAAATTGGCTTCTTGGTTCTCTTGACAGGATGCAAATACTTTCAATAATATTCCTTGTTCCCTGGTATGATGACCACAAGAAAGGATTCCCAAAGTATCAAGCTTTTTAGCACAGCCTCTAACCCATTGACCCGAGTGACTACAATCACTGATAATTGTTAGGCGTTTCCCCCTCATATGATCCATATAAAGACCAAAGATATCATCAAAGGTTATGACTCCATCCTGAAAACACCAATTACCAGTTCCTCTTTCCCCATGACCAGTGTACCATAGGAGAGCTATAAAAGAAGATACAAAGGAATAATGATAATGATGCTTAAAATAATAGGGCTAACTAGCCTCCATCCTGTTTACATTGCCCAAAGAGCTGTTTTATTCGTTCCAAATAGTAATCCTTGGAATATTGTGCTCCTGGGAAGTCTATACAGAAATATTTCAGCATCACTTCATTATCTAAACGGCATTTATCCTGGATGACATCCATCTCCCTACGAGCTAATATTAATCTTTCACTAGACTCGACTAAATTATCTTGCCTTTTAGGTACAGCATGAAGAGATGAAGGAAATTTATCACCATTTGATGAAATCAACATCATCTCCATGTCACAACTTGGCATATCCCTCCAGTCATTTTTGTCTTCACTACCTTTTACAGCTTCTGGAGTCTTTTCATTTTTAGTCCTACTAGACTCCACATGAAGGATATCTTGTAATACTTGATAATTATAGGCGCTTATTTTATTTGCAGTTTTCGAAACATTGATATCCATTTTTCCTGTTACGCTGCTGAATCATTGTGAGTTTAATGTATGTTTAATAAGGGAATGGCATGTCTTTAGTCAGCATTTTTCCAAGAATCACATCATGACACGATACTTCAGCAGTGTAAAGTTCACTATGTTTATATTAGTTATGTCAACAGTAGTATATACATGTATTGTTAGCTTTCTTCCTGCTGCTCGAGCACACATTCCATTATGCAGCACATCTATTTATTGATCGAGCCCCTAGGATTGACGCAACATCATTAACTATGTATACAACATGCATGTGACAAAAACATTCTAAATATGGATATAATAAACCGCGTGGAAAGCAATTATAGGAATAGCTCTATGATTGAGCTATTTGAACAGATTGAGACACAAAAGTTATATTGTACTTGTTGCAATTAATGTACTTCTATAATTATTGCACCTGTCTTTGACTTTTGTAATTTAATATTTCCAAAACATGCACCGTCAGTGCATTATAATTGTGAAATTATAAAACCAAACATCTTTTCTCTTGATAGTAACACTGATCATGATAACAGTACCAAGTCTGGTGGAATGCAAGATGAGATTGACATCAGAAAACTTTCCATCTGCAGTTGAATTACTTATGCACCTCTCTATTTGAAGAACCACCCAGTAGTAACTATTATATTAACTCTCCAAGCTGCTGGTAGCTTATAGAACTAATGGCTGCTCAAGCTGCTTTAATGTAAGTAGATAATCAAAATAATAACTCTAATAGCTGTTGTGTTTCATGTGTAATAAAGTGAGAAAGACAAAGTAGGCTCTCTTTTTTTTTTTTTTTCATAAAAAGAAATATTTCAAATTGGCTAGTCTGATGTCTCTACCTAGCCGCTTAAGTTAGAACTGATTATTACTTTATGCTTCTAAACTAAACAGTGTAGTGGCTGAGTAATTCCAAGCCCTGGTATGAGGCCAACAGTTAATAGACAAGCTATACATGTAGCTAATAACAACTACAGGAACTACTGATGGAGAAAGAGGAAATATCCTTATGTCACTTATATGAGTATGTACTGCATATGTACTATGTAGTTAAGGAAGTTGTGTCATTTCAGGGGGTTTGGTCAATTAATAGGCATGGCATGTAAAAGAACACAAACTCGGGCTAGAGACCAGCAGGAATATTCAGAAATAATACTAATAATTGTTGTATATAGCAAAGAAACAATATAAAGATGATGCAAGAGTTTAAGAATAATAAGTTGTTGAGTTTCAGACACGAGGAAGTCATCATTTAGAATCTTGAAGGAGTACATGTACTTCAGTTTCATCAAAGATCTGTGCACTTAGACTGCAGTTACACTTAATTATTCAAGCCACAGTTTTCGAGTACACAGAAACGTCAGAAAGGTAGAGACACTTGCGCCATCAACACATATTCATAGCAAAGCAATTAGAGGGATAATGTTTTCTCAATATGCTAACAATGTCGTTAATTATATTTTTCCAGTCAGTAATAAAGAATTGTTTTGGATCACTTGAGAACTCCTTGATGGTTTACTTCAGTAAACAAGAAATGGGGAGTATGCTGAAAAATGTTGGCTGGATATTCAATAATAATTATATTACTGACTGGCAAACACAGTTAAAGACATTGTTTTAAGTACACGTACATGTGAGTTATTAGTATTTTCATGTTTATAGTCTCATACCTGATCCAAGAGATCCAAAATATTTTGGACACTTTTCACCAAAAAATGATACCCCAAGTACAGCAAAAATGAACATACATATCAACAAGAGAGCAACTATGTTTGCCATGTCTATAATTATGAGTATGTGTGTATGTGTGTGTGTGTTACATGAATAAATTGAGAGAAAACATTGCATACGCATGTGAATGTACATGTACATGTACATAACGTGTACATGTACAGTATATATCACTAGTAATTACCTTAGTTCTACTGTCACTACACAGTCAGTAATTACTGTCTCACTACTGTGGTGTTGAATTGACAATTGCTATCAAACTACATGTACATGTACTGTAGTGTGGAAATGAAACTACTAAGTAATTACTGTACTGTATAGTGACATTTTATTGACATACATTGTATACTGTACATGTATAGTTGGGCACACAGTTTTTAATACACATGTGCATTTTGAATCATGGGACAAATTGGATCAACAATGGTTAGTGTGTGTGTGCCATTGGGAATACATCTTGAGCCAAATTAACAAAGTTAATGCTGTTAGTGACACTATAATCATAATTAACTGTGCCACTGGCATAAAGAGAGAACTGTGCAGTGCTAAAAAAGAAGTTATTTGGGCCTATTGTGCGTCATATAAGCATGTCACCTCTTCTGTGATTTCAATTGATAAGCAACGATCTTTTTAACAGTTTATATTCTACCTTTCTGTTCAAGAACTATTGATATACATGTACATGCAAATGTACATGTACATGTGTACTAATCTAATGAAATGTCGCCCAACAAGTGGTCTTGGTATTTGAATGTAAACGAAATTATGCATGCTGTTGATCCAGTTGATTATTGAATGCTCAAATGACAATACTCTACCAGATAATCACTTTTCCGATATAATTTGTTCTGGATTCATACTATACTAATCTGCTAACTCTCAAATGAAAAATAAGAATTATGCATCAAACTAGAGTTTTTGATAAGTTGTGAAGCATGGGCCAAATTGGCTCAACAAAAGTTAGTTTGTGTGCCATTGGGAATACATTTTGAGCCAATTAACAAAGTTAATGTTGTTAGTGACAATATAATCATAATTAACTGTGCCACTGGCCCAAAAAGAGAACTGTGCAGTGCCAAATAAAAAGCTCTTTGGGCTAATGGTGTGCCATACAACCTTATAAAAAAATGCATCAAACATACACATGTACATGTAAAAGTAGAAGTAACAGTGAAAAAGTAAGGTTAAGTTAGTTCACATTAACGACGTCTTCAAAATTAAGATTTACTTAGGGATTTTATACATAAATGTAATATAGTGTATACTTTAATGTCACAGGGTTATCACAAGGGTTATCACATGTAAATGATTATACTGTAACAGAATAATGAAGTAATGGATTGAAGTTTGACATACATGTATATAAAAAAGAACAGGTAGGATAATTACATCAAAATCAAAATGGTGGTAGTAAAGTGTCTGAGTGGATACTGAACAATTGATCCATCCCAGCCTGGTGTGAACTATTACACTGACCTGGAATTGAGTGCATAACTGTATGTACAACAATTTGCAGACCCCTCAGTGCACTAATACTAATGAGTAAGGGAAAATAAAGTACATGTGTATATACTATATAGTATACATGCACAATATATACATGTACTGCTACAAAATGTAAGTTACATGTGCATGTAAAAGAAAAGAATAAGATAGATAAACACATAGATAGATGAATGAGTCAATGAATAGATGAATGGTTAAGTGAATAGATCGATGAATGAATGAATTGGTGGATTGATGTTTTGAGGTCACATTTGATTCATTCACAAAAATGGCTGAATAATGAGTATAAAATAGTGATGGGATAATTAATCGTGGAGTTGATTAATCAATCAATTTTGAAAATTCTTATTATTATCAATTGTAAATTTGTGATATCAATTATGCTAATTATTCCAGAAGACATACATTTCAAGCATGTATCAGCAAATAATGTAAAATATGGAAGTGACAGGAAGCATTTTAATCATCAAATGGGAGGAGTTTCCTGTATCCTGCTAGTGCATAGAAACGTGCTTCCACCGAAACGAGACTACCTACGTCTGTTGCCAGTTCTCTGTCCCTATCTAGCTCTTTTGCGGATAATCCTTTTGTCTTTTATCTATGGTATTGAAATGCTGAAACGGGATAGAGAAGACTAGCTGTTTGGCACAAAGCGCGGTCTGCAACATTATATAAAGAAAGACAAATGAGTCAAATAGCATTATAATATCATGGCAAGTATAATTGTAAAATGGTTAGATACAGGAGTTTACTGTGGTAAAGAAGATACTGTAAAAAGAAATTAACAATACGATTATCCAGCAAAAAAGGATCCAAGGCGAAAATTTAGAAAGCCGAAGTTGTTTCCAATGCTCAAAAAGAAGATTTGTACAAGACCAAGGGAGTCAATAAAAACGACTGTTCCAGTGCACATCAAAAAAAGCTTTGAAAAGCTTTCCAATGATGAACTTTCTGCCCCCCAAGAGTAAGAAGAGATCTAGAAGAGGAGAAATGCAGAAATGACTCAAACAGATGAGAAGAGAAGTGGAAGAAGAGGAGAAAGGTTTTCTACAAAGAAGAGAAAAGAGACGCAGAGAAGAGGAAAAAGAAGAAGAGAGGTGGAAAAAAAGAAGAGAAGAAAGAGAAGAATATCCAATATCACAATAGGGGAAGACATGGAGGGAAATTTCACCACAAATGTTTTTGGATTTGCCACTACTACCACTACCACCACCACCACCACCACTACCAACGCCATCACCACTACCACCACCACTACCAACACCATCACCACCACCACTACCAACACCATCATCACTACCGCCACCACTACCAACAACATCACAACAACAACAACAACCTGCATGTACAACAGAGATGAAGAACAGAATGACAATGGTAGAGGAATCTTTGATCTCTATTATGGATTTACTAAATAACATGTTATTGTTATTAGGCTGTCGTAAAGATCAGCTATATATATTAATAAAAATATGTTAAGGTAATGTATATGTACTAGATGTGTATCATGGTAACCGCAAAACTGATTTAGTATGCTGATCCTCCCTCCCTCTTTAATATACAAAAGAGAGTTTACCATGCCACCAGGTAAAGAAGAAGAAATACTACTCTCATTTCATCTTGCTCTCTCTCTCTCTCTATCTATCTATCCCCATTTGCAGTGATCTTGATACTTTGGTTCATCTGTTGAAAGGTAATATTGGTACGGGACTGTTGGCTCTACCCTATGCTGCTAAAGAAGCTGGTCCCAGCTAATACATGTAATGTAATCCCACAGCAGATCTTAATAGAGGCAAAATGTGGATGTAGATCCAGGCGAAACCTAGCTGGAAGATTAGCCTGTATTGTATATGTGTAAGAACAAAACTGACCTTCTAAGACTTCGTAAGGCTCTCAATACTCTAAGTATTCTCAAAACTTTGCCTCCACTAAGAGATGTTAAACCTATGAATATAAAAAGTAATTGAGGACATCCATTTCTTCTGTTACATTAACTGTGCATATTAGTTTATACATCATTTGGTTTTGAGAAAAAAATTCATTGCTGAAAGATAATAATTATAATATTATGCATTTTGTACTCAATATTGAAAGTACAAAAAATATTTTAGAAAGAACATGTACATGTACATGTACATGTATATAGGGATCAGAGATCATCACACTTGGGGTCAAATACTTCAGCATTTGTATTTTTGAAATAACAAGTACATTGTATTTGTATTTGTAATTGATACACTGCAAATGTGTTTCAAAAAGCTAAAATACAAATACCCTTTCATGAAGTTTGTTGGTGATTAAAGTGCTGGAACTTTTAGCACATAGATCTCGAGTACATTATCACTTATAAGAAGAAATTTTGCAGGAAGGCTAGCTCTTGTGCACTGTATATGGAAGAGGAAAGAACTACGTCTAATTACTGAGGAGTGTTGAAACAATTGAGACCTTAGTACCATCCGCAATGATTGATACTGTACATAGTCACCACAAAGAAATTATATATTATTTCTTTTTCTCAATATATCTTGTTTTAAATGTTTTATACAATAAATGTTAGTAATTTTAGTAATTTATTAGACATACGCACTTGACCTTAGAGTTTAATACTTGAAATTTTCACTGTGACAGACAAAACATGCCTAGTAATACAACAATATAATACCCCACTGGATTCAGTCATGCGACTGCAATAATGAATAAAAAGGATTGAACAATAGCATGTATACATGCATATTAGTTGGGTGTAGTTCACAGAATTTCTGTGGGCATTTGCTAGTTGTAATAAATTCTACAGGTGCTCAGCACTTTTCACATACATTTCATCTTTTTTTTGTTGAAAATATTAAAAATATCAACAATCAACATTTTATACTTTATATCGCCCATGTGCTATGCAAACATCGCGCACGCACGCAATCATGCAACATGCATTCTTATTAATACATGTGGGATTGCATGATCATGCAACTTCATAGCACACAATCACCCGTCATCTCACATTGTATACCGCGTTCTTCGCATAGAGAATTTCCTGTGATTCTTGTTTGAAATGCAAGTTTCTTTTGACAGGTACTGTAGTGTATTGTATAAATTGTGTACACAAGTATACATGTACAGTGTACATATACATGTAAACATATAGACAATGTACACTGTATATAATAGGGACATCCCCTGTAATTACAATTTGCATGTATATGCAAAGACTTATAGCCCACAGTATACATTACGTTCATACACATGATAATACTGAGATGAGAGAAAGAAAGAAAGACACCTGAGGCAAATGAAAAATAAAAAAATGTGTTGCCTCAGGTAGGATTCGAACCCACGACACTCTGCACTCCGGACAGATGCTCTTACCAACTGAGCTACCAAGGCAGCTCAGCTGGCAGGGTCCAAATCAAACATCTCACTCATACATCTGTGTGAACAGGCTAACTAAACCGGTATACAAGCGAAGGCCGGGGTAATTAAACCACCAAGACGCCAACATGTACATGTATGTACATTGTACAGTATAGCACATACATGTACATGTACATTACAATCTACATATAATGAGAAAATACAGAGAGACACATGTCCAGCAAAAATCTGGACCAGCTAGTGAGCTACATCTACTGTCTATGAAATGCTCTTCCTCAACATGGTACATGTACATATAATTTATGGGAGTATATCTTATCAGTACATCACTAGTACATGTACATGTACATATATACATGTGTATATTTACATGTACATGTACTGTACATGTAAATAAATGTTCATACTTGGTCCAAGTAGAGAGGCAGCCACAATGATAAAATCAAATACATTCCAACCTACTCTCCAGAACAATATGAAGTCATAGTACCATTTAATAAGTATCTCTATGATGTATATCGTGAGAAATATCTTGTCAAGTGCAACAAATACATTTCCATAATTAGTTTCCTGTTATAAATAGTAATGGTAGCTGAATTAATGCATCATATATGATTTCACTGTACAATGTAGTACTGCCACAATATACAGTATATGTCGATAAAATATCACCATACAGTAACAGTAATTATCTTAGTTCTACTGTCAGTATAGTATAGTAATTACTGTCTCACTATACTGTGGTGTTCAATTGACATGTACATGTATAGCAATTACTGTTACAACTACAGTAGTAGTGTGAGAATGAAACTGCTGAGTAATTACTGTACTGTATGATGACTTTTTATTGACATATACTGTACATGCAGAAAATTCTATATCATATTCTTTTACACACCACAACAAGCGAGCCCCCCTGGAATGATACAACTCCTTAACTACACATGTACATATACAATGCATAGTCACGTAAGTGATACAAACATACTTGTGTATATACATGTACATGTATATACAATGTATATATTTACATTTAAATACATATTGTTTTAGTTAACTATAACTATAACATAAACCACTTTTAGTATATATATATATAAATTATTGTATCTGGCCATTAAAATGGTTTGGAAACCTGCAAAAACATAATTCAATTAATTCTAGTCTACCGTGGTGCATCTTATATTCTACATGTAGTAACATCACATATGTAGCCACAACATCCCCCAAGACAGTTGACAAACTAAATTAAAATCATATGCTACTCCTTGCAACTGTAACTAAACCAATAAAACGGTTATTTTAACAATTTAATTTTTGCAGTGTAAGGCATTATGACTTTTAAACTATAACTAAATTACAGGTCTACTGTAATAACTACATGTACATGTATAACTAACTAAAACTAAAACCCTTTTAATAAGCCTAATAGTAAATTAATTATAACTATTAACTATAACTTGTGTGACATTCTATAACTAAAAGTACATGTACATGTAAAAGTGGTCATTATTGCAATACTAAAACAACACTAATATACATGTTGTATATATAGTTCAAATCCGGTGGAAAGCAATCATAGGATAGCCTCAGTGGTGTGGAAATAGCCAGTCATGTAGAAAATTGTCCGATACATGTAAATCTAGTGAATGTCTAGTAAATTGAAACTGAACTGTATACAATGTACATATGGAGAACAGGACAAGAGTGGTGAAAATAGCAGGATTTCAGGACAACTCATGTTTATTAGATGTACATTGAACATTGTAATATACACTGTATATATAAGTTTAATATAACTGTGTTAAAGAAGTCATGTGCTTAAATGTACAACCTGAGGCAACTCTCATTTTCATTTTTCCATTGCCTCAGGTGTCTTTCTTTCTTTCTTTCATTCTTTCTTTCTTTCTTTCTACATCTCCAATAACATCATGTATATGCTTAGGTTTGGTGTTGATGTCTTTGGTGGTTTCATTACCCCGGCCTTCACCTAATGCCTAGTGTTAAGTTGGCCTGTTCATACAGGCGTATGAGATGTTTGATTTGGATCCTGCCAGCTGAGCTGCCTTGGTAGCTCAGTTGGTACATGTAGAGCATCTGTCCGGAGTACAGAGTGTCGTGGGTTCGAATCCCACCTGAGGCAACTCAACTCTCATTTTCATTTTTCCATTGCCTCAGGTGTCTTTCTTTCTTTCTTTCGTTCTTTCTTTCATTTGTTCTTTCTTTCTACATCTCCGATAACATCATGTTTACACTTGTAATTAAGCACATTCTGAATCACTTGGAACTCATGACTTGACTATCACACTACAGTACATGTGTATATGACTATCACACTACAGTACATGTGTATATGACTATCACACTACAGTACATGTGTATATGACTATCACACTACAGTACATGTGTATATGACTATCATACTACAGTACATGTGTATATACTACATGTATATACATTCAGTACTATAGTATCTCTGTACATGTATATTCCATTATCATACTACAGTACATGTGTCTACTGAAACACTGACCAGATATCTATCAGTCTGTATACCTATTCATATTGAATCACATATCATAATACAGTACATGTACATGTGACAGTAGTCAATATTATCAGTCTACAATAATATCATACTACAGTACATGTGTCTACTGAAACACTGACCAGATATCTATCAGTCTGTATGGCTATTCATATTGAATCACATATCATAATACAGTACATGTACATGTGAAAGTAGTCAATATTATCAGTCTACAATTGTATCATACTACAGTACATGTGTCTACTGAAACACTAACCAGATATCTATCAGTCTGTATGGCTATTACAATTGAATTGATAATAATCACAGCCATTATCAAAACTCTAAACCAATTGCAGTCAAGAAGGTATCCCACATACATTTCTTTAAAATGGTCTTCTTTGAATCTATTGGGAAATATGATAATTAACAAGATACAATTATGGACTCGATGATTGCTTTGTAATCATTTGCTGATGACTTGAATTCTCAAAAACATAATATCTTTCTTTTATGTACTCTTGAGAATATTTTTACTTTCCATTTTTCTTACTTATTAACAGTTCTCGTATAAGCTAGGTTTGCGCTAAAAAAAATACTGCTTGTAGCTTTACGTAGAAACTGGAACTAATAGCTGTTCTACATGTAGGTACAATATATTCCTGAATATCTACAATGACCTCTAAAGCCATGATTATTGATGTTGGACATCACAAAGCAATCATAGGAATACTTTTTTCTCTATATATCTTGTTTTCTCCTTATATCTTGTTTAATTTTATAATTACAGTATGGTATGGTATAAAAGGTACATGTATAGTAGGTAATACTAGGTATATAGGCACTGTTAGAGTTATAGCTGTATACAGGCTTGGGTCAAGCACTTCAGTGCTTGTGCTTAAAAGTGCTTTAAGCACATTTTCAAAAGTGCTTGGATGTGCTTACAAGCATTTTATCAACCAAAGCCTTTGTGCTTGTGCTTGTGCACTTTTTGGTGATGTGCTTCTTAAGCATTTTTAAAGCACTAAGCACTTTCTTTGTAGGCTCCTTCTGCTCCAATGGAACGATTGTTTAGCATCGCAGGAAAAGTTCTTAGGCCCAACAGATGTAGGCTGAGCGATGATCACTTTCAAAAACTTGTGTTTATCAGAAATAATAACAGTATTCAATAAATTAATGAAATTTATGTTAAGAATCATTGAATAATTAAATTTTTTTAAATTGCATGTGAAATGTTGAGTTACATAACTAGTAGAATCATGATTACAACAAATGCTTGAAATTGTGCTTGAAGCACTTTCAAAGTGCTTTAGAAAATACTTAAGCACTTTGTGTACAAGTGCTTGAAAAATTGCTTACTGCTTGAAGCACTTTTATAAGTGCTTGTGCTTTGCTAAAAGCACTAAATGTTAGTGCTTGACCCATGCCTGGCTGTATACATGTACATGACTACATGTATATGAAGCTGAAACACTATAATAAAAAAGAGATCCAAATCCAGAAAAAATCTGGACCAGCTGGGATTTGAAACCAGGACCTTCAGATGCTCTATCAACTGAGCTACTGGAGTCAGGTTGAGGAAGAGCATTTCATAGACAATGTCCACTACTTAGATACAGCTAAATTCAGTTGAGTGTCCCTCCTTAAGCTGTTTCACTGGTCAGCAGAGAATTAATTATGTTAGTACATTGTGTCTAATACATACATGTAAAATGTATAATAAAGAACAGAATTAGTTAAGTTTCAATACCTGTCACTGATTGTTACAATATCATGGAAGGATACTAATTTAGGCTGAAGATTATGATCACCAACCTATAAAGAAAAAATAATTATGAATATGCAAAAAATACCTAGCTATCAGTAGTCAACTGGCTGTTATCCAATTCTATCACAACCTGCTCAAAAGTACCTACGTGTACATGTATGCAAAAGCGTGCAATAATTGATCTAATGTTCAATCATGTGACACATTATCTGCACTCTGATTGGACACATGTCACATGATCAGCAAAAGCTAGAACTAATTTATAAAGTATATGCAAAAACAAAAAAATGGAAAATCCCTGTTATTTTAGGTACAACAGATATTTATTTGTTATTGTATTCATGTAAATACTAATTACTTTGAAATGAGTAAGTAACATCTGTTCTTTTCACAGGAACTAAATTGGATAATACACCACAAGTTATACATGTACATGTACCTACAATACCATTGAGACATGGGGCAAGTACAAATGTGCTTGTGCTCTAAGCACATATTTGTAGCACTTGAAGGTACTCTTAAGCATTTATCTGCTTGTGAAGTACATGTACATGTACAATTAAGTGCTTGTTAACAAGAAACAGAAATTACTTTTAAATAACCATGTACATATCAGTCTGATGTGCTAATGTAATTTCCATGCCTTTTTGCATTGCTGAATAAAAGACAGTATTTTTCAAAAAACAATGTTTATAAAATGTAACTGCTCTAAAAATTATTTTTTGGTGTTGCTTAATTAGAAATAGAAAATTCCACTTTCAAGGCGCTTCAGCTTGTGCTCCACTTGATCAATTACTTGTACATGAGCTGTTTACAGTCTCTAACACTTTACTGTGTACTTGAGATTATGCTCAAGTACTTTCTAAAGTGCTTCACCTCATGTTTGCATTTAGTTCCTGTGAAAAGAACAGATGTTTCTTACTCATTTAGTATTCACATGAATACAATAAACATCTGTTGTATACACCTACATGTACATTGATAGGGATTGTACTTTATAAACTATATACATGTATATAGTCAATATACATGTACATGTTGATCAACTACTAGTGTGAGACTGTGAATGCAGTATAAATCCCCTATTAGTAAGATATTGGAACTTTTAGTTTACCAAACTATGACTAAATTACAAGTCTATTGCAATAACAGTAAATGAAAAATGGCCAATAATGGGTACTTTTAGTTAGTTATAACTAAACCCTTGTAGTAAGCAAAATAATATTTTTAAAACTATAACTAAACTAAAATTGTGATAAACTATAACTATAACTAAAAGTGGTCACTACTGTCATACTACACAAGACCAAACTATATACATGTACAGGACTGCTATAGGAAGATTGATGCAACTGATATTATTTTATGAACAAGTATATCATGCATAATTCTGTGAAATCTATCATAGAAATGTTTGATAAGATACATGTGTACAACAGACATGGGGTAATAGTAATAGTGAAGATTACTTGATACAGTGTAATAGTAATAGTAATAGAAATAATTTCCAAGTAATAGTACATGTACTTGTAATATGTTACTTTTTAATGTAATAGACCCCATGTCTGAGATACAATTCAAAATTTTGGTCTAATATACAGGCATATAAAAATTATGACCAAGTTAAAGGGATCTACTAGCTTTAAATGAGTAACACCATATCAGTAAGGTCCAATACAAAGAGCTTCATGAATACTTCAAAACATATAATTCCTACAATAATTGAAGTCTATTTGAGCAATGAGGAAAATCAGGCATCTTGGGTTGTATTAGTCAAGCAAATATCAAAATTAGAATTGTGAAACTTAAATAATGTTACCAATATTTAGAGGCAAAATTAATGAATATAGGGGGGTGAAGTTTTAGAATAATTATGGTATTATATCATTTATAATACAAAATGTTCTTTATAAATAAACGAGTATGTATTTAGGAATAACAAAACCAAAAAAGCACAGAACAAGATTGGGATGATACCTACATGTAAGCAACAAAATTACACATAACAAGTTAACAACCCTACATAAGTACTGTACATACATGTAGCTGAGGGTACAAGTAAACACAAAGAAGCTACACGTACATGTATATATGGGTGTGATATATATGTAGAAGTGGTGTTAATTTTGTTATGGTACCATCTCAATCTTGTTCCTGTGCTTGTTAAACAGATATACATACAACATATACACATGTAATGTTGCATACATGTGTAATATTTTTGTGTACAGTGTATATGACTCACTTTAACAGCATGAAAACGAAACTTATTAATTTCCATTGGATGGTAATCACTTCCATCACTAGATATATAAGATACAAGTATTAATACTAGGTGTCTTCTCATATTAACAATTTCCAATCTCACTTTGGCAATCCTAAAGTTGTCATCATCTCGCTTTGTCAGTACAATTAATTGACAAAATGGGCAATTGAAGCAATAGATTTATAATTATTAATTTTAATAATATACTTTCAAATTTCATACAATTTGAAGGACAATACACCTGTAATGGTGATTATTAATCAATAAGCTATTCCAGGACACACAGTGACATTTAAAAATCTGTAAACCTAGGAATAAACAACCTTGGATGTTATCAATTTAGATAATATATATAGACCTTGTGCAGCTGACGTCAGAATGTTGAATTTTCCGGATATTTACCGTATTATGAGTGGCAAAAGAATGGTTGTTTCTATTGCATTCTCCAGAAAAAGCATACTTGGAATCATGAGCAGACAATATGTTGTTCAATTCCAATTGGGGACTACCAGACTGTTGAGATTCATCGACTTTCTGCTTGCAGTAGAGCGAACGCAGCAAATAATGGACTCCACTACACTGTATTGTATAGTATCTTGCCACTCAATATGGCAGATTTGCCGTATATTTCCGTGTTGGATGACGTAACTGCACAAGGTCTATATATATATATATATATATATATATATTCCTCAAGAGCTAATTTGGGCATCTGAAATCCACTACCCTCTCCCCTCCCACCAGACCCCCCCCCACTTTGTCAGGAACAGCACTGGGGCTTATCCTATGCAGTAATATGGTCCTCCCACACATTTAATTATGGCAACTTTCCTGTTATTCTATGAGGGTGTATCCTTATTAGCTGGAATAGCCCAATGCTAATGTTTGGTGTCTGAAATTGTTTATGAATACTTCTACATGTTATAATCACTGCATAATATCATACATTTGTTATTCAGCTTGGGCTCCTGTACCTATTTTGCTTCTCTTCTCCTTCATGTAGTATCTTAAAACTGTATCCAGGATCATTACTACTGGGAGTTACTTTGTTTCTTGGCTTCAACTTTTTTATGACTTCCATTGCCGAATTGCGCACCTGGTATGCAGCTGCTCTTACACGTGGGTTCTTGTTACCATGAACCACGCGCATGTGCAATCCCACGTGTACAAGAGTTACCACCCTATCAGTAAGCAATCAATTTTTAATCAATGGCTATCATCGTCTCATTTCTTCGGAGACACTCTAAAGTTTTTACAGAAGTACATGTCAAAGCATTGCGAAGTCCAGTCTTCAATAAAGAGATCAAATCAAATATCACTGCAAAAGGAGAAAGATAATAGGTGAGTAGTTAGTTGTATAATATTGTCCGCATACATTTATAAATTATAATACATGTTCAGTGACTCCATTTTGATATCAAATCGCCTAAGGGTAGATAGTAAGTACAAACACTTTCCTGCATAATTTGTTTTTACAACGGATTTGTACTTGTCATAGATAATCATTATGTTATTATTTTTAGTTTCCAGCCTCAGACTCCCACAAACACGTGCGCAATGTCGTCTAATTCTTTGTAAAAACGAAGCGTTTGTTTTGCATTTTACAAGTGTCTGTTGCAGTTTTGTGAATTAATTTTTAGATGATATTAGGCTGATTGACCAGTTGTTGTAAAATAGTAATAAGCATTATAGTTGTGATAATTCATTAATTTTTATACAATAATTATATATATATAATTATTATTATTAATTTTATATAAAATTTATTTTTATGTACATTATTATTTCTTAGCTAAATTTTGACCACATTCCATGTTTTGTTGTTTTTGTTTTGTTATATTTGTTTTTGTTTTGTTTGGAAAGGTGGGCTTTGCTTGTTAGCACATAATGTTCAGCAGTACATGAACATATGACTCACTTTGTTTGCTACAATGTCACTTTTAAGCTGAAAGACAAATACAATAATCAGTTCTGCCCACTTAAATAGTTTAGATACTTGATTGAGGGCACCGGAAAAGTTTGGAACCTTTAGCATTTTAGATAATGTTTTACCTGTACCTTTGATAGAATATCCGCTGATTTGTTAAGTTTGAATCTACACATAATTCTGCCTGTAAACGCAGCATTTTATGGATTATCCTGCTTCGTATAAATTGTTGCTCATTTCTTAAATACAATGCAAGATACATGTACATGTCAATCAAGTGGCAAAGTTAATTAGTTCTCTACTATGAAGTCACTGTCTTAAAATTCATTTCCTTCTTGATAGTAAATACCTTCATAATTACAAACGTAATATTGCTGATATGTAAAATAAACGTCTAGTATGTGTACACTCATTTGGAGTAGAAAACCTATACATGTGTAGATTCGGAGCATTCCCATTTGCCATTCTTAGAAACATGAATATGACCTGCTTCGTGAGTACATTTAAATGGTTCAGTTTCAAATTTAACTAGATTTATCAGACAATGTTATGAATGACTGGACTGGTGAGATATCTTTAATTTTAGTAAAGGAATTAAGCAGATACCCGACTTCCAGCATCATTTTTGATGTAATGACAATTGAACTGACTGACTTCAGTTGTTGCAGTTGATAATTTATATGATAATATGTAAGCAGCTGCAATACTGTTGTCATTCATTTTGCACTGATCTTTAAGAGTCAGTATGGTAGGTACATGTAGATAAATTAAAATGTTATATGATGTAAATTGTTTGTAACTTGAACTAAAGTCACGAACATTTATTTGAGATCAAAGTGAATGTGAACTAAATATCAATAAATTTGAAACTGAACTGTATACAAAAGAAGATGAAGAGTATTGAAAATACATGCATCTCAAAGTGCCTAACTGTTTACTAACTATTTCCACTCTCTTTTTAGGAACTGTTGTTTTTCTATTCAAGTGTGTAGCTTAATACATATTGACTGTGTTCATACTTGATGCAGATTCCATTGACCACACATCAAGCCCAAGGTATTTTTCATATGCAATTACTTCTTAAAATTGCATGTCCTTTAGTTGTAACTTAGTATTATATAGAGATTATCAGTAAATACATGTACTAGTGTTGCCACAATATAGCGATATAATTATACATGTAATACATGTGCTAGGATTGATATTCTTGAATCTTATCTGTGGATTGAAATTTGACATACACAACGTACAGATTGTTGGTCCTTCCAAACTAAAGTTATGAAATACAAAGTGCACATGGAAATTTTCCGTATCATGGCAACACTACTACTTATTATATAATATATATATAATAAATAATTATAATTTTTAATACATGTACATACTATATACATGTATATACATGTATGTACGTGTGAATTGTACATCCATATTCATTAGTGACGTACCAATAATTGGGATTGGTCATTATCTGCCATTATTTTTAGTATAGGTATTGGTTATTTCTGACAGATGTAACCGATATTGTAAACTGTGTACCAATAATGTCATTTCTTGTGATTATAGCATCATTAATTGCTTTTATGATACTTGTATACAAGTATTGAGAAAATGCTCATTTTCATTAAAGAATCAGAAACCAGAAGCTACATGTAGATATAATATCTGATCAGTCATTTTGGAATATCAGTAAAATATCTTATATGTGCATCACTACATCACACTAAGCAGTTATATTGTGTGTACATGTTTATTGAGTATCAACAAAAGATGTTTTTGTTATTTTATGGCAACCATTGGAATGCTAATTTCTCAAGTTGTGATAGTAATGTGTTCAAGACTGAATACATGGGAGGTAGGGCTTGGATGATTAATGCAATCAATATTGAAAATTCTTTTGATTATTATTATTCCAAAAGACATACATGTACATTTCAAGTATGTGACAGCAAATAATATACAATATGGAAGTGACAGGAAGCCTTTTTGATCATCAAATGGAAGGAGCTTCCTCACCACTCATTTTAATTGTCAATTGGAAGTTAGTGATAATCGATTTTAGAATCTCAACCAATTCCCAGCCCTAACATGGGACACTGAATAGAATATGTTTAGAGTAAAGTGCTTGAGGCTGTAAACAGCTTGTGTAGTTGAGCAGGTGGAAGTGCTTTGAGCATAAGCTGGCACTTTGACAGAGCTTCAACCATAATTTTAACCACATTTCACAACACAAGTAAGTGATTTTTAATGAATTGGATTATAGGTATATTTTATACATTGTTTTTTGAAAAATCCTGTCTTTCATTTGGCATCATTCAGGCTTCCAGCAATGATAATTAGCACATTTTTTGAACTATCAAGCCTGATATAATTATATTTAAACAGTAATTTCTAAAAGCATTTCTGCTTAACAAGCACTTAATTGTGCTTCATAAGCACTTTTAATAAAACCACTCAAGCATAAGCACTTTACCCAGAAAGATGCTCAAGAGTACCTTCAAGTACTAGCTTAAAGCACTTTCAAGCACAAGCACATTTGTGCTCACCTCATGTACTGGTTTTTTTTCGCGGACATAAAAATTTGCAGTAAGAGAAATTGTTCCATTAGTGATGTACTCCACACATTAAACTTTTGTGCCATGATTCACACACGCGATTGCGGTCGATTGAAGAACACGAAAATAAATTTTCGTGGAATGTTATTTACGAGTTCTTCAATTGATTGTGAAATTAATTGAAAATAAATTCTCTTTGAAAAATACCCACTATACGATTTATAATGACTAGAGTTACACTTCTTCTAAAAAGCCAAATACTCAGAGTGCACCGAATAGTGGAAGTACTTATGGTTTCCATAACCTGTTGATCTTAAAGATCTGAGACTCCTCTCTGAACCCCAGACTCTAGTTGCAGCTCTTTATTTTCATGTCCCTGATCATGTGATTACATAACTTTATATGCAAGAGGTCATTTCTTGTGTTTGCAATATAGACTTCAATTCTATGTACATGTACATGTACATGTACTAGCATTTTTGTGCAGATGTATATGTACGTGACCTCTGATAAAAAAAGGGCACTTTGAATTTGGACATCTCTGTGCTATGAACACATGTCAATGTCCTAATACAATACATTTGTTTATTAATTATATGACCTCTAAAGAAACAACACCAGCTCTTTTTAAAGGAAACTTCCATCTTTACCTCTCTATCTCTCTCTCTCTTTCTCTCTCTCTGTCTCTGTCTCTCTCTCTCTGTCTCTCTCTCTCTCTCTCTCTGTCTCTCTCTCTCTCTCTGTCTCTCTGTCTCTCTCTCTCTCTCTCTGTCTCTCTCTCTCTCTATCTCTCTCTGTCTCTCTCTCTGTCTCTCTGTCTCTCTGTCTCTCTCTTTCTCTCTGTCTCTCTGTCTCTCTCTCTCTCTTTCTCTCTGTCTCTGTCTCTGTCTCTCTCTAAAGCAGATTATGTGTTTGACAACTAAATCATCCTACATCTCCATGTGCCTCTTCTTGTTTATTCTATTGAGAATCAATGAATGTTTCTCAATATCGCCCTGTTTGTTCCCGCCTTCACATGACGATTGTGGAGGAGTTGCTACCGATCGATATTTTTACAGCCCTATTTACAAAAATTGTCTTCTGTTTACGTTTCGAGGTTGTCCCTCTTTATTTGGAGGGATGACAGAGAACAATTTTAAGACTTTACGGGAATGTCAAGACACTTGTATACCTGGTAAGCATAATCCAAATGTTTTGTTTGAAATGTGGAATTAGTTATGATGTCATCCATTTTTTATGAATTGTATAATTATACAGACATGTACATGGGATTTTGAAAGTACTGCATACATGTACATGTATATGTACATGTACAGTATACATGTATATGTACATGTACAAGTATATATACATGTACATGTACATGTATAATGTATATACACATGTACATATACAATATATATACATGTTTGACATGCATGTACAATATATACATGTATATGTACATAAGTACAGTAGATGTTAACATTTAATCTAGTCAAGGTTTCCTGTCGAACAACAAACATTGTCATTTTCTGGAAGTAAAATACATTGCTTTTGGCTTCTCTAAGGAAGATTCATGTGCTCTTCACACAAACGTGATTCCTCCTCCTCGGTGCTTAGAAAGTAATGTATTTGTTGATAATGATCATGTACAGTAGTTGTCAATAATAAAAATTTTATTACCTTATTCATGAAGCAGCTGTATGTTTCATGATAATATTATAATGAGATTGTGGTTTTAATTTCGGCAAATACCCGTTTTGCCTCCCCCCCCCCCCCCCCCCCTAAATTCAACTTTTTTTAAAATGCAGCACTGCTTGGTGTACTATATATTCGATTGTGGTGCTGAATTGACAAGTAATATCAATTACTGTCAAAACTACTATTGAACTACTGTAGTGTGGAAATGAAACTACTGAGTAATTACTGTACTATATGGTGACTTTATTGACTTACATGTATATACATGTACTATATATATATAATTATATATGTATATGTAGTTTCTTTTCAGACCAATTTGTACTTAACTAGATGTCACTTTGTCATTATTCAATTAATGTTATCAAATTCTTGCACTTTACAGATTGTAGAGTGCTAAGCACACCCTTATGGTTTTAGCAAAGCCTTAATCTTAAGGTGAAAGCCCTGAAATAATGTGCACATCCTCTTTTGAGAACAATTATTTTTTATCAAACTAGTCTTCTACTTGGGGGAGGGAAAGCTTGCCCTTCAAAAGTTCAGACTCCCAAATAGTGTATACAGTGGTTTGCAGATCAATTGTCATACACCAGGTAGAGAGGTAGTGGCGGCCTATGAGATAATCACTTGTAACTTTTCACTTTTCAATCTACATGTATTATTCCACTAATTAAATGGGTGTGGTAAAGCAAAATGTTTCCCTCTTAAGTCTGCAAAAATTTCTAGATAGAACAAGGGCATCATACCCAGGCTTTTATTATGGCAGCTATATAGAGCTTGGATTCAACTGTTTATGCATGTGCTTAATACTGCTGATTAACTTGCAATAAAAGGTTTGTGAATTTGTAGGTATTTGTGAAATTTAAAAAGGTTAAACGAGTGCATGCACAAACAGTTGAATCCAGACATTGCTCCATCTACATGTATCTGTTGTTAGTGATATACTTTTTTCATAATTAAATTCTTACACTTCAGTGCAGATTGTAGAGTACTGCTAAACACACCCTCATATGGCTTTTAATTAAAAGTGATGCAATTGTATGGGCTCGAAAATGAAATGCCTTGAAGCATATACAGTCAGTACCTAACTTTATTAAGCTTACATACTATGACAGGAGCTACACTTTAACAAGGTGATAGTCAACTGTACTTCTAAGTAGTACTATCCCTCACAAAAATGTATAGCTACAGCATATACATGTATGCTATGTGTGTTGCTTTCAATGCAGGTAACACATATACAGTACATGTATGTGGGATGATTGTGCATATGTGTAGGATGTGTGTAGGACAGGGACAATGTGTGCATCCTCTTTTCTGCACATGTGCAGCACATTTCTGCTCATATTCTACACATATCAGCATGTGTACCATTTACATGCTAGAATTTGGCCACTCTACTTTGTACTATAATGTGTGAATTCAGTTTACATTTATATGTGATAGCATAGTACTAAGGTGTAATACTGTGCAATACTGTGTAGTACACTTGAAGTACAGTGTACTTCATTCACAAAGTACACTGTAGTCAATGGAAGTACAGTAATAGTATGTAAACGTAATAATGTCAGATACTGTATATACATGTATATAAATTATACCATAGAAACAATGAATCCATACTTTTTCAATCAGTCATTCAAATCACACACTGTGATAATATTTTACTGTATTGTAATGAACTCGTGTGACTGGAAGTTTTATTGTACAGAAAATCACCTGACTGGATGTTCTATTTTACAGCGTGTCACATGTTGCTAAGTAAAAATTGTGTAGAAAGAGATTACTCTTAATGCCAGGAAATATTACGACCAGGAAATATTACTTGTTGGATACAGCGTGTCACTCGTCCTTCGGACTCATGACAACCCTGTATCCAACTCGTAATATTTCCTGGTATCTGTGCGATTGTATATATACGTGTATATCAGGGCGGGAAATAAGCCTACAATATCTGGTGAGCAATTCCGTCCCCTGTGCTCACCACAGTGGTGCTCCTTATGCTAATGTTGGTGCTCAAATGAGCACTGGGGCACTGTTATTTCCCACTCTGGTGTATATATATACCATGTATTATATTGTAGTCATCACTTAGAACCTTGATGGAGTATTCCAGCTTCATCAAAGCTAGAGCTGTGTACTTACATGTAACTACATGTAGTCTCGGTGCAATTACACTTGCTTCTAACTAGTAAGCATGTAGAGCACACAGAAAGATAGAGAGAGACGCTAATGCTAGCAAACAGGGGATAATGTTTTCTGAAAATATCATATTTTTAGATCTAACAGCTATGGTGCATATATGTTTTCGTGTTTACAAGTTTTGTGTTAACGATCAATTGATTTTTATAATAACATGACATGTTGATGGTTGTTTTTTCCTGTTTTTGTACAACTGTCACACTTCTAAATGAAATGGTAAACAAACAAGATATATTGAGAAAAAAAGTATCCCTATGATTGCTTTTTGTGGTGTCCAGCATTCAGTAATCATGGCTGATTTTATCATGCCTGAAACACAACAGCCTATTGTAGTTATTATTTTGATTATCTACTCTCTTTACCTTTTAAAGAATCTTATAGAACTTTAGGAATATATTTCAGGTAGAATAGTTAGCTAGTAGTTCCAGTTTCTACGTAAGCTACAAGCACCTTTCTTTCTGCTGGTCTGTAAAGCTCAAGCATGCATTTTATTATGCACCACGCCCAGTAATTGACCGAGCCCCCCCAGAATGACCCAACTTCTTTAATTACTTATATAACGCATAATTGTGTAAGTGACACAATAGTATGAATATATATATTAACCCTTTAGCGAGCTATAATTAAAATAAGCATTTTCGTTATTAACCCAAATTTAATCAAACATTTTTTGGTGGGTGGAGGCTTAATATTTATTTACATTTTCAACACTATAACTCTCATATTTTATAAGACTCAAAATTCTAACTTACTTTATGGAAAGAAGAGTCTTTAACAAACCCATTGATGTAAAATTTATACTTCGCTATCAGCAGGAAGAGAGAAAGGCGAACGTTTGTATGTATAGTAGTCGACGGGCAACGCCCACTTTTTGTCTAGTCTGTATAACGCCTGAATTTTAAGCAACCATGACTTTTAACTCACTTCTAAGAAAGCCATTGGTACCAAAAACATGCTTCGTTAGCAGCAGGAAAGCAGCAAGACGAGTGTTTGAAACTGTAGTAGTCAACGGCGACGCCCATACTTAGCGTCTTTATCACTTTTGTTTGGCCTGGAGTTGACGTTTTCCCTAATTTAAACTAACTAAATGTCTTCTTGGTAGTGTGTGCTTGTTAGTGAGGCTGAGACACGGTAATTAATTCGCGCTACCTTTGCCGTCCACAAAAGTGGACACTCGTTATTACACGTTTTTAATTTTTGTCCACTTTTGTGGACACCCGTATATAAAGGGTTAATACCCTGAAGATATAATTATACCTACATGTATATGATCCAATTTTGGAAAACCACACTTGTGGAGCATAATGATTGCTTGACCTCAAACATTCTCTATTCAGCCATTTTTTACAGGAAGCAAACTACATTTGGTATCTACATGTACATTGTAGGAGGAGCATTAACTGGTTTTCCTGCTTATCACATTTCATTGGCTTCTTATTCAAAATGGCTGGAAGGTAATAATTTGCTCGAAATTATTGTGTGCCACAAGGCCACAAGTGTGGGTTTTTTTTTTTTAAATCAGGTCACATCTGTGTTTTTGATAAGCTCATATGGTGCACCATTGGCCCAAAAAGCTTCTTATTTGGCACTGCACAGTTCTCTCTTTGGGCCAGTAGTGCAGTTAATTATGATTATATTGTCACTAACAGCATTAACTCTTAGTTAATTGGCTCAAGATGTATTCTCAACGGCATTTTTGAGCCAATTTGGCACAAGCTTCAAAACTTATCAAAAACTCTGTGTTACATATATTATATATTGTACGTACATGTACATTTCTATTGTTTTAGTATGACAATTATGACGACTTTCAGTTATAGTATTAGGTTATACAATATACATGTATTTGTTTAACTAAAATAATATTAGGCTTACTAAAAGGGTTTTAGTTTTATTTTAATAACTAAAAGTCACAATACCTTACTAAAAGAGGTTATACATGTAGTTATAAATAATTAAACAACTAAAGGTCATTCACAATGACTTTGACCTCAGAAAATGGTTATAATTGTTATTCCTCTTTTTTTTTTGTTTATGTTAACTTCAATCCATTGTTTCGCTATTGAGTTACAGTATAATCATGTATTAACCTTATGATATTAAACTATACACTAGTACATATAATTATTGAGTTACAGTATAATCATGTATTAACCTTATGATATTAAACTATACACTAGTACATATAATTATTGAGTTACAGTATAATCATGTATTAACCTTATGATATTAAACTATACAGTAGTACATATAATTATTGAGTTACAGTATAATCATGTATTAACCTTATGACATTAAACTATACACTATATTACATATAAAGTCATCGCATCATAATGTTGACGTCATTATAAATGTGAACAGACTATAATAATATGTGCGTGTAATAATTATAACATTTATATTGTCTGTCTATTTCTCAGTCTGTCTTACTCCATCAAGGCCTTTTAAGTGCATCTACAGTTGTACTCATACTTGTAGTATTCCTTGAAGTACAATATGTACAGTACCTATGTTTATTAAGTTTACATAATATGATGGTAGCTACACTTTAATAAAGTGATATTCATTACATGTAATTGAATGTCACTTTATTACTATAGTACTACTTAGAAGTACAATTATTGTACTTCTAAGTAGTACTATAGTACTACTTTGTACTGTAATATGTGAATTCACTTTACATTTATATGTGATAGCATAGTACTAAGGTATAATACTGTGCAATACTGTGTAGTACACTTGAAGTACAGTGTACTTCACTCACAAAGTACACTGTAGTCAATGAAAGTACAGTGATAGTATGTAAACTTACATGAGTAATAATGTCAGGTACTGTACAATATCTAAGCCAGGGTGGCTGCTTTAATATTTTCTAAGCGTACTTGTTGTAAGTGCATTGTACTGTATCGTATTGATATTTTAGGCAGCAATAGGCAACATTATGTTTAGTTATATCCCTAATGATAAGTAGCTGTATAGTAATTAGCACATGGACACAGTTTATTAATTATTAATCAAAATCTCTCACCACTTTTAAGATTTCAATAATTAGTGTCATGTGTATATATATATATATATACCTGTGTGTAATTAAAACTTATTTCCTGCAAGTGTATATCTCATGTACAATTGTATAACTATTACTAGTTACCTATTGTGATATTTATTTTTGAGTCCAATTGTACATGTACCTGCACAAAGTTAGTTAATGCATAGTCTCATGAGCCAGACCCATATCATGAGAAAGGGTCTGGTACTGGTTGCATACTATATACATCATTTTGTTCCTGGTGCATGAAAGAAAAGCTGTGTCCCAATCAAATTGCACAATGTCATGACAGCTTATTATTAACACGCGACATTTCATGACGTCACATTTAAAAATGGAACTGGAAGGAGTGATAGATAGAGTAACTTTGGATATGAGCTACAAGTCTTCGAAATCAAAACAGATGATTTCTCTACACAACCAAGACATATTTGTATTATTACCCACTGGATTTGGAAATAACCTGTGTTATTGTATTTGTGTTGTAACTGTAGGCCTTCCTTGATGTATAGCATGCAACCAGACCCTTTGTTGTGGTAGGGGTCTGGCTCATGAGATTAGGGTATAATTTGTATCCCTGTACTGTTTCAATTGTAAATTAGTGGACCCATACCCAGTATGCTAAACCTCACCCAATTTTGTGTACAAATTGACAATCATTATAACAACTGTTGTAGCATTACACCTGCATGTGTAATCAAAATTCTGCTAGGTGTGTACAAACTGAGGTAACTGTATTGCATCTGCATGTGTAATCAAAATACTCACTCGCTGCTGAGTGTGTACAAGCTGAGGTAACTGTATTGCACCTGCATGTGTAATCAAAATACTCACCCGCTGCTGAGTGTGTACAAGCTGAGGTAACTGTATTGCACCTGCATGTGTAATCAAAATACTCACCCGCTGCTGAGTGTGTACAAACTGAGGTAACTGTATTGCACCTGCATGTGTAATCAAAATACTCACCCGCTGCTGAGTGTGTACAAACTGAGGTAACTGTATTGCACCTGCATGTGTAATCAAAATACTCACCCGCTGCTGAGTGTGTACAAACTGAGGTAACTGTATTGCACCTGCATGTGTAATCAAAATACTCACCCGCTGCTGAGTGTGTACAAACTGAGGTAACTGTATTGCACCTGCATGTGTAATCAAAATACTCACCCGCTGCTGGGTGTGTACAAACTGAGGTAACTGTATTGCACCTGCATGTGTAATCAAAATACTCACCCGCTGCTGGGTGTGTACAAACTGAGGTAACTGTATTGCACCTGCATGTGTAATCAAAATACTCACCCGCTGCTACATGTAGGTGTGTACAAGCTGAGGTAACTGAATTGCACCTGCATGTGTAATCAAAATACTCACCCCCTGCTGGGTGTGTACAAGCTGAGGTAACTGTATTGCACCTGCATATATAATCAATGACATCAAACCTGTGTGTGTGTTTGGGTCTGTGTGTCTGTGTCTGTGTGTCTATGTCTGTGTCTGTGTCTGTGTGTGTGTGTGTCTGTACAAACTGAGGTAACTATTGCCACCTCCATGTGTAATCAAAAATTGTCTGTGTGTGTGTGTGTGCGTGTGTGTGTGTGTGTGTCTATACTAACTATTGGCACTTGCATGTGTAATCAAAATACTCATTGCATGTACGTGTCATGAAACTTTCTGTGTGTGTGTGTGTGTGTGTGTGTGTGTGTGTGTGTGTGTGTGTGTGTGTGTGTGTGCAAACTGAGGTAACTGTCTGCATGTGTAATCAAAATACTTATTGCATATGTCATCAAAAATCCTGTGTGTGTGTGAGGTAACTGTATTTCCACCTGCATGTGTAATCATTGCTATATATGTGTGCACATGTACATGTTCATGCATGTGTATGGTTGCTATATATATTACATGAAGACAGCTGTGACTTAACTACACACTAATTATGTGTACTGAGTAGGCCTCATTTAATTGGTCTTCCTAGCATGATGTAACCTCACCACTCCTTTATCAAAACTATCAATTAAGCTTCTTCTTATGTGTGAAAAGATTATTGGTTATACTGTACTCTCTTAAATTATAGTAAATAGCCTGAGCACATTATGCTCAACATTTCACCCATTATTCAATTCCCACAAAGCCTTCCTGCATATTTTTACTTAATATTTCTGGATTGTTAACTATTTTAAAGTCAGGATGAACATCAATGGATGCATTATTATATAATTAGTAATATCAACAGTAAAATTTTGATTTATGGAAAGAGAGGATTTCATCTCCACAAATTCCTTTTTTCAGCCATGCTTTTTTGGGCATTCATTAGACTAATAGCTGACCTTAATTACAATTAATTAATGAATTTTTAATTTAATTATGTTTGGCATAATTCTCAGAGCTTTAATCCACATATTATTCTCAAATGTATGCCAGTATAACATGCTCGGTCCTATATGTAGAGCCCTTGTCATTCTGGACATAAAAGCAGACTAACCATTTCCATATACATGTACATGTAACCTTACATAAGTACAACTCTTTGTCTTTTGCTGTATAGGTACTTATGTAGGGTTATATGGAAGTGGTTTGTTTAATTTTTTTACAATTTTAACATCCTATGTAGGACATTTTCATAAATTTTGAGTTTTGATGTTAATTAAAAATTTATATTATTTTTTACATGAAAATTCATGTGCCTAACATGCTAGCAAAAGGCGTAAAAACAATTAACAAAGAAGCAGCCGCAATGGCTCAGAAAATTCATGAAATACAGCTACAAAGGGCTTAGAAAATATTAAAGCAGCCACTCTGACTGAGAAAAATAGCAACCAGCCATGATAATAATTAAATATTGTGTTGAGGTAATAGACAGTGATACATTTAAACTGGTGTTGTTTTAGTTAATTATAACTAAAACCCTTTTTATTAGTAAGGCATTAATGGAACTATATGTATAACTAAATTACAGGTCTACTGCAATAACTATAATTAACAAAAATAAAAATGGGCACTTCTAGTTAGTTAACTAAAACTAAAACCCTTTTAGTAAGCCTAATATTACCTTAGTTAATTAAACTATAACAACCAAACGTTTGAGAAACAAGGCATACTAAACTATAACTAAAAGTGGCCATTCTTGTCAAAACTAAGACAACACTGATTTAAATGTAAACAATTTTTTTTCTCAATAACCTCACAGTAAATGTATGCATGTACATGTTTGTACATGTTTGTACATGTATGTACATGTTTGTGCTGATAATTAGAATTTTGTGGTTGCTATGCTATTCATTCATGTATATACATGTATATACATGTACATCTATACACATGTATATATACAATGTAGTATCTGACATTATTAAGTTTACATTCTATCACTGTACTTCCATTGACTACAGTGTACTTTGTGAGTGTACATGTACACTGTACTTTGAAAGTACTACACAATATTGCACTGTATTTCATCTTAATACTATGCTATCACATATACATGTACATGTAAATGTGAAGTGAATTCACACATTACAGTACAGAGTAGTGCTACATAGCAAATACATGTACATGTATGTTAGCATTTGATTGAAAATTACTTTCTCCAAATATCAAATACAATTATAGCCATTTATTACTAGGGCTGGGCAATAGCGTGACTATCGTTATCATCAGTGATAGCTGAAAATTACTATCATGATAGTGGACATCATGTGTATTTGACATTGTCTCACCTCATCATACCCATAACCATGTGAATAAGCATGTGAAGATGGCAAGGAATAGTTCTGATGAGATCAATCATGACAAAGAGCTGGAGGTTTTTCTGTTAGAGAGCTCCAAGAGTGATGTATGGGAGTACTTAGTTTCTGTGTGGAAAATGCTCAAAATTTGTATCCAAAATTTTACTTTCACTATCATGATAGTGTTCACTGTCATTCAAGTATCTATTAGATATCGTGATAGTTGATAATTTCGCTATCGCCCAGTTCTATGTATAACATTATTATTATTATTATTATTATTATTATTATTATTATTATTATTATTATTATTACATGTACATGTAGATCCTACAGTTACGTCTTCAACACCTTCTCCAACAACCACTGAATTGCCAACTACAGAATTATCTGGTAAACCATTTCAAATGCATACACATGTATACTTACATTTTTAATTAGGTGTGAACAAGCTTCGAACTTCTGTCCGAATGTTTGAATTATGTAATGTAGGGTGCACCTACATTACATGTAGTGGCATGACATAGCCTAATTGCATACATGTATGTAAGCTATTGGTGACTAGCTGTTGCCCATTAATTAACAGAGGCCCCCCAGAATAATGCAACTTCCTTAACTACGTATACACATGAACATACCCACAGGTGACACAAACCTATATATAGATTAAACCCTGTGGAATGGGATGGGTTGGGTCTATGGGCCATATTAATTATTACCTTTATTACCTGCATGCATCATGTATTGTATTCTATTTTTCATTTTCAGCTAATATTTGTCATCATCCTTTAAACATTGGTATTCCTCATATACCAATTATCAAACAAACATACTATTACTATAATAGTACGGCTAATGAATGTGACTTGTTTTATTATTATGGATCGGGTGGAAATGATAACAAGTTTGAAGACATTTCAAGTTGTCAAGAGAGATGTGGTATGTTGTACAATGTATTATTATAACATGATGGATAGATGAATGGATGGATGGAAAGATGGATGGATGGATGGATGGATGGATGGATGGATGGATGGATGGATGAATGGATGGATGGAAAGATGGATGGATGGATGGATGGATGGATGGATGGATGGATGGATGGATGGATGGACGGAGAAGCCAAATCCATAATTATACAATTAACATTGAGATCAGAGTTTTAATAAGCTCATATGGCACACCATTGTCCCAAAGAGCTTCTTATTTGGCACTGCACAGTTAATTATGATTATATTGTCACAAACAGTATTAACTGTTTGTTAATTGGTTCAAGATGTCTTCCCTATGGTACACAAACTAAACAATTTTGAGCCAATTTGGCCCATGCTTCAAAACAGATCAAAAACTATGATTAAGATGTTGAAGCAGTTGAAAGTTAGCATTTGTTTGCAATTATTTTGTACCACAAATACAGTATATGTCAATAAAATGTCACCACAGTAATTACCTTAGTTCTACTGTCAGTATAGTATAGTAATTACTGTCTCACTATACTGTGGTGTTCAATTGACAAGTACACTAATTACTGTCAAAACTACTGTAGTGTGGAAATGAAACTACTGAGTAATTACTGTACTGTATGGTGACTGTATGGTTTTCTACAATTACACTGTAATCCCATTGTAATCATGGATGTTATTGTGGATGTGAAAATCAATTATTTGCCAAACAAAAATTTTGAAAATGCTTATAACTTAAACACTTGTCAGCCATTTTCTACAGGCAACCAACAAACAGAACAGAGGTTGATAAAGAACAACTATGAGATACAAAGTTTGATTAGTTTCTTGTGCAAAATGGTTTGGTAACAAGCGCATGAACTTAAGCATTTGACAAAATTTTATTTGCCAATTGACAAATCAATGATCACAAATATTATACATGTATTTACATGTATATTGGACCCACAGTTTATGATATGTTTTGAAGCAGGGGCCAATTTGGCTTAACAATGGTTAGTGTGTACGCCAATGGGAATACATCTTGAACCAATTTACATGTATAATCAGTTAATGCTGTTAGTGACAATATAATCATAATTAACTGCACCACTGGCCCAAAGAGAGAACTGTGCAGTGCCAAATAAGAAGCTCTTTGGGCCAATTGTCCACTATAAAAGCTTATCAAAAACTCTAATTGGAAAAGGGACCTTGTTCCTGCAAAATAATTTTGATCTTTCAATTGCTTATCATTTCACCATTTTCTATAGGAAGTCAATGAAATTTGGTATCTAATAACTCTTCATAGATACCAAATTTTATTGACATATTGTAGAAAATAGCGGAATGGCAAGTGATTGAAGATAAGTATTAGATTGACAAGGTCCCTTTTTGAAAATTAGTTCACATATTTATACTCTTTTTCTAATAGTAACTGCATCTTCAACACAGCCCACTTCAACGACTGGTTCAACTGTTATACTAGACAGTTCATTATATCCATGTGTAGGCAGTGAATGTGGAAGTGGATCAGGTTTGTAAAATGAGACATTTATAATAAATCATCATCTCGGATATCAAATTCCATCAATTTCCCGTAAATAAGTAAACATGCAGTTGAATGACAAGCATGTATTGTAATCATTCCATTTATAAAAACGTTTCAACTCAAAATGATCAATTTTTACAAACATGATTGCATTTCGAAAAATCCGTTATACCAGCTGCTATCACATACAGTACATCAAAGCTTTTGATACGTTTTGAAGCCAAATTGGCTCAACAACAGTTAGTGTACATGTATGTGCTATAGGTAATACATCTTGAACCAATTAACAAAGACTTAATGCTGTTAATAACAATATAACTGCGCCACTGACCCAAAGAGAGAACTGTGCAGTGCCAAATAAGAAGCTCTTTGCGGCAATAGTGTGTCTTGTGATATTATTGAAAACACTGACGTGCGTGTGTATCAGCGTCATTCATACAGCCATCTTATGATGTAGGCTCAGTCAATTAATGTGAGAATATGTCTACAAGCAGCTAGGAGTTATACAAGATAAAAAGTACATATACATTGTACATGTACATGTAACAAGAGGAAACAAAAATAAATTCACCATTTGGAGGAAACAATTTTTGAATGATTTCTTATAAATGCTCACTGTTTGGCAGATTTTTAGGGCCATCCCTATAATTACTTTTCACAGTGTTTAATGTATATAATTATATATATATATATATATTTCTATGTTTGTGTCACTTGCGTGACTATGCGTTGTATACGTAGTTAAGGAAATGCGTCATTCCGGGGGGCTCAGTCAATTAATAGGTATGGCACGTAAAAGAATGTGCATTTCAGCTACAGACCAACATGAAGATTCAGAAACTGCTTATAACTAGCAGAGAAACAGTATAAATATTATGCAAGAATCTTTAACAAGTAGATATAATAACTTGTTGATTTTTAGACATGATGTAGTCATCATTTAGAACATTGAAGGCAGTTCAACATAGATCTGTGTACTTAGACTGCAATCAGGCTTACACTTACTTCTTCAGACCCCAGCTTTCGAGTATATACACAGAAAGGTAGAGACACTAGTGCCATCAGCAATGATGGCACTAGTGGGATACTTTTTTCTCAATATATCTTGTTACAAGATACCCTAACATTTGGTAACTAAGAAGCCTAATGACTGCTTTTCCTGGATACCAAATTTCATTGGCTTCCTTCTCAAAACAAATAATAATTAATTTAAACTAGGCTGGGATGAGTAATTCTTCTGATTATCGATTGTAAGTCTGTGATACCAATTATGGTAATCATAAATACCATAAAAGACATGCAAATAATGTACAATATAGAGGCTACAGGAAGCATTAAATGGGAGGAGTTTCTTCCATTAATTGGTTTAATTGACCTAATTACTTCCACTGATTTTAATTGATTATCTATCAATTTGAAGTTAAGGATATTGAATTTCAGAGTCCAATTTCCAGCCCTAATTTTTAAAAATTACTTCATTCAAAACTGCTGGATTTCACAAATGGTTGCAAAGATATATATTTTGTATGTGACTAATAATTTTCTTCTTTTTATAGATACTCATGAATCAGGTGATAGATCTGCTGGATTATCTAGCACTACCACTCATTTGACTCTTACAACACTTTCACCTACACATTCAACATGGTCAGAGACTGTTCCTTCTTTGATAATATCCTCAAGTAGTTCTTCCACTGTTGCCATGACTACCAGCACACCACCATCATCATCAACCACACAACCATCTAATCCAGATGAAGATAAATTACCCACAAGTAGCAGTTCTAATGATCCTAGACCTAGTATATTTTTTTATGGAACGATTATTGTAATTTGTGTTATAGTTGTTGTGTTTGGTATAGCAGCTCTTATTATTTCAGGAATGTGTTGGAGACGTCATAAGAACCTACAAGAACGTCACAGTACTGTGAAGTGAGTACATGCACATAGCTGTATACTAAATGTAGTGGAGAATATGATATCTCAGTTCAACCTTTATGCCACTATACATGTATATATATAGTACCTGACTTTATTAAGTTTACATGCTATGATGGGAGCTATACTTTAAATAAGGTGATAGTCAACTGTATACTACTCTCCAGTCTGTACTGTAATGTGTGAATTCACTTTACATTTATATGTGATAGCATATACTAAGATGTAATACTGTGCAATACTGTGTAGTACACTTGAAGTACAGTGTACTTCACTCACAAAGTACACTGTAGTCAATGGAAGTACAGTGATAGTATGTAAAACTTAATAATGTCAGGTACTGCAAGTTCAGTCATATTTTTTTAACTCGAAACTCTTCACAACCATTACTACTGATGATACCATAAACAGATCTAATTAAACTGATATTCTGACTTTAACAGATATCTGTTCTGTAACCTATAAATTATTATTATTCTGTTTTTCTCTCCCTATCCTAGAACCTTATGGGCAACAAACCACACACCACAAACCCATCCCTCTCCTTCAACTTCTTCAACCTCCAATTCATCTTCAGACACTATGATTTAGGTCATTACCTACCCAATAGATTACCCTTCAAAACTTCCCTGTTTTCTTCATGATTCACCTCTCCTTGATCTTGCTGTTAAGTATATAGTCTGTGGATGCGTAATCCACTACAAACACCACCACCAGATGATCATGTTGGTCGTCTTCAACTCTATACCACCTTCCCATTCACTGTTTAATTAATTACTCAAATATTTATTGATAGAATGCAGTAATAAAAAACAAACATTATATGAAACAATATTTATGATAGATAAGATTATATTAGTGTTCTGTTTTACCATGTATGGTCCTCACACATCATTCATTAGTATCCCTCATTCACATTTATTAAATTTGAGTTGCTATAGTTTATTTTCAGTTAATATTTTGGGTTCTGAAAAAAAATTCTCTATGTATTCTCAAAAATATGGTATTATTACACTTCTGTCCAGCTTGCGAGACCGATAATGGACTGATCAAGCGATAACCTGCCGTCTTCGGCCCCGTTAATAATATTCATAGGCAATAACTGTGTGCCGTAGAAAGTCAAAAATTCGCCCTCCCGTAAAAACAACTAAACTTGCAAACAAATACTGAAGACTCAGTGATTAATATCAACTACTGTGGTATTATTACGCGTCTGTCCGGCTTGCGAGACCGATAATCCATGGAAGTGACATCGTCAGTCCCTTCGAATTGTGCGCCGTGACCGTGACATCATCCATGGAAACGCTTCTACGGGCATGACGCGCGACACACAATTCTAAGGGAAGCGAAATCGTCGGTACTGGATCATACTACACTCCATCCTGTAACGAAGGTTTGCTGAGCCACACCTCGCAAACACATCCATGGTGTGGTTTGAATTATTAATTCATTATGTTTTGATAACGTTAGTACGCGTATACGTGTGGACTGCGATATTAAATCCGTTGTCTTGCAGGGGGCGTGGTTTACAGACGGATTTAATATCGCAGTCCACACGTACTGTCGTTTCCAGTATTAGTAATCTTGCAACTGCGCTCTCAAACCGGAGATGACGTAATTATACTTACAATATAAAAAATAGTAAACATCACAGCAAACACCACATGATGAGAGTAAATTGATTGGCTAAATGTTATACCACACCCATTCCCGCTTTGACATTTTTTGTTGCAAGATTGATGCAAATGACAGTATACGCGTACTAACGTTATCTAAACATAATGAATTAATAATTCACTATGGATGTGATTGCGAGGTGTGGCTCAGCAAACCTTCGTTGCAACTGAATACAGGCAATTTGCAACTTTCTCCAACTACTGGAGCGATCTAACAGTCACCATAGGCGTAGCTATGGGGTGGCCAGGGTGGGCTTGGCCACCCTTAAAAGATTATGGGCCCTCCTGCTGACCATGTGATAAAATAGAGATAAAATGGCTGTCAAGAGGCAGTCTAATTTTCTAGCACCAGTCCACTCTAGGAAAAGGTTAGTTATTTTTGATTGATGAAAAGTTAATCGATCTAAACCATCTTAGAGTACTGTCAGAGCGTGAGTCAGATGTAGACGAGGATTTGTGTTTGTAAATCTGTCGATGATCAATGAACGGCAGTCTCCGTGTAATTGGACACGCCCCTCATGAATAATTAATTAGTCGAAAATTTTTCGCGGCGTGCTTCGCATTCATTTCTTGGTCTGGCTACGCCACTGACAGTCACCTCAACCTTGCCTACCAATTACTGCAAGCACAGCATCCATGCATGCACTCAAGTCTGCAAGTGAACGCTTATTCTCCCAACATCCCTTTCTCTCTCGCTAGAACCAGCTAGAAACCAAGTCTATACATCACACATACATCAACATCCCGTTCTACTCTCCTTTCACTTTTTGCTAACTTCAAAGTAACATCAAAGGGCGGACACTTCAATCAAAGCACAGCTAGACCACATCCAACAAAGCGTGGCGTCCAATGCCGACATGCCGCAACCACATTGGTATAACCCTTTCAGTTTTTTAATGTTGTAATTTTACGACATCCTGTCAGAGAGGAAGTGTATCCAACTTAATAGAATACTAAATTCAAACTGCAATTCACGGGATCTTGGATGTACCACGCCCCAAATTACTGTAGATTACGAGAGTATGCCAATATGGTGGCGGCATGTCGGCATTCTATTGTCAAAAACGCCCACGCTTTGTTGGATGTGGTCGGGCGGTGCTTTGATTCAAGTGCCGCCCTTTGATGTTACTTTGAAGTTAGCTTAAGTAAAAGGAGATCAGAATGGGATGTTGATGTATGTGTGATGTATAGACTTGCTTTCTAGCTGGTTCTAGTGAGAGAGAAAGGGATGTTGGGAGAATAAGTGAAAAATACCGTTCGCTTGCAGACTTGAGTGGATGCTGTGCTTGCAGTAATTGGTAAGCAAGGTTGAGGTGAGTGTTAGATTGCTCCAGGAGGTCCAGAAAGTTGCAAAGAAGCTGCATTTGTGATGCTGAGCCACACCTCACACATTATATGCTTGATCAAGGTGGGTGTGGTTATAATAATTTCGAATATGTCTCTGTTGCAAAACTGAAAGAGATGCTCTTGCAGTGAAATTTAGTAATCTAATAAGTAGGTGTGGTACTTCCTCTCTGACAGGAAGTTGTAAAATTACAACATTAAAAAAAACTGAAAGTCGTATATATAGTTGGCTACGAATATTTATAGTCGACTGTATACGTCTGGATGTACTAATGATAATAACAGGTAGGGTTAAGCAAACATAGTAAACAAAACTAAATTATATATAAACAAAAAATATATTAACAGTTAGATTACACTAAGCCGCATTCGTGAGTGAGGGTATCAACCGGTACCTCAAACAGACCTGAACGCAGCCCTGTGATGAGCTGATCTGGAGCCACGAATGCACATGATTGGTGATCTAAGTAGAGAGAAGTTTAATTAAACGCCATCTCAGCCAATTCAATGTCATAGTATATGATGTGTCATGCCGACGTCGACGCGTCACGGCCACGCGTGCGCGCGCGCACGTAGTATAGTGCTAGTGGGTGCGGCTGGGGACGAGACTATGGTCCGGTCACTAGCACTGGCTGTCTGTGTTTCAAGATGAAGATACAAAATTGTTTCCAGCTAGTGGTAGCACTAATATTGTTGGAGCTTATGATTACTACAGGTGGGTGTATGATGTATAATATGATTAGCAGTGCACTGTTACTTACAGCACCCAGTTACACCCATAGCCATACACAGTTATATGTATATAATTATATATAATTATATAAATTATAATTATATATATATATATATGTAGTTACTGTATATTAGGCCAGAGGGAGGCAGGCCATATTTTTATTCATACCACTTCCGCATTTTCATCTTTTTATTGAAAGTTTATACTAGTGTTGACAATGTTCACTCAGCAAGCAAAGATGACACTCGTGAATACAAGAACAACCTTAAATTGAAGCTTAAAATTAGATTTCTCGTGCTCTGTAGTCTGTATATGCATGTAATACATTTACAGATATCAGCAGACATAATTATATATAGCATTATTGTAGAACTAAAACAAAGGTATGTGCATATATGTATAGCTAAAACCCCTTTTAGTAAGCCTTTTTGACTTTTAGTTACAGGTCTACTGAATTACCTATTTAGTTATACATGTAGGTATTCCAGTAGACCTGTAATTTAGTTAACCAAAAGAAATGAAAAAGAAAATTGGCCAATGGGTACTAAACTAAAACCTTTTTTAGTAAGCCTAATAATAAATTAGGGCTGAGAATCGGCTGAGACTCTGAAATCAATTACCACTAACTTTGATAATCGATTAAAATCAGCAGAAGTAATTAGGCCAATTAAGTCAGTTAATGCAGGAAACACCTCCCATTTGATGTGGATCAAAAAGGCTTTTTATCACTTTCATATTGTACATGCTAAATTTATGTCTTTTGAAATAATTAGCATAATTGATATCAGAGACTTATAATTGATAATCAGAAGAATTTTTAATATCAATTGATTAATCGATTAATCATCTCTATAATAAATATTATTATTTTAGTATTATAACTAAGAGAAACCAGGCATACTATAACTCAAAGTAGTCAAACTAAAGCAACACTATATAAAGTCTTTTCACATTCACAATGACCTCAAAATTATGATGATGAATTTATATGTAATACAGTGTATAGTTTAATGTCATAAGATTAATACATGATTATACTGTAACTCAATAAGGATTGAAATTTGATATACACAAAAAAGAATGGGAAGGATAATTATATGAAAATATTGTTGGTAAAAAGATTGTTGGTCCTTCCAAACTAAAGTTATGAACACTTTTCTAAGGACAAGGTGAACATGAATGACCTTTAGTACATACATCTTCATGGTTTCATACCTATATTACCTGTGATGTATATATGAATATAGAAAGTGAAGTGATACTCGTTTTTCATAAAAATGATGGACATATACATCCAATGCCTATACTTCTACTATACTTCTTGTACTATACCTAATGTAATACTATTTAGTGTCCAATTCCTTGAAGAACCAACCAATTGGACTGTCGTACCATCTCAACTTTGTTTACACAGTATTGAGATCCCTCAATTAATTAAATTACGGTATCTATGTTATAAACAGGAACCTATGCCAATACTATGGTACAGTACATATGTAAAGTAACTACTATGTTATTTGTTTGTTAGTTATGTTATTGTAAACTTTGCAAAACAACTACAAATTCAAATTAGAGCTGAACCTGATACTATAAGTATAACCAGTTATTAGTTTATCAATAAGTGGCAGTTAAGCAGCTAATTGGCTATTATCTATGGAAAATGTTAATTACAAATTTAACAATGCTGAAATTTAATGATAGCAATCAACAATATTACATAAGTTGTTTTACCACCATGAGCAGCATTCTGCCTACAAACTTTACAGAATGCACAATCTCCCTTAACTACCTCCAAACAAATGTTGAAGAATGACCACCAGATCTCTTCCTCATTGTTCACGTGGCTATAATAATTACTTAATTACTTGTACACACCCACTTACTTTACTAAAATGTAAACCAGTAACCTCAATTTTACATGAAACCAGTCAGTTAACCGGTTTTTCTATAACTGGTCACAGCTCTAATTCTAATACACACACATGCAATATCTCATTCTCGTGTATATGTACTTGAGGTCAAGTGGGTAGTGGGATTTCCCTAGTCTATTAATAATGGTGACTGGTAGCTTATGTCAGAGGTTATGAGGGATTGGTTTTGGGATGCTGGGTTTTTTAATATTGAGTGTTAATGTTGTTGAATTATACACTTGTACATACAGTATTATGTTATTGAGCATTCTGTTTTTACAATATGGCGACTTTTATAAACACTCATTGGATCGAGCTAGCTAGAGTTTATCACAAAGCCTTGTTTATCAATTGGACCTGCGCAAAAATACAATTAATGAATTGTTGGTTTGTGAATGAAGTTGACTGCAGCTGTATGTTTTAGTTATTTCTGAAAAAAGATTAAGAAAATGAGAGTTTTTTGGCGTTATTCAAGTCTGCTATTTTGAAGTGATGGGTTTTCTGATATTTTTTTGGGAGTAAGAAGGTTGTAGAATCCATTTCTACTACTGTAAATGATGCTTTCATTGTTTTTGAGCATGTTGAAACCAAACTGAAAACCTAGCCAATAGCCATACACGAGAGTACTACCATACTCTCTAACAGAGATGTGAAAACATTGAGACAATTTTACCTATTATTACTCTTGTCCTGCTCCCATATACTTTGTATAATCAATTTGCCAGACATTCTCCAGACAATGTCCTACATGACTCATGGCTGATTCCACACCACTGCTCTTTAATACATGTATGATTATAATAATTATTATAGAATGTTAACTTGAAAATTGATGTTTATTAACATCAAACTCTTCTCCTACCACATGTATAATTATGCATTCTGAAAGGGTTCCTATGAATGGAAAAACAAACATACCCATTCAATTTTGTCAGGATATTGTAAAATGTACTAAAAATGTTGAAGTACAAAATATCATCAGAGCAAAATCAATGTTCATTCAAAACTAATTGAATTACACTACTACTGTAAATGATGCTTTCATTTTGAGTTGAATATTAAGAACAACCACAATACTTCCATTGAGGAGTAGATACATGTACGTACTGTAACATGTAATTCATGTACAATGTACCAAGTGAATGGTTAAAGAAATAATATAACAACTGGAGACTGTGTGTGTTCATCAAACTCTTCTCCTACCACATGCATAATTGTAGATTGCAGTTTAATGAATTCTTTTTTGAGATTGCCATGCTTTGATGTATTTTGAGAAGGACCCTTTTCTCATCCATGGTAATTACTAATTGGTAATTATTATACAGTATATATCAATAATAAGTCGACATACAGTAACTGTAATTATCTTAGTTCTACTGTCAGTATAATATAGTAATCACTATCTCACTACTGTGGTAGTTAAAAGTACTGTTGAAGTACTGTAGTGTGGAAATCAAACTACTGAGTAATTACTAATTACTGTACTGTATGGTGACATTTTATTGACATACTGTATTTAAATGTACTGACCGCTTTTTATGTTTTTGATTTTTTGGTTGCTGTTAGCTGGTTATAGAAAAACAATGGCTTCTCCCTGACAATCTGTCTTGAGTTTGTGTTCCATGTTTTCTCAAATGTGCATATGTCCCTGCCTACATGTAGCTTTATAACAGTAAAAGACAACCTTGTCTGTTCTTTAAGAACTGTTCTGCTAGTTACTAGACAGTGGTGTGGTAACGACCAGTCATGCACGACATTTTGATAAGTACATCATTAATGATGCCTACTTGTGGGTGGAGTAATAATCTATAAAACAATGTGACTAAATCTGCAATTTAATTAACACCTTTTCTCTATTCCATGGATCCATGAGCAATCATCTGGACACTAACTGGAAAAAACACTATTTTACAAGGTTGAGTGAACATTGTTGACCAAATGTCATGCATCACTGATGCAGTCCTCTACTTATCAACACTGATGTTATAATAATTATGTACATGTACATGTCATTATAGTTGTTATAATTTGTACTGTACTGTACAGTACTATACTGTACTGAATTGTACTATACTGTACTGAATTGTACTGTACTGTACTGAATTGTACTGTACTGTACTGTACTATACTGTATTGAACTGTACTGTACTGTACTATACTGTACTGTACTGAATTGTACTGTACTGTACTATACTGTACTGAACTGTACTGTACTGTATTGTACTATACTGTACTGTACTGAATTGTACTTTAGTTTACTGTACTATACTGTACTATACTGTACTGTACTATACTGTACTGTACTGAATTGTGCTGTATATAACTAAGACGTTTAATGAGACTTCTTTGATCTGGGACTCCAAATTTCATTGGTTTTAGGGCTATACAAAATGACAGCATTTAAATGTAATTACATTTTAAATCTTATGCAATCAATTTACCTTTCAATTGGATGGTCTCATATGTATGTACATGATATACATGTATAATCTTATCAGGGTTTAATACATCTTGGGGGAAGGGGGGATATCCCTACCCAGTGGAGTTCAGACTAAAGTTTTTTCAACATGCCACAACATTTCAGCTACAAAGTCTTCGAAGCAACCTCAGAAGGCCTAAACTTTAACATTTTCTGGGGGAGCATACCTCCACACACACACACACACACGCACTGTGCTTCTCATGATCAATTTTTTTTCCTCTTAAACAAAAAAGTCCTGTATGAAACCTAAACTTATTATTTGTATAGTATGTTATCAACTGTCAATATTTGACCATTTTGTAAAAGAAACCAATAAAAGTTTGAAGCTAGGAAGAACAATCGTAGCTCTTCTTAGATGTAAAATTGCTGTGGCTTCTTTTATTAAATGGGCAAATAGCGAGTAAAATTTACATTCTCCAGGCACTGATTTGCTCAAATATGGTAACTTTTCTTTCTACATAAGGCATAATTATGTTAATCTTAATTGTACATAATTATTACTATTTATTATTATTAATTATTATTTATTATTATTATTATTATTATTATTATTATTATTAGATCTTACGACTACTTATCCAACATTAGCAACTACAGAATTACCTTGTAAGTTATTTCAAATGCACACACATGTAAACATACAGTTTGTAATTGTCTCATTTTAAAGCACGTTAATGTGGCACTAAAGTTTTCTCCAAAACATTTTCTCCCGTTTTTACATTTTTATTGGATGTACATGTAGTGTGTTTGTGATTTCTTTCTCGAATAGATTGACAAATTTGAGGACTGTAATTTTTATTTGTATATATTATACATATGAACAAAACGTTTGAAATTATATACAACAGTATTGACAGAGAAAAACCAGCTGGTGGCTGACCAGTTCACTATTGCACAACCAACCACAAAGGGTGGGGAAAAACTATTACATAATAAACCACAAATACAAATTGATAATTAATTACACAACAAGAATCAACATACTGCCGGCCAAGACCGGACGGTCTTTCAAATAATATTACAATAGAATAATACAAATACCTGTACTGTAGTTCAGTCCAATGATAAATTTTATTGTTCACAAAGGAGTAATAATGCGATTTTCGTAACTGGTCTTGTATAAATTCCACCTTTAGTCTTTAATTTTACAATCCGTACGAGCCCATCCTTGCTTGGTTTGGTTAAAGGATGCTTACCATGAATGATAACCGAGTATTTACTGTTGTAGGAGAATTTCGCATTTTGTTGTCTTCCGCCAACACGAAGAATACCATGGTAATCCAACAAGGGATTGAGAGATAGCAGTGTACTGTTGGACGAGAGCTCAAGTCTGTTTTTGAGCAATTGAATTTCTTTGTGGAAATAAGTGCCCTGTATGATGGAAATCCAGTAATTACTGGCTTGATTAAGTTCTTGTACCGACAATGGTCCAGTTTTACGGCTAACATTTCGTTTTCTAGAGAGACAGTTTTTGCCGAATCTGATGATCCACGCAACGATTCTCTTATAGTAGCTGAACGAGGAGAATTTGTCAAATGGGATGAGGGGTACAACGTTAAGGGTTGTAGTTGTGACAAATGAACATAACTCAAGATCTTATGAGCTCAGGTCGACTTCTGGACTCGCATGAATAGGCCATTCGTTTGGAGTAGTCTTGAGCCAAGGGGGACCTTCCCACCAAAGGTGATGGGTTAGGATCTCAGACGGAAATAAACCTCGAGAGGCGCAATCGGCCGGATTCTCCGTCCCATTCACGTGTCTCCACTGACTTGGTGATATGAGATCCATAATCTGAGATACACGATTCCCCACATATGTCTTGAATCGACGGGGATTTCCTTGAATCCAATTCAGTACTATGGTGGAGTCAGTCCAAGCGAATACATCTTCCATGGGTACATTCAACACTTCTTTACAGTTGTGTAACAATTGGGCTAACAAGAGTGCCCCACAAAGCTCCAAACGAGGAATAGTTTGTCTCTTGATAGGTGCTACTCTAGTTTTTGACATCACCAAGGACGTATATGAACTTCCGTTTGGGTCTTCCATTCTGAGGTATACGACTCCCGAGTATGCCTTTTCTGAAGCATCTGAAAATCCATGGAGTTGAGTTGAAATGACCTTGACATCTTTGGGGTAATAGCATCTAGGGATATGATGACTGGAAAGTACTTTCAAATCGATTCGCCACTGTGACCATTCATTCAGGATTGATTCAGGTACCAATTCGTCCCAGTCTAACTTCTCGGCCCATAATGATTGTAGGAGTATTTTTGCTTTCACAATGACAGGTGAGAACCATCCCAATGCATCAAATGTCTTGGCAATGTCCGAGACAAGAGCTCGTTTTGTTAAGGCTTCCATAGGTGGGAGAGCAGCAATTGTGAGTTTAAAGGTGTCATGGTGTGAACTCCATTCGATTCCTAAAGCCTTTGTGTAACTGGCTTCAGGATCAGAAATTGAAATGGTTGATTGGGTATCCCTGAGCTCAGGATCAATACGACATAATACGGTTGGGCTGCTCGAATTCCATTTTCGTAGTAGGAATCCTCCTTTACCGAATAGTTCTTGTAATTCGTGCTGTAACCTTATCGTTTCTTCGATTGTGTCAGCTCCAGTAAGGCCATCATCAACATAGAATGACTTGGTGGCTTCTCGGGCGGCTTCGGGATAGTCAACAGCAAAATCAAGAATGTTCTGTTTTACGCACATGTTAGCTATGAAGGAGGATGCTGAAATGCCAAAGGTGACTCTGGTCATGCGATAATCCCTTAGGGGGGTATTAGGGTTTGAACACCATACAAATCTGTGAAGATCCCTATCGGATTCCGTTAATAAAACTGCTCGATACATACGACTAATGTCAGTTGTTAATGCAATACGATACATTAGAAAACGCATGAGGACATCTACCAAAGTAGGATGAACGGTTGGTCCTACCAATAACGTGTCGTTGAGAGAAACTCTACTTGATGATTTGGCTGATGCGTCAAAAACTGCTCAAATATTGGTGGTCGTGCTGGTTTCTTTACGCACAGCGTGCATAGGTAAGTAGAACACTTGATATGGTGGTTTCTCTAGATCAACCTTGGGAACTTCCTCTGCATGTTGGGTTTTGAAATACTCATCCATAACTTCCTTGAATTCATTGAATTGATCCTTGGCGTGAAGTGACCTTTCAAAAGACGTGAATCTTTGTACTGCTTGGGATCTAGACTCACCTATTTGACCATCCATGACTCTCCTGGGGAGAGGTACCACAAATCTACCTTCGGGGGTTCGTGAGTGTGTTGATTGGAATTGACGCATGACTGTCCGTTCTTCTGGGGTCATACACGGATTACGAATTGTTTTCTCCTCAACTTCCCAAAATTGACGCAAGAGGTCATCTCCAGATAATAAAGATACATGATGAGTGGTAATGCAATGTGGAGTATTAACTCTGGTGCTACCAGCAAGGACCCAACCAAATTCAGTTTCAATAGCCATTGGTGAACCTTGGGATCCCTTCCGCCGGCCTTGACGTATAACGTTCACGAATATGTCTACTCCGAGTAAGATATCAATTCTACCCGGTCTTCCGAACTCAGGATCTGCTAGTTTCAAACCTTCGAGGTGCTTCCATTCTTTGTGAAAGGGAATTGTATGTACCGGTAAGTCACAAGTGACACGTAGCACAATGACAGCATTCACGTTGTGTTTGTGACGAAGGGAATGATTTGAGTGTAAGGAACGAACTTCAAATTCTGTTATGGGAAATGCTCGAGTGTCTGAGGTCAAATTGGCTATGCCGCATATCTTAGCACTCTGAGAAAGACGTTGAAGTCGGAGAGTCTGTGCAAGCCTCTCGGATACAAATGATGCTGAAGATGCGGAATCTAGAAGGGCTCGAGCCTTAACAGTTCCCTGAGGAGTCTCTACGAGAATTTGACAGGTCATAAGCAACATATTGGGTTCAATTCCGACCGATACATGATGTGAATTGGTCGTCACGGGATCTGTACCGATGTTTTTACTTTGATTTTCCTGATTCTCAATATGCAACAATGTGTGATGTGGCCTCTGACACCGTTTACAATGATGCAGGGATTTGCAATCCTTGATAAAGTGCTCAGGGCGTAAGCAATTGATACAATAATCATTGGCTTTCAATAAAGCAATCTTGTTATCATGGGATAACAATTTAAAACTATTACAAATATACAATGGATGGGTTGTGGACTTACATGCTGGACAATTCCCTGTGGACTGAGTACTTGCAGCAAATGAATTAACTTGTTTGTGGGATGAGTTCCCCTTGAAGGGTTTGCTAGCATGGTAGATAGGTGGGATACTCCTTGGTTGCTTTCTCTCGGAATGTGTCGCTTCAGCTGCTTGTGCTCGTAGGTTAATAAAATCCAACAATTCTTGATGGTTAGGAACATCAGCATGTTTTTGGCTGTATTGCTGCCATTCAAACATCGTGTTACTATCGAGTTTGAGCTCCAACATGGATGTAACAAACGAACTAGGTGTTTCGTGTCCCATACTTTTCAATGCTCGCAAGTGCTGAACAACAGTGTCGTGAAGAGTGCGTAGCTCCTTCCCACTTCCCTCCTTCAAACTAGGAGTTTCCAATATTTTGCGTACATGTGTTTGGTGTATGATACGGGGACGATCATATCGTGCTTTCAGGCAGTCAACTGCTTCTTCGTAGTGCTCACCAGATTTCGTGAGACCTTCTATTGTGTGTTTTGCAGTGCCATCTTTGATGGAATTCTGTAGATAAACTAGCTTTTCGGTGTTTGTCAAGCTTGATCGGTCATGGACGGACACTTGGAATTGCTGCCAGAAGTTTTTCCAATTCAGGATGTCTCCATTGAAAGTGGGGACATCAAGCTTCGGGAGTTTTACCCCTGGAGAAACGGCACTACCACTGCCTTCTTCACCGGGTTTAGAGTGAAGTCGTCTCTTGATAGCCAAGGAGCAATCAAAAATGGCCGATTCGACAGATGTTTGTTCCTCAACAAGAGTATCAGTGGGTTCTAGATCAAATCCCAGGATGGTGGCTCGAATTTCCTTCATATCAGCCTTAAAGTCTGACAACTGCTCTTCGTGTTGATAAAGTTTACAAATACCATCCATGTCTTCCGAGGCAGTGCTCACGGATTCCCCAATGACCCGTAATTTTTCCTTTACTTGCGTCAGCTGTTTTAGTACTGTTCTCTTGGGATCAATTCTTGATGCTGAAGCAAGATTAGATATCAGTCGTTGAAGGTGAGGTTCTATCTCGACTATCTTGTCGTCATGGTGGTCAAGGGCATCTTGTTCTATACTTAATTCATCCTCGTCATCGATCAGATCAATGATAGCTAAGTGATGAATTTTGAATTCGGTGTTTAAATCCTTCAGTCTGCCAACCAGACTCTGTGCTATGGTAAGAGTGTCAGGATTACTTGTCAATATCTCTAATTCAGCGACCTTGTTGCTAAGTTTGGTAATGGAGGCACGAGCAACTCCTCTTCGTTTTTTGTGGACAGGTAAATTTTCGCTCATGGTATACTATAGTACATATCCAAGAAGAAAACAAATAGCAATAGGTGTTCAATGGTATCCGGTTCGGCGGACCAAATGTTTGTGATTTCCTTCTCGAATAGATTGACAAATTTGAGGACTGTAATTTTTATTTGTATATATTATACATATGAACAAAACGTTTGAGATTATATACAACAGTATTGACAGAGAAAAACCAGCTGGTGGCTGACCAGTTCACATTGGCACAACCAACCACAAAGGGTGGGGAAAAACTATTACATAATAAACCACAAATACAAATTGATAATTAATTACACAACAAGAATCAACATAGTGTTCTTTTTCTGTACAAAAATGGTGGTATTTCAAGTTGATACTTCTGAAGTAATTGTTATGTGAGGCCTTGGGAGGGCCTAAATCACTACTTCACTTTTTTTATATTTCTGGGGACAAACTGAATTTGTTCCAGAGTGGAGATAGTATTCGCCTTTTAATTTAGAAGATTCTTTTTCATTTGTCTGAATATACAACAACCTACTTTTTCTCAAATATTTTTTCTGCTTACCTATTAAATTATTGACAGTTCATATGTCTTAGTCTATTTGTCTGTAGTATACTGCACTTACATCAGTATTGCTTTCTACTGAGCCTATAGCTCAACAATTAAGAACATAAATATTATTCTTTTACTTGCTGTAGTATCTTTTATATATTATAATTATTATTATTAACAAACTAAAAATCTCTAACTCAAACTGTACAACACACTGAACTATAATTATAAATGTCTGCTATTTATACAATACAAAAGAAACTTTACTAAATTAGTAACCATAGATACAAATACTAACCATAGATACAAATACTAACCATAGATACAAATACTAACCACAGATACAAATACTAACCATAGATACAAATACTAACCATAGATACAAATACTAACCATAGATACAAATACTAACCATAGATACAAATACAATAATTACATACACAAATACTACACTTGCCATCCCCATGCATTAACTGTATTCATTTCACTGTTTGTGCTTGCAACTTCCACATACTTTGAAACGTTTAAAGCAATTTTTACTTGAGGTACATATAGCCCAATATATTTCTTGCACAACGATTCAAAAATCAAATCTACATGAAACTTCATGTATCTATAATTATATATAGCATGCTAGCAAAAGGTATAAAAACAATTAAACAAACAAAGTTAACAAACACAACAAACAAGCAGCCACAATGACTTAGGAAATTCATAAAACACAGGGCTTAGAAAATAATAATGCAGCCTGGCTTACAAAAATGACAATTGGCTACTGTAACAGTGTCTTAGAAAAATAGAAATCAACCACCATAGTTTAGAAAATAAGCAGCCACAATGGCTTAGTTGTACATGTATATGTATATGTACTACATTTATGTATATCCAACTCAAAATTATGAGCAAAGTCAGAAATCGTTAAGCGTGAATGTTGCCTTGCTGGTTGACGACTTTCAATATTTGCCTTACATGGAGCTTTATACTTCTAACAAGGTCATTACTCTAACTATGTAATATATGTGTACAATCAGAACAACTTAGAAATATGTGACCCAATTTCACATTTGGGATGCATAACTATTTGAGCAAATGCTTACATGTACCTTCCAACACTCGCTATTCGGCCATTTGCACAGGAAGACAATTAAATTTGGTATCCAGGAAGACCAGTTAATGCTCCTCCTAGATACCCAATTTAGTTTACTTCCTGTATAAAATGGCTGAATAGTGAGTGTTGGAAGGTAAGCGTTTGTTCAAAATTATTATGCATCACAAGTGGTTATCCTAAATAAGGTCACATTTCAGAGTCAAAGTAGACTTTGAGTGTCCCAACTTGCACACAAGCTTTGTGTTAATTTAATTAAACTTTGTACAGTGTAACAGAGTTTTTGATAGTTTTGGAAGCATGGGCCTAATTGGCTCAACAATGGTTAGTGTGTGTGTGTCATTGGGAATGCATCTTGAGAGTCAATTAACAAAGATTTAATGGTGTTAGTGACAATATAATCATAATTAACTGCTCCATCTGGGCTGGCCCAAAGAGAGAACTGTGTAGTCCCAAATTTCTTTAGTAAGCTTAGTTCAATCATCAACTATTACTGTAACTAAATTTGATACATGTAAAGTATTGAACAGTTCCAATGTGAGTATCTCGCACAATATTCTTGTGTACATTAGAGCATGTGAGTATGAAAGTTTAAAGATTTGCCTTTGTGCCATCCTACACCTTACAAAAATAATCTCCATGATTGTGCTTTACTTTAGTATATCTTTCATAATCTGTAATCCAATTTTATACAAAAATTTCTTAAGTGTGCTTGCTTATGATAATACAAAAGTGCTAATTTGAACTGATCAGTACTGTACTATAAAATTAGTCATTTGTCATATTCTATACTTACATGTTGTATTACTTCTTTCATTTTCAGCGGATATATGTCAACAACCTTTAAATCTCGGTGTTGGTATACTATTTCTCCCACTTGATTACTACTATTATAATAGTACTAATAATACATGTAGTTGGTTCAATTATCTTGGAAAGGGCGGAAATGATAACAAGTTTGATAATATTTCAAGTTGTCAAGAGAGATGTGGTATGTTCTATTATGTATTATGAACACATTGCACATTATAATTAATGAATACATTGAATAGCTACATTGTACATGATGGATGGATGGATGGATGGATGGATGGATGCATAGATGGATGGATGGATTGAGGGACAGTTAGTCGGATGGACGAATGGAAGAGCTGTTAGCAGAGTTTTTGATAAGTTTTGAAGCTTGGGCCAAATTGGCTCAAAAATGGTTAGTGTGTGTGCCATTGAGAATACATCTTGAGCCAATTAACTAAGTGTTAATGCTGTTTGTGACAATATAATCATAATTAATTGCGCCACTGGCCCAAAGAACTGTGCAGTGCCAAATAAGAAGCTCTTTGGGCCAATGGTGCGTTAGTCATCAGACCAAACATTGTAAAGATGTGTCACACAAAGTTTTCATCACTGTTACTTTTACACAACCTATAAAGCGAGAATTAATAAGCAATTGTATTAATAGACTCTATACTCTATTGATCAATCTCAACTTCACACACAAGTAACATGCAATGCACATGCAAATATAAGAGTTCAAACACTTGAGTCAGCTGACTAATTAACTATTAAACATTTGTCTTGCTGACTTCAAAGAAGCATTTATATGTATCACGCCTTGTCTGTTTGTCTTTTTCTCTCCAGCAAATTAAGCTTAAATCCTGAGTTATATGAAATTTAGAACTTCCATGTATCGTGCTAACATAAACTTCTGAATTCGTTGCATGTGCCATTGAGTGACTCTTGAGTGGATGATCAATACATGTATTGCAAGTCATAGAAAGACCATCATTGCTTGCTCTAATGTAACATGCACGATTAAGCTTCCTCTGTTGTTTATTGGAAAGTCAAAGAACTTGCTTCCATCTGCAATACATGTACATGTACTGTATGCTTCAAGAACATCAATCATAACAACTTACTGGTTGTATATGCTAATCAGTCAAATCCTTGGTCAATGTTATGTGTAGTACCTGACTTTATTAAGTTTACATACTATGATGGAACTACACTTTAATAAGGTGATAGGCAACTGTACTTCTAAGTAGTACTATAGTACTACTTTATACTGTAATCATAGTAATGTGTGAATTCTGTATGTGATAGCATAGTACAAAGATGTAACACTGTGTAGTCAATGGAAGTATAGTGATAGTGTGTAAACTCAATAATGTCAGGTACTGTATTTCATAATTGATGATATCTATTGTTATTTGTGAAATTTACAATTGTGGTGGTTGATAATTTGGAAGCTGAATGAGTGGTCAATTGTCCAAAGTGAAATAAAAGTGTACCTTAGAGGTTCACCTACTCCATCATGTTTACCTACTACATTTTGCCTAGTCTAGCTGTAAAAACAAAGGTGGGCCTTGATAATTTATTTATTTAATTTTTAATCTATAGGCAAAAATGTACTACACATTAGTTAAATTTGGAGCAGGCAAACCCGGAACAATTCATTAAAATAGCATCATATATACTGTATTAGGTCAAAGTAAATAATTTAACAAGTATCATTGAGATTTCATATTTCTGCGATGAGCGTTTAAAGGTAATATTTTTTATGGCCCGTAGGGCCATCCCTATGATTGCTTTCCACGGGGTTGAATCTATATATATATTCTTGTGTCCACTTGCACGACTATGCATTGTATATGTAGTTAAGGAAGTTGCGTCATTCCCGGGGGCTCGGTCAATAAATGGGCATGGCGCGGAATAGAATGTGCGCTCGAGCTCTACAGAGTAGTACAGGCCAGTTGCTTGTAGCTTACGCAGAAACTGAAACTAATAGCAAGGTTCTTTAAAAGGTAAAGAGAGTAGATAATCAAAATAATAACTATAATAGGCTGTTGTGTTTCAGGCATGATAAAGTCAGCCATGATTACTGAACCACAAAGCAGTCATAGGGATACTTAAATTTGTAAAGCAATCATAGGGATGTTTTTTTCTCTATATACACTTGTTTACAATTACTTTACACCACAAGTTTCACAATTTGAGTAATTTTGTAATTTGATTAATAAGTGTATTAATATGCATTATATAATTGTCATTTTCATCAAGTGAATGAAATGTTCCATTCTAACATCATATCTGGAGTACGCTCGTATGCTCTCTATATCTATAACAAGACTACTGATTTCAAATTATATATATATACTCATAATTAGAGTGCTATTGAATAACACTCTAATTAAGACATGCACAAAGTCTTAAGCAGATCAATTATTGATCAACCAGATTATGTGTATAAGAATATAATGTAGTGAGTGATAAGACATTATATGTATTGAAACAAGATATATAGAGAAACAAGATATATTGAGAAAAAAGTATCCCTATAATTGCTTTGCAATGACTATGTATCAATCATTGCTGATGGCACAAGTGTCTCTACCTTTCTCTGTGGAGCTCAAGTGCACGTACATTCTATTGCACAGCACGCCCATTAATTGACCAAGCCCCCCGGAAAAACACAACTTCCTTAACTAATTATACAATGCATACTCGCGCAAGTGCCACAAACATATATATACACTGTATATACATGTGTATATAAACATACATCAAACCCATAGGAAAGCAATGATAGGGATGCCCTATAGCCCATAATAATTGTAAACAGCAAGTCTCACAATACAATGGACCTATATTAAAACTATTGACACCTTACATTGTCATATTTCATAAAAGGTCTTGTGCTGTGTATTAAACATTGTGCTACAGAACAGTGTGTTGATGACTAGTTGTATGAGAGTACTACTATATTACATAGTTATGCATTGACAAGATGGTACAAGAATATATTCCAGAGATGATGTTATGTTCAATTAGTGTTGTTTTAGTTAACTATAACTAAAACCCCTTTTAGTAAGGCATTATGAACTAAACTATAACTAAATTACAAGTCTACTATAATAACTATAACTAACTAAAATGAAAATTGGCGCACTTTTAGTTAGTTAAATATTATTTTAGTTAAATTATTTTAATTAATTAAACTACAACTAGTTTGAGTAACTATAACTACAAATAGTAGTCATTTTTGTCAAACCAATGTTCAGTTAATAATAATTGTATATTTTGTGTCTCCTGAAAAAATCTATTATAATTATACATGTATCTATACTCTTTCCTTATAGTAACCACGTCTTCAATATTGCATCTTTCAGCAACTAGTTCAAGAGTTATTCCAGAACCTACCAATTCATGTGAAGGCAGTGGATGTAGAATTGAATCAGGTTTGTGAAATGATATATTTAAATTTAGATTATTTGTTGTTGGTAATGAATCATGTTTTGACATATCAGTAATGCAACTATTTTAAAAAGGCTCTCTATTTTAAGGTTGTACCTATATTAGTATTGGTACTCGTGTTAGGTGCCTATACTCAATATTATGGGAGGTATCTGGTAGGTTGTACCTATACTAGTATTGGTACTCGTGTTAGGTGCCTATACTCAATATTGTGGGAGGTATCTGGTAGGTTGTACCTATATTAGTATTGGTACTCGTATTGTGGGAGGTATCTGGTAGGTTGTGCCTATATTAGTATTGGTACTCGTGTTAGGTGCCTATACTCAATATTGTGGAGGTATCTGGTAGGTTGTACCTATATTAGTATTGGTACTCGTGTTAGGTGCCTATACTCAATATTGTGGGAGGTATCTGGTAGGTTGTGCCTATATTAGTATTGGTACTCGTGTTAGGTGCCTATACTCAATATAGTGGGAGGTATCTGGTAGGTTGTGCCTATATTAGTATTGGTACTCGTGTTAGGTGCCTATACTCAATATTGTGGGAGGTATCTGGTAGGTTGTACCTATACTAGTATTGGTACTCGTGTTAGGTGCCTATACTCAATATTGTGGGAGGTATCTGGTAGGTTGTACCTATATTAGTATTGGTACTCGTGTTAGGTGCCTATACTCAATATTGTGGGAGGTATCTGGTAGGTTGTACCTATACTAGTATTGGTACTCGTGTTACGTGCCTATACTCAATATTGTGGGAGGTATCTGGTAGGTTGTACCTATACTAGTATTGGTACTCGTGTTAGGTGCCTATACTCAATATTGTGGGAGGTACAATGTATCTGGTAGGTTGTGCCTATATTAGTATTGGTACTCGTTTTAGGTGCCTATACTCAATATTGTGGGAGGTATCTGGTAGGTTGTGCCTATATTAGTATTGGTACTCGTGTTACGTGCCTATACTCAATATTGTGGGAGGTATCTGGTAGGTTGTACCTATACTAGTATTGGTACTCGTGTTACGTGCCTATACTCAATATTGTGGGAGGTATCTGGTAGGTTGTACCTATACTAGTATTGGTACTCGTGTTAGGTGCCTATACTCAATATTGTGGGAGGTACAATGTATCTGGTAGGTTGTGCCTATATTAGTATTGGTACTCGTTTTAGGTGCCTATACTCAATATTGTGGGAGGTATCTGGTAGGTTGTACCTATATTAGTATTGGTACTCGTGTTAGGTGCCTATACTCAATATTGTGGGAGGTATCTGGTACAGGTGAAAACAGTGGCAGATACTTCTATTTTTAACTTTTACATACTTAATTTATATTTTGTCTTGCTCTAGAAATGATAGGTGGGGCAGTTACTAGTCGGGTAAAATGTTCAGCTTCGTTAGTTCTAATAACCCGTAAGATTATAAAGATTATGCAGCTATGAATGGTACTACATTGCTTATTGTTTGCAGATCCACTCGTACAGTTAGCAGCAAATATAAACTTTCATGCTCCCATAAATTGGAGTTGGGACATTGAACATCATCGTCCAATTCGTCTGGTAGAGACTTTGATATTGATATTACATTAGTTTCTTTTCGCTCTTCGTTTTGTCAGCCATTTTTTCCTTTTCCTTTGGTCTCTGTTTTTTCTTCTTTTCCTTCTCCAGTGGTTTCTTTTCATCATGCTCTTTTTTCTTTCTAATTTTCTCCTCCTCTGCTTCTATGTTTTATCTCTCTTCATCCTTCGACTCTTATAGGATATTCAAACCACTTAATCAAATTGCCAGGTTTTCGTCTCCTACTTGAAGTTTCTACTTTAGGTTCAGACAAAACTAAGATATCACTGATAGAACTTGAATCAGCAGAACGACCATCAGATCTACAGTATATGTCAATAAAATGTCATTATAGTAATTACTCAGTAGTTTGATTTCCATACTACAGTACTTCAACAGTAGTAATTGATATACTTGTCAATTCAACACCAGTATTGAGACAGTAATTACTATACTGTACTGACAGTAGAACTAAGGTAATTACCGTACTGCATGCTGATGTTTTATTGACATATACTGTACTTAGTTGAGCTTTTAAAGATTCTCCAACAGACTTTGAGACAGACTCTAGATGAGTTTCTTTCGGCTATTGATTATACTTGAAGTCAATAATATTGTATCCTTCATATCGTTTTTCGTAAAGGCTGATTTGCTCCTGACTGAAAATGGGAGGGGATGGTTTATTCATTGTTTTACAGACAGATTTGGAAAGTGCCAACATTCACTTCAACTGGGTTAAAAGGGAAAATCCCACTTTTCTTAAACCCACTCAAAATATTTACAGGTGTGAAGAGTGCAGCCATGCATGCCATGCATCAGCAGCCAAAGCAGCAATTATATCTGTTGCCACCAGCAAATTCCCAATAGCAAGAGGTTGCAAATTATGCAATGTGTGGGAGGATAAGCACAATAAGTGAATATTGTTTGCTCGGACTAACTCGATCACATCTATGGTAATATGTGACACATGGCCATCTTCAATAAGTATAGCACTGACCTTGCTGGAGGTATACATTCTAAGGAATATTGAAACCAATCAATATACATAATATATATATATATATCTTGGGTGATCCACCCACTTTCACTATTTCTGAAAATAGTTCCTGCCAATGAACCAACTTTTAGTTTCTCAAGCATAGCAATTTTTCTGGGATATGTCATCAAGGGTTGCAGAGCTACTCCACTTGCAGAAACACATGATACAACAGTGTGTGTATGCCCTTTTTCAGCACTAGTAATTGAGTACATGTATGTGCTTACTTCTAACTTCACAAATTACTTTGCTAGGTTTGTGAACTATACATACATGTAGTTATATTGAATACTTGCATTGGCTTTGAAATAAAATTCAAATGACAATAGACTGCAACCAATTTAGCAAAGAAAACCTTCAACAGTACTTTTGCAAGCCATCATGGTTCGGCAATATGAAAGAGAATGAGGAGAACATAAAGTAATCTGATGATGCCGCTTCCTTAACCCCTCCATCCAGGCACGCCCAGCCATTCCATTTTGAAAGGGATAAGGTCACCCCGATCTAGAAACTATGATGTAGGCAAGTCTCCTTATATCCTATGGTGTTAATCCAAATCCCCTATCACCCATTTCTACAGAACTAAACAGTCTTCTTCCTCTATAGTCAGTACTGTACAAGGACCTGGATTGCATGTAACATCTACAATGCCAAGAACCCTCCATCATAAAGTTTCTAAAGGAACATTACAAAGCCTAGAAGCACCACGAAGGCTGTTTCCCTCATTGACATGTCCAACAGCAGCAACCATGCTTTCGTCACTCCATAGCTGTCTTTTAGACATAGCTTCAACTACAATGAAGACAAATATAAGAGAATGTGGTTGGCAGACTTTGCAGACTTTGTGACTGTGATGGAATCAATATATCAATATAAATAACCCATAACAATTGAATTATACCACAAATAGATAGAAAAACCAGTTCAAAGTCATTGAGCTTGTCACACGTGACTTCACAAATTTCTACGCATGCATGTGCATTCTAACTCCAATTAGTGGGCACATAGCTCACCCACCAAGCCACTATGAGCAGTAAATTGTGTACTTCCAATCACCACTTGAAGATAGCAAGTTGTTACACTAGGAACCATTGTTTTGTGTGAAAGTGTCTCATAATACTCGTATTACATGCATATGCTCAATTTCATGGGTGTGGTAGTGATGGTGTCAATATCTTGTTTGGAAGATACTCAAAGTTTAAGTCTTGGTATCAGATCGGCTTGGCTAGAAGTGGTATAGGTACAACCTAACTCTGTTTGGCCATTTTGTATAGAGAGCCACTGAAATGAAAAGTATAATAATTCATCTTCATGGACATCAAATTTTGTTAGTTTCCTGTAAATAAACAATTGAATAGAAAGCATTTATTTTTGATTACATGTACTTACATGAAAATGATTTTACTTGTACATATAATCATTGTTTTAAATTTACTTACGCAAAATGGTCAATTTTCACAAACATGATTGTGTTTTGAATTTATTGTTATACCAGCTGCTATCACTTATGAACATCACCAAAGGGGGTCACCCCTATGCAGTGGCGTAGCTACACCCGGGCCTGGCGGGCCTGGGCCCAGGCATCAGAATTTTAATTATGCTAATTATTAATAACAATTATATATATCCCGACACTTGTCAAGTTTGTTTATTTGTGATGGCCTTTCAGAAGCAAAGTAAAGGTAGACAGCGAGCTATTTTTAACTGTTTAGATGTGAATCAGTTAGATTCTTCTGCTTCTAAGCGACAAAGGCTGCAACTAGTCTCACATAGCCAGCCCCTCGTAGAGTGGGAGGGGCTGGCTACGCAAGACTAGGCTGCATACATGAAAGTGATGAACAGTGATACAGCTGGAAAGTAATGATATCAGGACCACCAAAGATGATTTTAACAGTTGAATATACAAGTTCTTGGCGGAGTTCCTGACGATGTCGCAGTATAACTAGAACTGTTCATTTATAACTTCTTGGTTGCGTTATTCATGTCATTATTATTAATCGACATGCCTATCATGAATAAATAACTATAAAAAGTTTTCGGTGCGCTTTGCCCACCAATTCTCTTTTTTTTCAGACCCAGGTATAAATTAGGGTCTGGCTACGCCACTGTCCCTATGATTTCTTTCCATAGGGGTTTGTCTATTTATATGTACATGTGTGCATATATGTTGCATACATGTACATGCAGAATTTACATAATTCCTGAGAGGATAAGTCAATTAATAGGTGTGTAATAAAGAACATGCAGAGCATGAGCTAGCAGTTAGACATTATATAAGAAACATTTAGCTAAAATTAAAAATAACTTTAATAATTATTTTGTTTCAGACAGACACACAAAAAGAATCTTCTCACAAAAACAATAGCAATTTGGAGGAAGCACTTTTTGATCAGACACTCTTGTTTAAATGTTACAATTAAGTCATTTGTGAAAGCCAACCATCTGTAGGAAACAATTTTTGAATGACTGCTTACATGTTATTGAGTCATTTTTTTTACAGGAAGCTATTTAAATAATTATGGTATCCATGAGGAACAGTCATTAGATACCAAATGGAAGTGGCTTCCTGTGCAAATGACAAAATAAAAACAGCGATGTGTGAGTTAATAATTTTCTTCTTTTTATAGATGCTCATGGATCAGATGATAGATCTCCTGTATTATCTTATATTACTATCACTACCACTCATTTGACTCTTACAACACATTCATCTACACATTCAACACAGTCAGAGACAATATCTACTATTCCCTCTTCAGTAATATCCACAATCAGCTCAAGTGGTTCTTCTGCTGTTGCCATGACTACCAGCACACTATCATCATCAAACACACAACCATCTGATAGTCCTAGTATATTTTTTTATATGACGATTATTGTGATCTTTGTTATAGTGGTAGTGTGTATTGTAACACCTGTTATTATTTCGGGAATGTTTTGGAGACGTCATAAGAAGTTTAAAAAACTTCATACTGTAAAGTGAGTATGTTGTATAGTATGTAGTGGAGAATATTACAATACAGTACCTTATTTTATATGCTTCTCCATTTATTAGTTTGTATCTGAGCAGTACAGTACTTATTCAGTACCATTATAATTTATACCAGTGTTTCCCTCAAAGGGTGGTACCATGGTGCTCTCGCTCTAATTTTGAATTTTATGCTGAAAACACTTTTATAATATTGTTGACCACATTAATATGACGTACCACTGATTCACTTCTCCACCTTCAATATTTATCATGGGGGAAAAACTCACTATACCAGTACTGTATTAGTGAATTGTATATACATGTAAGCATCTAAACACATAGTTTTACACTTAAAGTAGAATCTCATTTATTCATTATTCTCTTTCTCCCTCCAGAACCTCATGGACAACAAATCAAACACAACAAACTCATCTCTCTCCTTCAACTTCCAATTCATCTTCACACATTATAGTTTAGTAATCTGCCATTACCAAAACAAAATCCAACTCTTTATATTATCCTTTGAAAACTCCCCGGTTTTGTTTAAAGATTCACCTTTCCTTGATCTTGCTGTATTTAGTCTGTGGATATGTCATCCACTCCAAGCACCAACAGATGATCATGCTGCAGCTGGTTGTTTTCAACTATACCACTCCACTCACACTTTAATCTGTGTTATATTAAAATATTTATACAGCAATAAGAAAGTGAACATTATAATTATATGAGTGTTATGTGTTACAGTCCTCATATGTCATTCATTAGATAGTATTCCTCATTTATTTGTGTTGCTATTTATTTTCAGTTAATATTTTGGGTTCTCACTAAAATCATTTTGTGTAGTCTAACGTAATTACAACACAATTATGTATCAAAAGAGTTTAAAACTCAAATTATAAAAATTAATGTAAAACATTATAATTATTAAGTAACATATTTAAACAGTATTTTATTTGGAATATATGATAACTTTAGATACTACAAAACACAATATATCAGTGTTATTAGTAATATTGTAATATAAATCACTGTGTGATATGAACTGTACATAACCCAATCCATCAGTAGCTGTGTCTCCTTCCATTACTCTCTTACGATGCTTTATATCAGTACTGTCATTGAAGGAAACAGTCTTCTCCACATGTCCCTTATCCTCACTCCAATTAAGTAATTGAATGGTAATATCACACTTGAAGGGCCATGTTAACATGTGATCATATTCACCCTTCACGAGGCACAAATGCACAGTAACATGTGTACCTTTATACCACTATACCATGACCATTAGCATCTACATTTAACTGTAGCTTCTATCCATCAGGTCCAGTATAGAATGGAGTACTGTACCAGTCATCACTAACTATTTTATCTGTGGAGTATAACAGGTGTTATCTACTATTATAAATACAAATTCATGTACATAATTATACTAATTACTCTAGAATGAGTAAACAGAATTGGTATATTAATATAATACACCACAGGTTACACCTATAATACTATGCTGTGTATATAGCTACATTGTATTAATATAATTGTTACAGTATACAATCTACTTTTAAATTATATACTAGCAATATAAATCAAAATCAAATGAACAGTGACTTGTAAAGTTTACGAAAAACAAAGCAACATTCAGGAAACTTTACAAGTCACTGTTCATTTGAATATGTTTGCATTGAAACTTCTGTAACCAACTGAAAGTTAAAATAACCTATTATTTTTTACAGTGTTGGCATTGTCAGCCCTTTGATATTTAGCGCTACCATGCTACAAACATCAATAAGAAGGGATTCATGCAAAATGCAAAACATTAAAGGTTATGTACAAATATAAGAACTATTTTGAGCAAGTATAAGCATGGAAATAGTGTGAATCATGAGTATTTGTAACTGCATATTCATTCAACTGTGTTATTTATGGAGTGCCGTTTGTGTCAAAATTATTTTATAGTTACTGTAAATTACTACCATAACTGCGTGGAAATTTATTAAATATCCACTACTTACAATCATTCAACAGTGGGATTTATTAAAAATCAACTCAAACAAAATGGATGATATCCCTAACGATCCCAGGGCCTAAACTTATGGAGGGTGATCAGTGCAAAAATTCGTTAGTTCATTTGAGTGATGATTATTTCATTTGAGTGATAATTATTTCATTTGAGTGATTAATATTCCATTTGAGTGATGATTATTTCATTTGTGTGATTTATATTCCATTTGAGTGATGATTATTCTATTTCAATGATTAATTCAAATGAGTTAAAAATATTTTATCTGAGTGATAGTGTAATTAGGTCAGTTATTCAAACAAATAGCCAACGTGGTATATATAGCTGATACATCTTATCTTCCACTTACTTTTCATCATGTCCCATATACAAATAGAATTTGCTATTTATATTAGAAAGAATTTGTTGAGATACTCAATGATTTTTTAAGTATTGACAAAATTATTATAATTATTTCAAAGATGTGCATATTGTCTCAAAAACTGCAATGACTGAGTATAATAATCGATGCCATTATGGTTAGAGTGAGCTAGTGGGTCAATTGAGTCAAGCATAACTTGAAAGACATCTGCTGAAAGTGGACATTCAGTGACTGGGACTTCCATAACAGATGATTCATCCATGTCAGTAGGTGCTGGACCTTCCCAGTCAATACCATACTCTTCTATAGTAGTCTGAGTAAATAGGAGGATAGAGTCAACAAGGTCATAATTATAAATAATTTTGCACAGTACATTGTATTAATTATCACCTCAGAAAAAAATTCTGTTGATATCAGACTGTTTATACGACACAACTGTTGAAGACCTGCTGTCCAAAGTTGATTTGGTGTGGTGTTATGAGTGGTACTAAGAGGATGATTTATCCATGCATTTTTCCATTGTTCTAGGAGGCGATTTATGCGTGGGATATAGATATAATGAAGGGCAAACACACACAACTCATCATCAGGATCTAATAAACTTGTCTCTTCCAAATGAAGAAACAACTCTTTATAAAACTTTATAACTCCAGTAAAGACATCTCTCCATAATCGTTCAATCCTTTGATTATGGACACTACGTCCAACAATCATGGAACCTCTCCCAGGACCTCGTAATGGATGCTCCAACATAAACATTGCAACATCAACATTTTCTCCACCTTTGTCACTCCTAACTCGAGAAGGCAGACCATAGTGTTCAACAGCAGTTTGAAATAATTGTAGCACTGTATTGGCACAATTATTATTGCTACAATGAAGATAAACTGGTATTCTGGAGTATCCATCAATACCACCATGGATGACAAGTCTCCATCTACACCAAACAGGAGATTATGATTTTTACTTTAAACAAGTGAATATATATAGAAATACCTGATGAGCTTGTGATTCCCATCTATGTGCCAAAGAGCCAGAGGTGACAAAACATTGTATGTACGCCTTTGAACAGCTTGTGACCTTCGCAACAGAACTCCAACAGGGTCAACTCTATTAAGTGATTCTTTGACTCTCAACTGAGTCACTCTAATTCCCCTAGCTTTTAAGTACCCCAACATCATACGATATCCACATGAAGGATATTCTTGCTTGATTTCTCTTACAATTCCATCCAATTCAGCATCATTAATACATGTATAAAGGTCTCTTACAGACAATCCAAATTCATGCATTCTGTATCGAACGGTTCTTACGCTAACACCTAGAAGATGTGCTATCTTTGTACATGTAAATCCAATATGTAGTAAATGCTCCAGCTGTTCTTCACTTATTTCATATGAAGGCCTTCCTCTTCTTCCAGAAATACTTACTGCAATTCTTTGAGTAAATACTTCAGTACCTTGTGAACTTTCTTGTATGGTATTTAGAATTGCCAAACTTTGGGCCAGTGATGTAAGGGAGTCCAAGGGATATGAGGGAATCATAAGTAGGCAGTGTAAGAGTCTCGAGACATGGAAAATCAGTCTGTCAAGACATTTAGGGTCTCTATTCCTTTCATAATCGGCAAAACCCCTTCTCACAGATTCAGACATTAATTCAATGTATTGAGATAATTGCTCTTCCATGGTGAATAGAGTAAATTAACATTAATTAACCTTATTAATTTTTAATTAAATAAACAGCATGGCTGACGATCTAGATAGGGCCAAGAGCTTGCTGTTGGGTGCTGTAGAAACCGCTCTTCGAATAGCTGCCACGAGAGGCGGTAATAGTCATCAGACATCTACAAATACGGAGCGTATGCTTAATGCTGGTTCTTCGTCAAGGCAACCATCTACCATTGCACTCACTTCATATGAAGAACATAGAAAACTTTTTGGTCACGCATCTCAATCCAAGGAGAGAATTGGAGCAAAACGAAAACAGTCAAAGTCAGTGGTTGGAGACACAAAGAGAAAGAAGAAAACACAGCAAACTTGGAAGAAGGACGTACTGTGTTTGAGACTGTGTGATCAAGAAACGAATCCGAGTACTGAAGAAAAAATGCATTTGGCAAAACTAGGCCTTGGCTTAAAACAGTTGGTGTTTGATAGTGATGGGGGTCCTCAGCTATGGAGGGTGATTAGTGCAAAAATTCGTTATGCTTGACTCAATTGACCCACTAGCTCACTCTAACCATAATGGCATCGATTATTATACTCAGTCATTGCAGTTTTTGAGACAATATGCACATCTTTGAAATAATTATAATAATTTTGTCAATACTTAAAAAATCATTGAGTATCTCAACAAATTCTTTCTAATATAAATAGCAAATTCTATTTGTATATGGGACATGATGAAAAGTAAGTGGAAGATAAGATGTATCAGCTATATATACCACGTTGGCTATTTGTTTGAATAACTGACCTAATTACACTATCACTCAGATAAAATATTTTTAACTCATTTGAATTAATCATTGAAATAGAATAATCATCACTCAAATGGAATATAAATCACACAAATGAAATAATCATCACTCAAATGGAATATTAATCACTCAAATGAAATAATTATCACTCAAATGAAATAATCATCACTCAAATGAACTAACGAATTTTTGCACTGATCACCCTCCATATAAACTGGGGGGGCTTTGCTCAAGGTATAGTTATTAACCCGAGCGCGTAGGCGGAGGGTTATAGTAATCGGTTTGTGTGTGTGTTAATCTTTGCAAATACCTGATGATACTAATTTGTTGACACATGGTTGAAGACGCTATATATCTATAATGCCGACATTTAAAGAATTTGTTCTGACCTCATCTTGTTGCAGAGAAACAGCCGTGTAAATTCTCGTCGATCTGTCGCCATCTTGAAATGATTTGATGTCAACAGAAAACACTGAACCACTAACTTTTGTGTCTTTGAACTTTGAAGCTTTGATTGTTGAGCTTTGTCTATTGTCCTAACGAGTGTTTATACAGCTATTTGTGAAGTTTTGTCCAGAAATTCGCTAGTTCTCAAGAGATCTGATGGCCATATATGTAAGCTTACTACTTACTTCTTAGTGTTGATACGAATGGTGTGTTCCTGACTGTTACTTAGGCAAAGTTGTTCTATCGATCTAAGCTAGCGAGGGTTCTGCACTTTAGTGCATTCATTTTATATGTGACTGCATGATTTTCAAATTTTTCCAAACACTAAATAGGATCAAGTACATGTTTTTCAGCTATCTTGTGCAAGAAGCTAACACGTTTTGGTATCCACGTGTAGAATAATTGCACGTGTGAAATGTTTGAGCCCTCAATACAGCAAATAATTATGGTTTAATCATGCATTACGCAATAGTTTAATACCTTGCAATACTGATAGCTCTTGTTCCATTTTAGAAAATTTCTGATGTTCATTGTTGTCTTGGATCTCCATTTTGTGTTTCTCTACCAGACTGTTGTACTTGCTCAGTAGCTCATGGTACTTCACTTCAAGTTCTGTGAGTTTCGTTTTGTTTGTTTGGCTGCTTTCTATTATAACATGAAGTGGTCGATTGGGCCTGTTCATGGACTGGTAATGTATAACGATAGTAGTATTTACCACATCCATATTGACATAACTCTGGAGCATAAAGGCACTCTCCACCAATGTGTCTCTTAAGATCAAGCAGTTCTCCTTTCCATTTGCACTCACGATTCTCACATCGAACTCTCTGTCCAAGAAGTTCACCCCGAGTCCGTTTATCAAGAATGTTGGTGAAGTCAACACTACGACAGCATAAACACAATTTTTGATCATTCTCAATGCGTTTGATACATATCTATGACAGAACAGTACAAGACTAACTTTAAAAATTTAACTATTAAAATTTATTATGATAACAAAAATGTGCTAAATATAGGTGTAGTTTAATCATACACTACCAGAATGCAACAAGTCTGATATCACTTCATATCTCATGCCGAATAGTAAAGAACATGCTCAATTTTAAGCCCTACCCAAGCCTATGCCAATAGTATAAGTAAAATACAGTTTTGTGGCTTTAATCTTAAAGCAGAGCTAGAAAGTGACCTTCATGGCAGAAATCTAAGCCGATGCTCATTGTTGTAGTACCAACTACCTCAATTGTACTTGAATTCGACAGTGCATGTGTTATAAAGACTTTCATACATGTAACTTCAGGCCTGTAGGCTGAAAGCTCAATCAAACCGCCTTTTGATGAATACACAGACACAGCTAGACCCTCGCAGAAAGGCAGAGAGTTTGGGAACACTATATTGAAGTGTTCTGTAGGAATGCAATTAGAAGCTTGGTTATGAATTAGTGCATCCAACATCTGGCATAGATATTGAACTTACTCTCACTTTCCTAGTGTTTCAATAATGCTACATGTATTAACAATAATCACTATTGACAGTTCTGTCTTGTGACTAGTGGAAGGTAAGATAATCCAGGTAGCCATGCATAACACAAAATATTTCAAAATCTGGTACTGAGGACAAAAGGAAGTAGATTTATGATCTCCTTTTGTCAATCTTTCAATTGCCTGTAACCTAGGTTTCTATCTGTAACTGTGGCTCACAGTTACAGAAGTACTAAACAGAGACTCGCTCATTGCACATGCATAACGGATTCATTACTAGAGTGGCAATTGGTAAGTAATAATTAACTACAGCAACGATAGTTTTAGCTGAACAACTTTATTATATCAATGTAAGCAAACGAGCAGGGTCACGCCAGACTATACAGAATGCAGGCTCATGGTTGACCATGTAATCATGTTTAATACTTATCAATGGCTATGAAATCTATCAGTTCAATGTGCTGCTGTGTTCTAACTTCTACGAGTATTAACATATATTTATTTGACAAAAAATAGGTGTGGTCATGTGAAAAGTGGTTGTCCGCACCCTTTTTCAACCACCCTGTAGTAACCTTAACGTTTTGGTTGATTGTACGAAAAACTGATACAGAAAAACATCTAGAGATGATAAACATATGGAACAGCTTAATCAGAATACATTCAATACAAGTCAGGGCTACACAAACAATCATTGTTCATTTTGGAGCTCCTATAGATTCTTGATGACTAAACAGACTAATACACATTATAATACACCCTTTTCAGGTCCTGGCTACAGGCCTGAACTTTATAACCGAAAGGTTTCAGAAAAAGCCTGTTTTTTGTTTTAATCACTGCATAATGTGAAGTCTGTTGGTAGCTTAATCGAAGTCCCAATTTGGGAACACACATGCAGACACACAAAATGATTTTAGCAGGAGATTACAAGCGGCAAATCTAACCCTATAACACAGACTGTCTGAAAAAGTTCCATATAAGGAATTTTACATAGGTAGTGCTATACAAACACAGTCGTTCCGCCAACAGACCGGAAGTAATTCAGTCCTATACAAATATATTTATCGGCGATTAGCAAAATTCTAACAGCGCTTATTTTCTAATTATATATTCACACAGCTATATTTTCACAGAAATGTTATTCACTGTAACAAAATATACATACACTTGTAGCAGGTAATCTTACCTATCTATTACTGCAAAAATGGAGTGGATTACAGCAACAAGAGAGCAGTTATACTCGCCAAAACAAGTGCTGGTGGTGTGAACGAAACCCGTCATAATTTTTTTTCTGACAATGGAATCAAAATAAGACTTTGCACGCAAATAACTTACAAATTTGCACAAAACATATAAAACATTTGAGTTGTTCCACTGTTTAGTTTAAAAAATATGGTGAGTTGAAAACCACGTGGTTCAGTTTGGTTTATTATCAAAATTCAGGTTAGTTGTATTTACTTAGTAACATAATGACAATATAATGTATTGTAAATTTCAGATAGCAGTTGATGGTAGTTTTGCATGATCCATGGCATCAAACAGAAGGAGTAAACGAAGGTTATTTTTCGAAGATACACAGGTATGCAGCTTATGTATGAATTGTCACCAACAAATGTCAAAACCAGCTGAGTGGAAGAACGAAGATGCTTGTTCCTTTGTTGACTCTTTAATAGAAGAATCAGAGTGTTTAGTTTGTCGTCTTTGTAGAAATGATGTAACCAGGGTATTGTCCAATGATAGTTACATACCTAGATGGGAGAAGAAGAAAGAAAAGAGTAGTTGTTGTGTTAGTGATTGTGAGAGTGCAGCATTTGCATCAAGTAAAGTTGCAAAAAGTAGTGCAGAAATGCTAAGTATATTTGAGAGTGTAGGCTTGAAATGTTCAAGAACCGTAATTCCCATTCCTACCCCTTTCTGTAAACATCACTATTACCTAGTGTATAAAACTAAAGTTCCTCTTCAGGCAAATTGTGTAACATGTAATGCCTCGCTAAAGAAAGTGCAATCAAGAAAATGTCCACATCCAAATGAAATTACGCAATACTTAATAAATAATGCAGGATTTGAGGGTACAATTCAACCTAATGACAAGGTATGCTATACATGTTACAAATCACATCTTGCGATTTTACAAAAAAGTAAGGAAATAATTATTAGTACAGACGAAGATTTGGAAGACCTTCTCGCTTCACTCTCAACTCAAGTGCATCCAATTGATCAAATACACACAAGTGATGATGTAATTGATGCTGCAATGATTCTAGTATCCATTACTGTGGGAAAGCATTTACTTGCAGGTAAAGCTATCTTGTTACCCACAGTCCAAGATATATTTCATAGTACAACAAATGATATACTACAACAAATAACAAGTGATTTGACGGATGTTAATTCACTAGTAACTGCACAGCGGATACTCAGTATTCTTACTGTACTATTGCAGCATCATTTAGCAATTTCTTGTAAAGTGCGTGAATATGGAACATTGCTTTATAGACCAAATGTAGACTTCAACACATTATTAGCACAAAATCTTTGGGAGAAGCGTAATCACAGTCAAAACATTACATGTACAAGCTGTGCTCATTCAAACTCAGAAAACACCTCACAAAAAGATTTTCTCCTTGACATTAATAAGCTAGTCCATTCTCAGATCCATTTGTGGTTAGAGAAAGGACAACACACACTTGACCATGACAACATCAGCACTGATGAATTACGAAAGGAGATTGATCCTAAGTTATGGGAAGCAATATGCACCCTCACTATGTCATCTACTGAACGTCGAGGATCATCTAAAGTAAAGCCACCTTCCTTCGTTATTTCTTTCAGTATTCTTCCTTCATTCTGTGTGGTCATGTTCCAAACACAAAAGGATCACTAACAGACACATCATTAGATGGAGGCTCCCATGCATACACACTTGGTTTTTTGTCCTTTCTTCGTCTCATAGGGACTATATACTTCAAAAAGAATGGAACAGCATTTGAGACAACTTCACCAGTCACACACTTCAATAACTTCTTTTGTGGTCAATCGTCTGAGAAACAACACTCAACTTGGCTAGATGATATCAGACATAGTATATGGGACAGAGTAACCTTTGAGAATGAGATGGTTCCATCTGATGAGGCATTGTTCCTTCACTGGAAAAGAAGTTGTTGGGTGTTGGACATGTGGAGACAAGCAGACCAAAACATAATGACTGTTAAACCAATATGGCACGCAATATGGCTGGGCAATAACACAAGACAATAGACTGTCAGTAATTTGGGACAGCGATGAAAACATTCGACACATCAAGGACAGAGTTAACCTTCTCTTGAGAGGATGTAAGTGTTCCACTGGATGTTTAACAGCAAGATGTTCCAGCAGAAATGTGCTGAAGGTTGTGAGTGTAAGAACTGTGGGAATTTGACAGCTAACAGCGAAATTGATGAAGTACATGTAGCTTTAGAAGAGCTAGTATTACATGAAGACAATGATGACGCAGATGATGATGAATTAGGGGATTGGATTTTCATGGATGAAATACAAGAGATGGATGATTCTGACAGTGACAGTGACACAAACTAAACATACATGCATTGAAGCTGATTTTTTTTTTGATTATAAGTTTGCTGTTACACATCATTCTAATAACTAATATAATAAATATGCTACACAAACTCACAGTTGTTGTGCAAAAAAATTTTCTGACCATGATACAGCTACCAAACTTGCTAGATACATTCACTATACATACGCCTATAAGAAGTACAAATTTTATCTTGTTCCATTACTGTATCATCCAGTGACAGTTCAGAACATAGTCACTGCTTGAGATTGTTTAAGAACCGTCCAAGGCGTTTTAAACTTTTTACTCTATTTTTACAACTTTAACCAGACCTTTGACAAGAGATTCTTTACTACTGACATCTTATCGAAACATCTGAGATACTTAATCTGGTTTCATTCGCTCTAAAGCACACGGGAAGACTTGTTTTCTTACCCCTGTTCACCTTTCCATCTTTCAGCTATCAACGCCTCTTTATGACGTAATGCGAAAAATAAAATTCACGTGATCCTACCGTTGGCGAAACGACTGAACAGACAGGTCACTAAAGTGGCTGATGAATAGGGTAAACACTCCCCCTACATACAAACCTATACTAAACTGTGGAAATATACAATTACAAAGTCTCAGATTTATACATGCACTTCGCAACTCGTAAGCTCCTCATTATAACAACTTTTTGTTCCAAATTCATGGGTTAGAGTTAATAAAAAGTTAAAACACCTTACAACTCTAAAACATACCTGACAAATAAGGGCTCCACAACATGATAGTAGGTAAGGATCCCTGACAACCAACAGACACACTGGACACTTGAGAGAATCAGGAGGAGTGATAATGAAGATATCTTCATCATAACCACCATTTGGAGGTTGAGGCTGACATACAGGAGAACAGCTTGTAATATGCCCAAAATCCTATATAAACCACAGAATAAATAATAAATTATATAAACCCTCCTATTGACCACAGAGACACAAACCACAAGACTATAACGCTCAATTGATTGAAATTCAAGATGAAACATTATAGGAGAAGCTACACACAACTACTACCCCTTTCTGGAAATATATTTGTTATAACACGTCCACTTGTGCTGTATCAGAGTTGAAATCACCTTGCCCATGGTCGTATGGCCCTCAGGATCAGTAAATCTGATATAACACTCATACTCTCATACATGTAGATGTGTTATAACATACACTTACATGTACATGTAATAGACATGATAATGTACCCAAGTGCACTGTATCTAATTTATAATCATGAAACTAGAGGGGAAAGTGATTATAAATCACAATTAGGCATGCTATAATGTAGATGGGTGCTAAGATAGTAGATACATTGAATGTTGCTAGGACTGATACTTGATTACATCATATTGTAAACAGCATTTGTTATTTTGTCAAGAGAATTTAGTCAATACCTAGCTGTGTAACTTAATTTTGATCAATACAGATGTATATACTGTCACCCAAAGTTCCAAAATAAAATTATCAGTGTTTTGTCAACTTGTGATCTACATAGTGTTAATAAGATGAAATTAACAAATGTTATTGTAAAAACTTCAAAATGATATTGCATTCTTGAAACCATGAGGTATTATTGTATCACAATGATCTTAGCACCAACTAGCAATGGGTAATTATAATTATATACAATTATGAATGGATCATGTACTATACATTAATTTATTGCAAACATTATATTATGTAATACACTATAAAACTTCCATGAATACATGAGATCTATGCTAATATCCTCCAAAGACTAAATCATAATGAATTATTTTCCTGTTAGTTAATAATTAAAAGTTCTTCTGTTATAAAGTTACATTCCATAATAAAGCATAGTAACAACAAACATACTAGTATAATGTAAGTATAGTAAATAATACAACCTGTGGTAACTATTACTCACATACATTACTTGTGGATTACTACGGATGTTTGTGTTATTAGAAGATTAATTAGGTAATGTTTTTGCATAGTTTATTATTCCATGTACTTTATACTATAGTTCAATATCAACTAGAATACATATGCTTGGAGTAAACAGGAGCCCATAATTAAAAATAGTGAAGAAAGGTAGGAGCGTGAAACAACACGCTCTTGATTGAAACACCTGTGAGAGCTGTCGAGAGTTTAAACTAATTGTTATTCATCATTATTAATAAAATTTATGATGATCACTTGGGTGAGATCACATGTGAGTTGGCATGGCTACTAAGCACACTGGCAAGTAAGGAAACATTTTGTGTTGAATGTGTACTCAAAATCAAAAGAACAGCTGGTACACTACATTATGGATATGTACTCTTGTTTCTTGATTTACACTAGCATCATTCAAAGGGGTAATGATTTGCTTGAAGAGCAGCTATACGAGGACTACTACGTGGCGTACTTTCCGAATGTCAACTCATGGGTGGTCCCTCCCAACTCCCAAGTGATTATAATAATAATGAAAACAATTAGTTTAAAAATAGTAACATAGTTCTTTCAAAGTGTGTGGTCATTTCACACTCCTACAATTTTTTTTAATTATGGGCCTGGAGAACGTTATTCCCATTCTTCCATGCATTTGATATACAATATTCAAGTTTACCTATTGTACATGTATAATATAGTCATTGTGAAATTAGTGGGAAAATTATTAGTTATGACTCATAAAAATTATTATTGTTGTGCTACTCATGCAGCCCCCACTTTCTGTATGACACTTTTTTTTGCAAGTTTGGTCGTAGTTTATTTACCCTGAAAACATCAAAGATCATCATCACAAATATTATTCTCTCCTACTCCAAACAAATTGAAGAATACACTCATCTTTCAATCTCATCCTCCTTCTTCAACTTGATTTTACTATTCTGTAATTTACCAATGCAAGCACCACCAGATCATCATCTTAAATCTTAGACTGAAAGATTACATGTTCTACGTATTATGTATTATAATTACTGTAATTTTATTGAATAGTTAATGAACTTATAATATTTTTATAATAACTAAGAAACTCTGAAATAATTATATTACAATACTTAAACTATAATGTGTTTTATTTTGAATATACAATAACTTTAGATACAACAAAACACAATATATCATTATTAATATATACTGTGTTATTAGTAATACTATGATTTAAATCACTATGAGATATGAATTGTCCATAACCAAATCCATAACTAGCTGTGTCTTCTTCCATTACTCTCCTACAAGCATTTATATCAGTTCTATCATTGAAGGAAACAGTCTTCTCCACGTGTCCTTTATCCTCCCTCCAATTAAGTAATTGAATGGTAATATCACACTTGAAGGGCCATGTTAACCTCTCATCATTTTCACCTTTCATGAGGTGAACATGCACAGAAACATGCATACCTATCAATTTACCTGCACCATTAGCACGCACTTTTAACTTTAGCTTGTATCCATTGTGTCCAGTATAGAATGGATTACTGAACCACTGATCACCAACTCTTTTATGCTCAGAGAAATTGTACATAGATAGTATACATGGAGGGAGGAGATAGGGAGATGCATTTGCTGGAGTAACATACCAACTTGGTATTTCAGCACCTGAGGTGATAACAAAATTTATCATCAACTCATGTGTATATAGTGTATTGTTCTATAATGTGTGTGAATGGTGATTACATGAGTTTATAACACTTATAGAATCAGGCCACATCATAAAGTATATGTATTAGATATTTAATATGGCTGATTAAGGTGTAAATGTATAATGATATGTATTCATTTATTATTATTTATTCATTCTTTCATTTCATACACGTTCAATAATTCATTCTATGTAGTATTTACTAGAGACATAAGACAGTGTATATGCTCATTTGTTGTGCAATTATACAGAAGATGTGATACAAGTCTACATCTCATTGAGCTACCGGAGGTTTGATATATAGATTGAACTAGAAGTTAATTACATGTACAGGTATAGGTAAGGCTGGCTTGTGTATAGCTGAATCAAATTAAAGGTATTATATACATGTATCAAGGCTTCTTGGAACACTGTCTTACCATCACAGTCCTGCTGAAGAAGACCTTTGGGTTGAAAAGTTCAGTTTTTATTAATATTGTTTTAATTAATAATTTGAAAGAAGATGCTACCATGTTAATAAGGCTCAATAAAAAACTCCAGATGAACATTCTACTTTTGTCTTTAACTAATTAAATCCCTCTGAAAATGGCTACAGTTTGATTTATTAATATTAGTAAGTGAATGTAGCTAGTTTTCTAACCTGATAGTAAGGTGATTTTATACACTTGGAAACATAACATGTCATCACACAGATATTCTGTGTTCTCTTCAGGACTGTAGTCTAAATCAACATGGGCAACAAATCGATCATATCCTAAGCCAATAGAAGATGGGTCATCGTCACTGAAATTAATAACCTTTTCTACATGCTGCTTATCTTCTCTCCAGTTAAGAAGACGAACGATAATCTGACCTTTGAAAGGCCATTCCAACTTTGCATCATTCTCACCTTTCATTAGGTGAACTCGTACAGAAACATGTGTTCCTTTGCCATGACCAGAGCCATCAGCAACTACTTGTAATTGTAATTTGTAGCCATCTGGTTGTGTTTGGAATGGTGGACTGTACCAAGTACTACTAGCTTTCTGATGTTTGGAAAAGCTGTTCATGACTCTTATAAATGGAGGGAAGTAGTAACGAGAAACAGGAATTAACCATTCTGGTACTTTGCCAGTTGTAAAGTCTGTGCAAGCTGAAAAACAAGAATGGATCAACAAGAGGATATTATACTAGTATGTATTATTTATCATATATCAGATCTTACATAATTACATATAAATCATCATGATAGACAATTATAATAATTACTACACACAGGTACATGTACTTATAATGTGTCTATAATTTGAGTACAAAATGCAAGATATTAAAGATTATACACCAATAATAAGGAATTCATACTATTTTGAGCCTAAACCCATAGTTAGTTATATAAATAATAGCTATATGCACCAGACCCTCTCCCTTGCTTAGAGAAGAAAAGCTGTCTCACACATGTCAAGATTTGCCTTCAGATGTCCAAGACATCTCATCAAATTTGCTATGATATTGCATGCACTAGGATGCCTGAGGATGTCCCATACTGGTCATGGTTTAGGCTAATACTCTATTCCCATTATAGTAAGTGTCCTGGGATACCCAGGATGTCCCATACTGGTCATGGTTTAGGCTAATACTCTATACAAAGTATTCTGGGATATCTAGGATGTCCCATAATGGTTATAGTTTAGGCCAATACTCTATTCCCAGTATACTAAGTATTTCGGGATACCTAGAATGTCTGAGGATGTCCCATACTGGTTATGGTTAAACAAGATAAATGTTAATAAAGTATGTGGTAACACCAAGGTTTGAGAATATATATATATATTATTGTGAACAGTATATATATATATATATATATATATATACAGTTCACAATAAAATGAATTTTAAACTGACAATTACATGTATATGATATGTAAATGAAATGGATGTACTGATGACTAATATTTGGAACACAACACTATGGCACAAGATTCTTGTCAGCTTGAATTATTCAAGCCTTGGGAGTTTTCTTGGTGATCTCCTAGTCAGTGTGGAAGGAGGAGTCTTTTATTTAAGAGAACCACTGAGAACAAAGACGTTTGTATGAGATAGGCTCAGGTATTTTTGTGCAAACAAGCACTTAATGCAGTACACATGCCACATGAGCATAATTAAGTAGGGTGGCTTTATTATCAGTAATTTGTACGAGTGTTCATGTACTAAAACACAAAAATGACTAATAATTGCAGTCTCTTTTGCCAGAGGAAATTGTATGTTCTACACATCCACTACACTTCCATTTTATTCTTAATAAATATAATCTATCTATTTCCTATTCAAGATCTTTTCAATCGTATCAAATCTTGGACTGACGGAGATTTCAATCAGCACATACATCTCAGATATGCTTTATTGCAGATGGTAATGGGTTATCGAGTTTGATGGTCTTAATGGCTCTATGAAGATGGGATGTCCAGCAACCCCTGATTACAAATCACGTTTCTGTTTAGAATACAAAAACCAAGCTGCAGAGCTGAGATCACATGATGATCAAGACCTAGATAAAAATGAACCTTCAAGTTCAGTTGCTCAATCTGAATGGCTCACTACAGGCTTCAAGAATGGATATCCCTTGCCACAATTGATTTTATCAAAGGCAACAAGAAAAGAGGCATGCTATCAGGCAAAACATCATGTGAAAAAAAAAGACGCATTACTTCATTTACATACAGGTTTTGTGGCTTGGTCATCCAGAATGTAGTGCTACATGGGAACCAGCATCAAACCTACCACATAGTTTAATTAGGGATTATGAAGCTGTGATAGAGTCAGAAGTGTCACTGGAAAAGGCATCCATGTATGGCTATATATCCAATGTATTACATGTCTCAAGGAAGCAGTCTCAAGGAAGCATTTCAGAGCCTAAGAAATGAAAAAATGGATCGATTGCTGATAGATGAAGTTGCAGGATACAGCATTTCTTAAATTATATTATTACGTGTACTTTCCTTTTAAAATTTTGACATCTCAGATTGTTTAAAGATAAAGAACATGAAGAAGTGAGACTGACCTGTAGAACAGAGAAAGATCGATCTGTTTGGTTAAACCATAGAACTGCAGGTACTATAAACACAAATTTAGCCACGTCGATATACATGTACATCCTTCAAAAATGGTATAGGCATACTTGCTGGAAAGTGGCCATGTGGGATCATAACATTACTCAGTGAACTGTACATTTCTGAATCCAAGTAAGTTATATGGTCACTTTGTATATCCAACTTGTAATAAACCTCTTTTGCAGCACATACATGTATTTGCTATGATGATGGTTGTCATTTGAGGTGGTATGCTACTAACCCTGTTACATCAACAGTGACAAAAACAGCAGAAATGTTATCACAAATTGAAATTGTTATTGATAAGTTACACATGGCTGGACATGTTGACACATGGTGTAAGAAAACTTGCAACCCACATCTTTTTCCGCAATTGAACGTGGTAAAATATGGGATTATATAATTACTTTACTGTATATAATATTATTAATACCTTGTGTACTTCAAGTTTGACACTGAAGTAAACGTATGTGAGCAAGTTTTTTCCTGGTTATCACACTATGTGAAGATGACAGAAAAATGAGCCATCGTGTTTACATATTTTTTCTACTTTATACAAGTGAACTTCACAACAGGCGAGAGTTGTCAAAACTACAGCATGGAAGTTTTTGTTAGTACATATACTATTAATTAGGCTGTATATAGTAATCGTGTTCAATGTTATGTTTACATGTACACATGCACACATGTATGTGAAAAACACTATATTGAAGATAATACTCCTGAACAACTTACAATGTGGCTCTCTACCATGGAATATCCTCTGCCATCCCACATGTGTAAGGTATCCCAGGATACTTAGTATAATGGGAATAGAGTATTAGCCTAAACCATGACCAGTATGGGATATCGCATAGTGCCCGAGTGGGGGTAAATGTAAATTAAATACTGCCCGAGTAGGCGTGAATATATATATTAATATGAGTGGGTGGACCACACATGCTTGCAACTGTGCATGCTCAAAACTGGAATATTCTAGAATTCTCACATGCCTTAACAATGTTATCATTCGAGCTACCTTAGTTGAAGACGCTGTTTCTTTTTGATGGCTGGAGTGGTGGAAGAAGAGTCAGTTGATGGAAAGTCAATGAAACGGCGACTGTGTCTAAAATTGAAGAGGACTAATGAAAAACGTGCCTGTCGTCAATGGAAACAAAAGAGAACGATGGAAATGTTGGCAATATAGTTGAAAAAGAGTCGCGCTTTGAAGTTGTTGAGCAAGTGACGAAGAGAAGACTGTGTCTATTATTCTGGCATCAGAGAGAAAAAGAGAATATCACCAAGAACTGGAGGCGAGTTTCTCATCCACTGTTGATGTGAAGTGTGTAAGAGAGTCATTAATCAATATTAATCCATCTTCTGTTCCACCACTGATAAATTGCTATGGATGCAACATAACTATTTATCAAAATCCTCCTACACATCAGTAACCTAATTTCTTCAGGCTCTTTATTGGTTATATCACTATCACTTTAAGTTGCAATAATCACTTCATTAATTTACACTTCATTTATTGAGTTTTTTCTTGATTATGAATTCTTTTGATTGTTACATGCTGTATCAATGATGAAAGGGTTATACAGCTACCTGTGGTTAACCACAGGTAGCTGTATGTTCCTGCTGTTTCTTTGATCCACCCACTTAAAGGGATATACAATAAGAATACAGTATTAGCCTAACCATGACCAGTATGGGACATCCTAAAACATTCCAGTAATCCTAGTATATTTGAATGGAATACTTTGGATGTCTTGGACATCGGAAGGGAAATCTGGACATCACTGGGCTTTTTTTAAGATGTGTATTTAGGGGAATTTATACATGTATATATGCATGTTCGTTGATTAGTTATATTTTTGATATAATTATTCATAGTGGCAATGCCATCTTTGTGTGAAATGTTTCTGGTTCCCATTGAGTCAACGGAGCTTCATGGTATATTATACATTACATAATTGTAATATATATACCTTGCAAAACTGACAGTTCTCGTTCCATTTTCAAACATTTCTGTTGTTGTTCATTGTTGTCTTGGATCTCCATTTTGTATTTCTCTACCAGACTCTTGTACTCATTTAGTAAAACTTCCTGTTCTTGGTACTTCACTTCAAGTTCTGTGAGTTTCGTTTTGTTTGTTTGGCTGCTTTCAATTATAACATGAAGTGGTCGATTGGGACACTCATCCTGTTCATGGACTGGTAATGTATAACGATGGTAGTATTTACCACATCCATATTGACATAACTCTGGAGCATAAAGACAATCTTCACAAATGTGTCTCTCAAGATCAAGTAGTTCTCCTTTCCATTTGCACTCACTATTCTCACATCGAACTTTCTGTCCAAGAATTTCACCACGAGTCCGTTTATCAAGAATTTTGGTAAAGTCATCACTACGACAGCAAGGACAAGGATCATTCTCAATCTCTTTGAAACATATCTAATATTAAGACAGATTGAAAAGACAGAGTGATTACATGTACATGTAATTATAATGCCTCCATCCCCTCACCCCCAGCAATGATTACTCAAGCTACAAACTACACAACAAATACCAAGAAGTAATCAAGTTGTAAGAATTGCTACTTTAGCAAATACAAATACATACATTATGATAGGATATTTAATTTCAGATTTGATGAAGTTATCAGCAATGATTTGGGTAGGAACCATTGAAAGACTGTGACATCAGTTTTATTCAGGATCTAGTGTTCAGAGTGCACAGAAAGATTAAGACACTAGTGCCATAAGCAATGAGTGATAGCTGCCGCAAAACAATCATTGTCTATTGTTGTATTACACTATTACTAATAGCCATGAGGATGCATGCAGTTGCTTAATGGGTCATTCATTTGTTACTGGTTATAACAATTCACATATCTAAAACATACCTGACAAAAGAGGGCTCCACAACATGATAGTAGGTAAGGATCCCTGACAACCAAGAGACACACTGGACACTTGAGAGAATCAGGAGGAGTAATAATGAAAATATTTTCATCATAGCCACCATTTGGAGGTTGAGGCTGACATACAGGAGTACACCTTGTAATATACACAATATCCTATATAATATAATATTATAATAATTATTAGAACAAAATTTGTACATAATTATACATGTAGTTATATTATAACTATATTTATGCACACATTGTTTTATTATAATGGCTTTGAAAGAAATACAAGTGTAGCTGCTCTAATACAATTTAATTATTGTTATCATCTTTTCAAATTATTTATGGTTTAGTTGCATGATAATACTGAGATGAGAAAGAAAGAAAGAAAGAAAGACACCTGAGGCAAATGAAAAATGAAAAAATGAGTTGCCTCAGGTGGGATTCGAACCCACGACACTCTGCACTCCGGACAGATGCTCTTACCAACTGATCTACCAAGGCAGCTCAGCTGGCAGGGTCCAAATCAAACATCTCACTCATACACCTGTGTGAACAGGCTAACTAAACCGGTATACAAGCGAAGGCCGGGGTAATTAAACCACCAAGACGCCAAACACTAAACCTAAGTATATACATGATAATACTGAGATGAGAGAAAGAAAGAAAGAAAGAAAGAAAGACACCTGAGGCAAATGAAAAATGAAAAAATGAGTTGCCTCAGGTGGGATTCGAACCCACGACACTCTGCACTCCGGACAGATGCTCTTACCAACTGAGCTACCAAGGCAGCTCAGCTGGCAGGGTCCAAATCAAACATCTCATTCATACACCTGTGTGAACAGGCTAATATGGTTTAGTTGCATGTACATACATGTATATGAGTGTTAAAACAAAAGTTTGAATAGCCATTTAATGATAAATAAGGTCGATGTACATGTAATTACAAGTATGAATCCAAATAGAAATGCATACATGTATCTCTCATATGTTAATACTAACTGGCATTTCAAAAATTAAAATTCAAATAACTTGAGCTTCTAACCTACTTTGTAGGCAGCCATATCCTTCTTAAGTCGCTGGAAGGCAATAAGGCAAGCTCTTGCAATACAAACGTCTGCCATCTCACGTAAATGTATGTTTACTGCATACATTGTATGGCAGATAGATAGTGTACATGTAGTAAGTGCATACCACTCCTACAGTACATGAACTTTAATTGAGGTATACATGTACAATACATGTTCATGAATGACATGTATGTGAAACAGACAGAGATACCTTTTTATCTTCATTTTCATCTTCAGATTTTTTTTCCTGTAAGAATAAGTTACTAAAAGCTACAAAGAACGATGGATATAGTCTTTTTTATCAATGTGACACAAGCATACAAAATTTACATGTATATACTGTAAAAGTATATACACGTACATGTATAATACACATGTAGTTCAAAGCCGTGAGAAATCAATCATAGGGTTGGCCCTGTGAGCCACAAAAACTACTATTGCAGTAATCAGGGATGTATGGTGGTCAATAAATATGCTAATTACCAAAGTGCAATTCAACCTAACAATTTTATATAAAACATGTAGCTAACCTTTTTCCATCTTTTTTCTGCTAAAGCACGAAATCTTTTCGTTCTCTTTGACATTTCCTAAGAAGATAAAATAATGTGACAATAGTACAAAGCGCTTAACAACTAAAATAATTAATTAGTAATTTTTGAAATTTTTGTGGGCAGGCGTTTCCAAAACAACTTTTTATCAGTTCTGTCAGGAACGAAAGTACTTCTTGATTTAGTCGAACGAAAGTACTTCTTGATTTTTAGTCGAACGAAAGTACTTCTTGATTTTTAATTTTGTGTATCGTCAGTCACTTACGCCTCCACCTTGTTTGCTTAGTCTTTGCCCATATATGGGCATTTTGTGCAATTCGTTCAACAACGGTTGACATATAGCAGTTGTACGCTTCTTCCCCGCTTTCGGCGAGGTTCATGAGTTCCTGGTTCTTTATATACTTTTTTAAATTTGATTTGAAGTTTTCAAAAAGTCTAGTTGATCCACATATACCAAAATTATTCTTAAATTGAGTGTTTCAAAATCAGTTAGCTGGAACAATCCACCTTTTTTGTGATCTTTGATTTTGATTGCATATAATTTTGGATTGTTTAAATACACCATTTAAAAAATACGGAATTTATTGGCTTACAAATACAAATTTGTAGTTGAAATTTTCAAAAATATGTCAAAGTTGCAAGCAGTAGTGGAAGGTACATGATGAAATATGGTGCCACACACACACATACACAGTACTTATCCAGGGCTCAAGAGTTAGTTGCTGAATAAATTTGCCAAAAAATAATGATCTTCAAAATTATGTTTTAGCATTCACCTGCTGTCATGAAAAACTTGCAAATTGAAATGCACATAATTTGCATGGTACTTGTGGTAAAGAGGATGTCCCTAAATTTACTCAAGAGATGCTAGTTTTATGTCATCACTACAATTTTACAAATTAGCAACTATAAACACCTGTATTAATTAGCATTCTAACAGCATCAACAAGTTATCACAGGATTCACCAGTATCAACACCTGTATTAATTGGCATTCAACATAATTAACCAGAAAGCATTCACACTCCAGAGTCCAGACTTTTATCATGCACACGCGAAAAGTCATGTGATCTTCAGCATGAAATATCGTGAAATGTTTGCATGGACCAAGTAAATTAGTTTTCTCAGGTACTGTACAGTTCAAACTGAGCAAACACAAGATAATCAGCTGTTACCCACAGTTTACTGCATGAGTCAAGAAGTACCTATTTTTAACGAGGAAATTGTTTCGTACTCTTAATGTTGCATTTAAATGGTTTAATTATATCAATGAAACATTTTAATCCTGTCACATTATTGTGGACGCAACAGTTGAATTGGTATGGTTACCTTACATTCCAATGAACCTACTCACTGTATTACAGTTCCTCTGAACCTCATAATACAAAGGGCTGCATTTACCACATTAATGTAACGTTGTGAATACTTGATTGTTTGTAGTAGAAATTCCAGCAACCAAACGTAATTTTTTAGTACTATTGTAATAAGATCCTTCCTACGTTACACACTACACACAATAATCCCAACTCTCCCCCTCAAAACAAACACTATATATATATATACCTTATTTTCCTCTGGGTCTTATTCCAAGGGTAAATTTATTCTCTCAGTTTTCCTAAAACATCTCAATACCTGTGACGTAGAACACCTTCTCTACTTGTACTTGGGACCCCGTGTCACGATAACGCTAGAGAATAACGGATCCGTACATCCGTATATTATGGCGTGCCGTTTGTCTCAAAATTCAAGCAAATCGTTACTTGTGAACTATGCGGTATTTACACTTGTACTTTTGATCGATATATATAAATCACTTGTACTTTTGTTCGATATTTGTAAATAATTGTTACTTTTGTTCGATATTTGTAAATAACTGTTACTTTTGATCGACATTTGTAAATAACAGTTACCTTTGTTCGATATTTGTAAATAACTGACAGTCTGTTACTTTTGTTATATAGATCTAACTGATTGAGTATCCGTCTAATTTGAAGGTGGAGCTAATTGTTACTGCAATGTCGATACTCCAAATTCAGTGGGGAAGATGAAGTGGTTGCGGGCCCTAGTGGCCTTACTGCACTGCAGAATGCCTTAGTAGGAGCAGTCTCTTCTGTTTTCTCACAGTTTGAGTCTTCTAAATCAGAGAGTGATGAAGATTTTGAGCCAAAATCAAATAAAACAATTGCAAAAAAGTTATAGTAACATGATTTATTAATAATTATTATTAATGCAAATTAATATAATTGGTTCATAATTATTATAATTATTTTCAATATAATTCTATAATTATAATTATATGTATATATATTATAATTATTAAATAATAGTGATAATTATTATAATAATATAATAATGTGATATACAAGGTTAATCATTCTATTAGATCACTACCATCTTCATTTGGGAAAAGAGTGAAGGCCATTCAGTCTGGGTCATTGGCTACAAATAATCCGGAACGTTGCAAGATGTTTGAGTATGGTGTAATTCTTGAAATACCAAATTCATCTAACCTACGACATAAAGTGGCACGACTTATCCCAAGGATACCAGCAATTCAGACCCAATTGAATTTTAAGCTTCAAAGAATTATAATAGAACTTCGGCACACTTGTGTATATAAGTTGTGGTTAGTCATTCCCATCAAATAGTCCCAGTTTGATGGGCACTCTTTTTTTGGAGGCAGCATGGCTTAGTGGTTGGAGCTTGAGCCTCCTGATCTAAGGGTCTGTGGTTTGAGTCCAGCTGCGGTCATGTTGTTTCCTGAAAAGAGAGTGTCTGTCTTTCTGTGGACTTCGTCACCAAGTTAACACCGTTAGGAGGGTTATTCCTAAATAAACTCCTCTATAAAACATAATTTAATTATAGTAAATAATACAGCCTGTGGTAACTATTACTCACATACATTATTTGTGGACTACTACAGATGTTTGTCAAGTATTAGTCTATAATAACTAATTATATTGTTATCATTACTCTACGTTTTTGCATAGTTTATTATTGCAAGTACCTTATATTATAGTTCAATATCATAATAAACTAGAATACATTTGTTTGGAGTAAACAGGAGACCATAATTAAAAATAGTGAAGAAAGGTAGGAGCATGAAACAACCACGCACTTGATTGAAACACCTGTAAGAGCTGTCGGAAGTTGTGCTACTATTTTTAATAACATTTAAGACAATCAGAACACACGTGAGTTAGTATGACTGCATGTGTGCTCATAATCCAAAAGAACTCCTGGTACAGTCCATTATTGATATGATACTCTTGTTTCTTGATTTACACTAGCATCATTCAAAGAGCCAATGATTTGCTCAAAGAGCAGCTATACAAGGACTACGATGTGGTGTATTTTCAGAATGCCAACTCACGTGTGGTCCCTGATTATAATAACAATAAAAACAATTAGTTTAAAAATAGTAACACAATTCCTGATAACACTATCAACTGAGTGGTCGCTTCGCACTCCTACCTCTTCCGCTATTTTTTTAAATATGGGCTCCTGTAGTACGTTATTCCCATTCTTCCATGCATTTGATATACAATATTCATGTTTATTCCTATTGTACATGTATACATATATATAGTCATTGTTGTGCTATAAGATGATATTATTATTATTGCATTTAAGGTAGTTTACAACTAAGGAAAAATGAATCTGAAACTTTCGAAATTAAGACACTTTTGATATCTACTATATGAAAGACTAACCTCAGGCACCTTTTTAGATAATGGTTCATATTTGATATCCTGTAGATCATCTGAATTACCACTTTTGTGAATTGTATCTCGCTCTTCATGTGATGTATTATCTTCTCCATTTTTTGAAGGCATTTCTTTCTTTCCAGCAAGTTTTTCCACCTCAAGCTCTTTCATGACAAGCCATCTGTCATCCTGCTTCTCTGATTTCAATAGGTCAGAAGATAGCTCCGGATCCACTCTAACACCTTCGATCTCCAGTTGTTTTATGACAGAGGGATTTTCCAAATCTTCAACAACAGAAGAGATGAAGAATGGAAGAACAGCATATGTGAGGATAATGCACTTCTTCTTTAAGCCAACAACAATCAAGTGAGATTTATGGATGGGGATCCCAAATCTTCGAACTCTTGTTTTAACTTTTCTGCTTCTACAACTGGATCGAGTTTGTCAACTTCCTCTGTCACACTCATCACTGAAGAATCTAAATGGATAGTAAAGTATTGCGTATAACATTATCACTAAATGTTGCAGACATGCCTTAAATATATTGATATACACACAGTGACCTGTTGATATTTCTATGTCTTCTCCTTCCCATATTCTTAATGATATCCTTCAGAGCTTCCAGTTCTCGCATAGCTTGTAGCACATTATACAGCATGTCTGAATTATGATCAACCCTCATCTCTAAATAGTCCATTAGAGTATTTGCTCCTTTATACCCTCCCTTTGATGTTATTTCAGACTTTGTACGAAAGTCAAGTATTCGTTGTGAGTATAGCTTTCTAGTAAGTGAAAACAGAGTAGTTTCAGAAACGGTCAAAGCTTTGCAAAGATCATCATGATGAGTTACCAAAATGTCACCTGCTCTTGATTTGGAGTTTCTAAATGTTTTGGCTGCCATAATAAACGTCGTCACACCCTGCTGCCGGTGTAAGCGTGATTTTGGGACCACCTTGTTTGTCAGGAACAGCGCTCATGCCTATCGGCCCCAGCGTAAATGTCAAACAGCGGGGATGGACTGCTATGAAGCTTCGAGTTACTTCTTGTTATAAAACATAAGTTCACTTTGTTTAATAAAAATATATATACTTCTTGTTATAAAACATAAGTTCACTTTGTTTAATAAAAATAATAAAAATTATTCATGCAATGGGGGACCCTAGTTCACTGTGGGGATCCCAATTTCTCGAGGGTTTTTGTAATCCAGGATACATATATCACTAGCTAATTAATAACCCCAGTCCCTATTTCTCTAGGGATTTATGGATGGGGATCCCAAATTCAAGGGGTCTCTATTTAACCCTGACACCGGGCCTTCAATTAGTAAGTCTACCTGTAAATTTAAGTTTTTAATTGTCAAATAGCTTGGTAATTGGATACAAATAGTTATGAACAGTTGTTAAATTTCACATACAAGAGCAAAACAAGACAGAGGCAAAAAGAATTCTCTGATCTGAGGCAACACGCTTACGTACTTCATCTTGCATTCAGGGGCAAAAACAAGTAGGTAGGGCAGAAAGCAGTGCATGCGCGCGGAAACATTTTGTGACTAACTATGTATTCACGAGAAGTGTGGTCAATTAATTCAATATTAAGAGAAGAGTCCGAAGGTGCGTAGTCTACTTTCGTTTACAGACATGAATTCTTCAGCTATTGACAAGTTCAATTCATCCGTCAATAATTTGTGAACATGGAGCATTAAACAGTGATTCAATCTCTCCTGGCTCATTGTTATTCTAAGCCAAGTCTTCGTTCTCCTGGGAGCTGAACATGACCTCTCACTAACGGCATTAGTAGCAGGAGCTAAAAGCATCATTTTAATAGAAAGACTACCTCAGAAGAGATGCAGTTTTCCTTTTGGACATCTCAGTTTAGATACGTAAGAATTTACACGCACACGTGTTGAGGAATGTTAGTCACACCCATTATTTTTACAATAAAACTGGTTATTACCCTCGCTGCGTAGCGTAGGCGGAAGGGTACGGTAATCGTTTTGTCTGTGTGTCTGTGTGTCTGTGTGTTAGCAATTTTTAAAATAAAAACATTGACATTTCAAAAGGGGTACTGGCACACTTCAAATTATACAAGGAAAAAAACTTTTTAAAATGAAACGAGGGCAATAACGAGAGTAAATATGGACATACAAAATACAAGTGATCCTGTTTCATGGCTGTCGCTAGCCAAGAAACACTTCAAACCAAAAACAATCGATGTAATGGTTGCTACTATATCACCATTGATGCAAGATAGAGAGCTACCTAGCTCCACCTACAGGTATGTGCACGTACGTGCATGCTTGCATACCTCTTTCAGTTTTGCAACAGAGACATATTCGAAATTATTATAACCACACCCACCTTGATCAAGCATATAATTGTGAGGTGTGGCTCAGCATCACAAATGCAGCTTCTTTGCAACTTTCTGGACCTCCTGGAGCAATCTAACACTCACCTCAACCTTGCTTACCAATTACTGCAAGCACAGCATCCACTCCAGTCTGCAAGCGAACGGTATTTTTCACTTATTCTCCCAACATCCCTTTCTCTCTCACTAGAACCAGCTAGAAAGCAAGTCTATACATCACACATACATCAACATCCCCTTCTGATCTCCTTTTACTTTATTTATTTATTTTTTAAAGTTTTTTAAGTACCCTAAGCTAACTTCAAAGTAACATCAAAGGGTGGACACTTGAATCAAAGCACCGCCCGACCACATCCAACAAAGCGTGGGCGTTTTGACAATGGAATGCCGACATGCCGCCACCACATTGGCATACTCTCGTAATCTACAGTAATTTGGGGCGTGGTACATCCAAGATCCCGTGAATTGCAGTTTGAATTCAGTATTCTATTAAGTTGGATACACTTCCTCTCTGACAGGATGTTGTAAAATTACAACATTAAAAAACTGAAAGGGTTATATACCAACAATTACTTGTTAATTTCAAAGGTGAATCTTTTGACTTCTTGGCGTTCTCTGAAGAACCGGCAGTGGTATACAACCACAAATACAAAAAAAAAGTTGTGCACTAACGTCAGAACTGACATTTCCTCCCACCGGGATGTGAAAAAGACAACCAAGACAAACCTGTGAACAGAAAGAAAATTGTGCTATAATTGTAATCATTTCCATAAAAATTCATTAAAATTGCACTAAAAAAAGACATACTACCTAATTTAACTCATGAATATTCATGAGAGGCTTTCCTAACAACGGAGCAGGGGCTTTGGGACAAGAACTCAGGGCTAGAGTTTTGGAACAAGGGCTCTGAGGTAGAGCTTCGGGACAAACGCTCTGAGCTAGGGACGAGGATTTAGGGTTAGGGTTTTGGTTTTGGGGACGAAGGTTTACGGCAGTGTTGTTTTAGGAGACAACTATAATTACAACCCCTTTTAGTAAGGCATTCTGACTTCTAGGTAATTAAACTGTAACCAAATTACAAGTCTACTGCAATAACTGTAACTAAATAAAATGAAAATTGGCCAATAATGGACACTTAGTTAATAACATAAAAACAAGTCCCTTTTTCATGGGAGAGTTCCTTTGTGTAGCAGTCACTGCTACAAATTTTTTTAAGTACCCTAAGCTAACTTCAAAGTAACATCAAAGGGTGGACATTAATAATTTGGGGCGTGGTACATCCAAGATCCCGTGAATTGCAGTTTGAATTCAATATTCTATTAAGTTGGATACACTTCCTCTCTGACAGGATGTTGTAAAATTACAACATTAAAAAACTGAAAGGGATACTAAACCCTCCCAATCACAAAGGGGGAGGGTCAATTAAAAATAAGTTTAATAATAATTATTAGCTATTAATTTGGTTCAGATAAAAAAAATATTCTCACAAAAAAAACAGCAATTTGTGGAGGAAGCACTTTTTCATCAAAAACTTTGTTTACAGTAAATGCTTGCTGTTTCTGTATTGTCCATTTGCACAGGAAGCCACTTCCATTCGGTATCTAATGACTGTTCTTCCTGATACCAATAGCTTCTTATACAAAATGACTGAATATTGTTTATTTGAGTTGCTATTTTATTTTCAGTCAATATTTTGGGTTCAGAAGAAATGTTTTCATAATTAAATTACACACTAAAATCATTTATCATAGTCTAATGTAATTATTGTATTGAAAGGGTTTTCTATTTTGAAATGTATGTAATATATATAACATGGCTTCGAGGTGTGTATCAGATCAAAGGGTGAAGGGCTGATATTGCTGATACACACTGAGAAGTCATACTATATATACAACCTGACTGATGCAATCTATTATGAATATCATTATAGGTCTTATATCAGTGGTTGGCTGTATATCGCGTATATAACACACTTTGATGTTGCTGTTAGCTATAGTATATAATTATATATAAAACTCAAAGTAATGTAAAACATTATAAATAATTATTATTGAGTACAAAACAAATTATTTAAACAGCAGTTTATTTGGAATATACAATAACTTTGGATATTACAAAACACACTATATCATTGTTAACATATTCAGTATTATTAGTAGTATTATGAAATAAATCGTCATGTGGTATGAACTGTCCAATACCCCATCCAGGAGCTGTGTCTCCTTCCATTACTCTGTCTCGATGCTTTATATCAATTTTATCATCGAAGTGAATAGTGTTTTTCACATGTCCCTTATCCTCCCTCCAATTAAGTAATTTAATGGTAATATCACACTTAAAGGGCCATGTTAACATGTGATCATATTCACCTTTCATGAGGTGAACATACACAGAAACATGTGTACCTTTACCACTCCCGAAACCATTAGGGCATGCTTCCATCAGTAGCTTGTATCCATCAGGTCCGGTATAAAATGGAGTACTATACCAGTCATCACTAACTCTTTTAAACTCAGAGAAGTTAAACATGGATAGTGTACATGGAGGGAGGAGATAGGGAGATGCAGATACTGGAGTAATATACCAACTTGGTACTTCAGGACCTAAAGTATAAAAACAAACATTATGAATAAATCATCATTCAGGATAGTGTGTTGTTCTATATAGTATGTGTAACTGCTGACTACATGAGTACATTATAATAACGGTTTATACTAGCATAGTATCATATCACTTACCATAATTATAAATATAATACTACTGATATATTGATGACTTATGTATTCATTTATTATTTATTCTTTCACTTGGTTATCCTATTCAAGACTAGAGAGATAACACTACACTCAATACTACAGCAGATGTGATAAAAAGTCACCAAAAATACATCTTCAAAAGCCAAAGTATAATCTCTCTCATCTTCTTTGCTTCTTCTTGCTTTCATGATTAACATTTAATGTTCTTATGCAAAAAATACTATCATTCCACACATTGACTATATAGTCTCCACAAAGGAGAGGGTCTGGTATATACAGCATGCACAGTGGTATGGAAACAGCCAGTCAAGTAGGACAATGTCCAATAAATCTAGTAAATGTCTGGTAAATAGAGAACTGAACAGTATACAAAGTATATGGGGAGCAGGACAAGAGTGGTAAACATACAGGTACTTGTATAGGTCAAAATGTCCAGTAGTCGAGCTATATACATGTATGCCGAAAGTATAATTATGTTAAATTGATAATGTCAGATGTATTATACTGAAACATGCAATCTGCGACTGTAGACAAAACTAATTACATGTAGATACACATCTGACTTTTGATAAATGATTTAAATTAAAGTACAATAAATGAGATTCAATAACTAATTAATGTTGAGATGACAGCTAAAAAATTAAAACACCCTTTTTCAGGGAGAATAAGTTTGTTAAAAGTTGATAGATAATGTATACTAATTTGTGCTAGTGGGTGATTGATTACACTCTGCAAAAATTAAATTGTTAAAATAGCTAATTTATTGGTTGGCACAGTTGCAAGGAATAGTGGAAATTGTAATTTAATTTGTTGTGTAGGTTGTTATGGATATACATATAATTATAATCCGTAATTTTCAATTTTCCTATCTTGTCTAATAGAGTAAAATAAATATATAATTAAATCATTGTAGGTTTTCAAACCTTCTCTGACCATCTAAAATGAGATATTAGGTATGATAATTGATTATAGTTGGTACATTTATCCTTAAGATAATTAGTACAAAGAAGCTATGGTGTTAGATGTATTTATCCTGAACAACCAACTAATTGTTAAATCCTTGCAACTGCACTAACCAATACATTTGATATTTTAACAATTCTATTTTGCAGTGTACACTATATACACTTTGGTTAAGTTGTTTGTCAGCAGATGGAATACTAGGCTACAGTTTGATTTGTTAATATTAGTGAGTAAATATACAGTAACTTCTAACCTGACTGCAAGGTGATTTTATACACTTGGAAACATAACATGTCGTCACACAGATATTCTGTGTTCTCTTCAGGACTGTGGTCTAAATCAGCATGGGAAACAAATCGATCATATCCTAAGCCAATAGAAGCTTCTTCTCCTTCGATCACTCTACTGCATGACTGTAGTGGATCATCGTCACTGAAATTAATAACCTTTTCTATGTAGTGCTTATCTTCTCTCCAGTTAAGAAGACGAACGACAATCTGACCTTTGAAAGGCCATTCCAACTTTGCATCATTCTCACCTTTCATTAGGTGAACACGCACAGAAACATGTGTTCCTTTGCCATGACCAGAGCCATCAGCAACTACTTGTAATTGTAATTTGTAGCCATCTGGTTGTGTTTGGAATGGTGGGCTGTACCAAGTACTACTAGCTTTCTTATATTTGGAAAAGCTGTTCATGACTCTTATAAATGGAGGGAAGTAGTAATGAGAAACAGGAATTAACCATTGTGGTACTTTGCCAGCTGTAAAATCTGTGCAAGCTAAAAAACAAGAATGGATCAACTTGAGGACATTATACTATTTATTACACATAAAACTACATAAATATAAGTAGGTATATATACACGTACATGGTTATTGGTTTAATTTTATAGAATGCAAGACATAATATGTACTAGTTATAGCATAATTCCAAGTGCAACCTGGTTACTGTGATGACACAGGCCCAAGGGTGTCAGGTAATCACTGTGACAACATATTCCTTGTGTGCATGAGGAGATATGCTATAACTGTTTTGTAGCATGGAAATGAAACATAATAAATAGTATCCTTGTTGTGTGGAGTATCCCTTTCTGAGATGTGGCAGCTATGGTTATGCATTGAGGTTGCCGTAGTTATGCCAGATGTTGTAAGTTGGCAATGTCAGCCTTTTGATATTTAGCGCTATCATGCTACAAACACCATTAAGAAGGGATTCATACCAAATGCAAGACATTAAAGGTTGTGTACAAATATAAGAAGGGATTAGTACTATTTTGAGGAAGTATAACTGTGGAAATAGTGTGATTGTGTGAATCATGATTATTTGTAACTGCATATTCACTCAACTGTGTTATTTTATATGTGTCTGTGCATGTCTTAATTGATTTTCAATTTTTGTCCAACTGGTTTATGAAATCTATCTCTCTTCAGCCATCTTATACGAAAACAATGCAACGCCTTAAAGGGAAGGTGTTGCCCCACCTACATGTACATGTAGATACCAAAATATGTTAGCTTCTTGCACAAGATAGCTGAAAAACGAGTACTTGATCGCATTTGGAAAAAATGGAAAATCAAAATAAAACAATTATACAGCCATGGTTTATACCTTGCAATACTGATAGCTCTTGCTCCATTTCAGACATTTTCTGTTGTTGTTCCTCCTTCTCTCGTATCTCCATTTTATATTTCTCTTTTAGCTCCTGCATATTCTTCTTTAGTGTATCCACTTCTGTTTTGCAATCGCTCAGTAGCACTTCCTGTTCTTGGTATTTCACTTCAAGTTCTGTGAGTTTCTTTTTGTTTGTTTGGCTGCTTTCGATTATAACATGAAGTGGTCGATTGGGACACTCATCCTGTTCATGGACTGGTAATATATAGCGATAGTAGTATTTACCACATCCATATTGACATAACTTTGGAGCATAAAGGCACTCTCCACTAACGTGTCTCTCAAGATCAAGCAGTTCTCCTTTCCATTTGCACTCATGATTCACACATCGAACTGTCTGTCCAAAAAGTTCACCACGAGTCCGTTTATCAAGAAACTTGCTGAAGCCATAACTACGACAGCGAGGACACATTTGTTTAATATTCCGTTGGATACATATCTAATAGATGAATAAACAACAGAGAATGAATAGTAATAATAATAATAATAACTCGCAAAACAGTAATTATGGAAAACGCAGGCAGTAGGTATGGTTTAATCACATGATACAATATTGATATTACAGGATGCATAAAGTTCGAAATATTTTATTCATACTCCAAAATATTGATTGACATTTGTATAATATTGTCCAGCACGAGTGAACATGCTTCCTATAAACATTACTTGATATTAAAGATTGTGAAGGGAAACACAAGACTAGACGTTACTTAACCCTTAGAGGACTGAAATTGTTTTTGAAATTTCTTCCCATTTCCAACACTGGCAACTCTGCTGCATATATTTTGGCCACCATTCACTTTCTCTATCCCAAACTTGGCTCCTTTTCCAACATGGAGCACTACTTGGTTACAGGGACTAGAAAGTCCCCAAGTGCTTCGTAGGATTAAATCAAATGCAGTGCTCTCCCTCTTTTGACTGGAACTGGGGTAAAAAAAATTAACCCACTGCATGTTGGCACCAGCTACACCCACGATTTCAGGTTTTACAGATAGGGAAATGCCTCAGCTACCCAACATATTGCGTGGGCGTGGTCACTGAACCCCATAATTGCGTGGCCGCTGAGGGGACACAGCCCCCTTCAAACCCCCATTAACAGGGGGACACCCCCTTTAAAATTCCCACTGTACTTGTTATTTAGGCCAAAAGGCGGCTGAAAAACCATAAACCTTTTTAGCCATTTTTATGGGCTTGTCCTTGACACCAATTACAAACATTTGGAGTGCTTCATAAAGCTAGGAACACACTCTGTACTGTGTAGGGGTCAAATGTCACATATATGTGATATCAGTGCTCTAAGGGTTAATATATTCATGTCTTTCTCTTAGAAATGTAGTATATGACTTCAGTTAAAGAATCGTTTCTCCCATGTAAAAAATATTGAAAATCACTTCACACCTCATGCTGAATAATAACGACATGCTCAATTTTAAGCCCTACCCAAGACTATGCCAATAGTATAAGAGGAGCATTAGACCAGTAAACACACAGTATTGTGGCTTCAACCTTAAGGCAGAGCTAGAAAGTGACCATTATGGCAGAAATCTAAGCCAGTGCTCGATGTTGTGGCAGCAATTACTTCAATTGTACTTGAAATTATTATGTGGAGATTCGACAGTGCATGTGTATTATAAAGATTGTCATAACTTCAGGCCTGTAGACTGAAAGCTCAATCTAACTACTTTTATGGATGCATTGTGCACAGTGTAGTCTGGGAAAGCTAGACCCTCGCGGAAAAGCAGAGAGTCTGGGAATACTCCTAGATTGAAGTTGTTTTGTAGGAATGCAACAATTGCAATTAGAAGCTTTAGTGTGGTCAGACTAAATAAATTAGTGTGTCCAATATCTGGTATAGTTATTGAACTTCTCTCCCTTTCCTGGTGTGTCAATAATGCTATTAACAACAATCGCTATTGGCAGTTCTGTCTTGTGACTAGTGGAAGGTAAAATAATCCAGGTAGGCATTCATAACACCACAATATTTCAAAATCTTGTACCGAGAGCACAAAGAAGTAGATTTATGGTATCCTTTTATAAAAATTTATATTTCCTGTAACCAGGTTTCTATCTGCAACTGTTGCCTACAGTTACTGCAGTTCTAAACAGAGACACACTCATCACACATGCAAAATGAATTCATTACTAGAATTGCAATTCGTATGCAATACTTAACTGATAAGTGCACAGTAATAGCTACAACAAGTGTATATAGAGAAAAAAACATCCCTATGATTGCTTTACAAATTTAAGTGAAGATATGACTGCTTTGTGGTGTGCAGAATTCAGTAATCATGGCTGACTTTATCAAGCATGAAAGACAACAGCTTATTATAGTTATTATTTTGATTATCTACTCTCCTGACCTTTCAAAGGACCTTGTAGAACTTTAGGAATATATTTCAGGCAGAATAGCTAGCTATTAGTTCCAGTTTCTACGTAAGCTCAACAGCTTTCTTTCTGCTGGTGTGTAGAGCTTGATCGCGCGTTCTTTTACGCGCCACGCCCATTAATTGACCGAGCCCCCGGGAATGACGCAACTTCCTTAACTACGTATACAACGCATAGTCGCGCAAGTGACACAAACATATATATATATATATATATATATATATATATATATATATATACATTAAACCCCGTGGAAAGCAATTATAGGGATGGCCCTACGGGCCATAATAACAATAAATGTATATGCAGGTTTCCTGAAAATAAGAAGATGGCACAGTGTGAGTTGTACCATAAAGAGTGTGAACAGATTCCAGAGGGTGCATTCAAAAGAATTAAGGCTAACATTACTTGCATATTATCACTATACTTAAAATCATATTATTGCGCAATATTAACCACGATAATAACAATCAACATTCCACAGATTACACAACAATCCACTGTGCATTCGGTTTCCTGTCTATAGAATGTTACGTAATCAAGGAATTTCTAAAATGCCCAATGCATTCCATAGAATGCACAAATTCCTAGAAAGTTTGGAATACATACAATACAAATCAGGGCTACACAAGCAATAATTATATCATTGTTCATTTCGGGGCTCCTATGCATTCTTGGTGTTTAATACACATTATAATGTGTATTAAACACCAAGAGTGTATAGGAGCCATTCAAGTCTGGCTACAGGCCTGAACTTTTAATTACTAGCAGGAGCTTACAAGTGGCAAAGCCGTGAAGGAGCGTCCAACCCTAGAACACAGACTGTCTAATTTTATTCATAAAAACTTCCATATAAGGAATTTACATGGGTAGTGCTATGCAAACAGGCAGGTCATTAAAGTGGCTGACGAATAGGGAAAACACTCAATCTATATGTATATACAAACCTGTACAATAGTAATTATTATCGCACACTGTAAAAATGAACTGGTTATTTTAAGTTTTTAACTCTGGAGCTATACTGCATTGATAATAAATATTATTGTTTTCCACAAATAGATGAATGAGAATTTACAATTATAATCTATACCTCAGAAGCATAATTATTATCAATACTGCATTGAAACTCATGCAACTTAATGAGGGTTAAAATAATATTCAATTATAATATCACAGGTATTGTGTAAATACAAAGCCTGAGTTTTCAAGAAGTATCGCATTTGTATTGCAGCTGGATGCTCTTCGCAGCTTCACTGCTCATAAGCTCCTCGTTATAGAAACCTTCCGTTCTGTCTTCATGAGTTAGGGTTAATAACAGGTTACAATAACTTACAGCTAAAACATACCTGACAAATGAGGGCTCCACAACATGATAGTAGGTGAGGATCCCTGACAACCAAGAGACACACTGGACATTTGAGAGAATCAGGAGGAGTGATAACGAAGATATTTTCATCATAACCACCATGAGGAGATTGAGGATGACATACAGGAGTACAGCTTGTAATATGCCCAAAATCCTATATAGACCATATAATAAATAATATATTATATAAACCCTATTGACCACAGTGATACAAACTGCAAGATTATAACACTCAACTGATTGAAATTCAAGATGAAACATTATAGGAGAAGCTACACACAGCTACTATAGTTTTACCTTTCTGGAAATGTATTTGTTATAACACGTCTACTTGTGCTATATCAGAGTTGAAATCACCTTGCCCACGGTTGTATGGCCCTCGGGATCAGTAAATCTGATATAGCACTCTTTGTACTCTCATAGGTGTGTTATAACATACACTTACATGTACATGTAATACACATAATGTGCCCAAGTGCATTGTATATCATTTATAAGCATGAAACTTGAGGGGAAAGTGATTATAAATCAGATATAGTACAATTAGGCATGCTATAATTGCAACTGAGTATAAGATACAATGAATGTTGCTAGGACTGATACTTCATCACATCATACTGTAAACAGCATTTGACAGCATTTGTTATTTTGTCAAGAGAGAAGAATGTAGTGAATACCTAGCTATGTAACTCAATTTGGATTAACATAATTAATACAGAGGTAATGTCACCTGACATTATTAAGTTTGCATACTTTGTGAGTGAAGTACACTATACTTCAAATGTACTACACAATATTAAACCTTAGCAATATGCTAGCTATCACATACAAATGACTATGACCTTATTAAAGTATAGCTCTCATCAAATATATAAACTTAATAAAGTTAGGTACTGTACAGTTACATGTACCCTAAGTTCCAAAATAAAATTATCAATGTTTTCAACTTGTGATCTACATAGCGTTAATAACATGAAATTAACGGATATTATTGCACAGTTCACCATTGCTCAAATGATATTGCATTCTCGTAGGGAGGGATGAGGTAATATTATTTTACCACAATAACCTTAGCAACCAACTAGCAATGGGATATATAAATATCATTATAATTATATATACATTGTGTATGTACAATTATGAATGGATCACTATACATTAATTTATTGCCAGCATTACATGTATATTATATATTATGCAATACACTATTACATGAGATCAATGCTAATATCCTCCCAAGACTACTCTGGAAACTAAAAAAATGAATCTGACGCTTTTGAGATTAAGACACTTTTGATAACTACTATATGAAAGACTAACCTTTATAGATAATGGTAGATCAACTGAATTACCACTATTGTGAATTATATCTTGCTCTTCATGTGATGTATTACTTTCTCCACGTTTTGAAGGTATTTCTTTCTTTCCACCAAGTTCTTCCACCTCAAGCTCTTTCATGGCGTGCCATTTGTGGTCCCACTTCTCTGATTTCAATAGGTCGGAAGATAGCTTCACACTAACCCCTTCGATCTCCAGTTGTTTAATAATAGAAGGATTTTCCAAATCTTCAACAATGGAAGAAATGAAGAATGGAAGAACAGCATACGAGAGGACAATGCATTTCTTCTCTAAGCTAACAACAATTAAGTGAGGTGACCAAGTAAACATCCTATCTAACACCTCTTTCCACTGGTATACACGTTTACCCTCCCATGGATCTTTGAGTTGGACAGTGAACTTTGGTAGGCCAATAGTAGAAACTGGAGCTAGGTCAGGATTACTCTTAAAAGCTTCGATAATAGCATTGAAACTGAAATGATATAGAAATGCGTCATGCTTGTTTTCATATTTCTCAATTTTGGCTTTCACTTCATCATTTTTTACAGCTTTCTGAAAAGCCTTAATAAGTTGATAGTTGAGGTACCCTATGATATTTCTTGAAATGAGGAAATTAAGAACAATTTGTGGAGTTGGTATGGACTGTAATTCATCTAAGATTGCTTGAATTTCTGGAGTGTTTATCCCAGCAGCGTTGAAAAACCATGTGATTCGAAATTTAAGATTATGCAAATCAACTCCCACCAACGATTCAAGAATAACTACCAACAGTTCTTCGAACTCTTGTTTTAACTTTTCCGCTTCTACAACTGGATTGAGTTTGTCAACTTCCTCTGTCATACTCATCACTGGAGAATCTAAATGGATAGTAAAGTATTGTGTGTAACATTCATCACTAAATGTTGCATACATGCTATAAAAATAGTCATAAACAAGATATGTTGACAAAACAGTATCCTTATAATAGCTTTGTGGTGTCCAACATTCATTAATCATGGCTGACTTTCTCGTGCCTAAACACAACAGCCTGTTATGGTTATTGTTTTGATTATGTACTCTCCTTACGTTTTAAAGGATCTTATAGAACTTTACACTGTAAAAATAGAATTGTTAAAAATAACAAATGTATGAGTTAGCACAGTTGCAACGATGCAAATTATAATTTAGTTGGTCAGTCATACAGGTTGTTTATGACTGCATGATTAAAGATATATGTACCAATTATAATCAATTATCATGTCTAAATCTCATTAGATGCACAAGAAAAGTTTGGAAAACCTACAATGATTTTGCATTTATTCTGCTTCTTTGTACATTAGGCAGTATATATAAGGAAATTGAAACTGCAATTATTAAATTATAAGCCGTACAAGTACATATTACGTCATAACCATGCAATCATAACAACCCCATTAAATTATAATTTACTATTCCTCGCAACTGCATTAACAAATGAATTAGTTATTTATTTTAACAATTTTATTTTTGCAGTGTAGGAATATATCTCATGCAGAACAGTTTCTACGTAAGCTACAAGCAGCTTTCTTCTTGCTGGTCTGTGTTCTATTACACACCACACTCCATTAATTGACTGAACTCCCTGGAATGACATAACTCCTTAACTACATATTAGTCTCATATGTGACACCAACATACAAATATACATAAAACCCTGAGTCTCACATAGTCATATCGTCCCACTCTAATGAAGCATGAAGGATCTGTGTTGAAGCAGTTATGTAGTGCTTCTACTGGATATTCACTTAATGTTAAGCAGAGGCGGTTGGATAAATATAAAGCAATTGAAACTGCCAAAAGGTATACTAGGGTTTAAAACACTAGAGAAGAAGTAAATTGAAGTAATTAAAGGTTTTCTGACAGAAAAAGATGAGCTTGCATTTTTGCCAAATGAATATTTTCTCGTAGTCAGCCTCTCGCACGTTAAGTGAAATCACTAGCTATTCCAGTAAAAGCAATGGTTCATCACTGACTCTTGTTGCTTCATTAAAATAGGAGGGGCAGGCTACATTAGACTATAAAAACAATTATAGGGATGGTCCTGCAGCCATATGGAGTGCCGTTTGTGTCAAAATTATTTTATAGTGGAATTTAATAAATCACGGGTGAAATTTAATAAATCACTATCATAACTGCATGGAAATTTATTAAATATCCACTACTTACAATTGATTTATTAAAAATCAACTCAAACAACATGGATGATATCCCTAACGATCCCAGGGCCTAAACTGGGGGGGCTTCGCCCCCCAGACCCCCCCAGTTTGGCAGGAACAGCACTGGGGCCCTGCAGTAATGATAGTAATTTAGTAAATTCCACCTAACATATAAATTCCACTACAAAATAATTTTGACACAAACGGCACTCTATACAGCCACGGCCTTTGGACAATAACAAACAATGACCTGTTGATATTTCCATGTCTTCTCCTTCCCAACTGTCCATTTTGTCAACAATATCTTTCAGATCTTCCAGTTCTCGCATAGCTTGTAGCACATTATACAGCATAGCTGAATTATGATCAACTCTCATCTCTAAATAGTCCATTAGAGTATCTGCTCCTTTATACCCTCCCTTTGATGTTATTTCAGACTTGGTACGAAAGTCAAGTATTCGTTTTGAGTATAGGTTTCCAGTAAGTGAAAACAAAGCAGTTTCAGAAACGGTCAAAGCTTTGCAAAGATCATCATGATGAGTTACCAAAATGTCACTTGCTCTTGATTTGGAGTTTCTAAATGTTTTGGCTGCCATAGCACAATCTACAATCGGAATAAGAGGGATGCGAAATAGTTATGAACTGCTGTTACATTTCTCTTACCAGAGGTACGAACACAGGCTCTCTGGAATTTAGTCCCTGCGTGCAAATTTAAATGAAATTAACGGAGGTGGGGCCATGGATCACGGGACCGGGAGCGCGCGCGCCGGAGATGGAGCGGAAGGTAACCCGGTGTCATAAAATTCCGTACATTTGGGGACCCGGGTCCCCATATTAACGGTAAAATAGGGACCCAGGTCCCTATTTTATTACGCATTTTGCTATTCGAACGTCGAACAGGGACCCCACTGTGTAAAATGGGCACCCCCTTCAAACCATGCTGGCTGTTATTAATTTTGTGTTTATTACGTATCTTACTACAATAAATGCAGCAGTAGAAGTGTAGCACATACAATTATAATTATCTTGGTGTGTTCAGACTAGTTATGTCTTTCAGCTAGTGTTGTTGCTGGTTGATAGCTACACTAGCCATCGCGCCAGGCCAATGACTAGCCAGCCACACCCTCTAAACGAGCGCATAATTATATTAATTTTATTTGAATGAACTTTGACTATTATTATTATCTACCACTTGAGTGGGAACTTAGTTTGGTATGTTATTCATCAAATATTATAACATCTACAACCTTTTCTTCTACCAGAGGGAAGTCATTTGGTACACAGGAATCAGAGCTGGAGACAATGCAGTCGTAGTGAGAATTTTTGTAATACAAAAGTTTGAAGTGAGAAGGAACGACAATTAACTTAGTAACCTAATGAGCGTGGGTGTTAGTCTCAATTTCTTTTTTTACCGCAGGGTTCAATTCTATACCTTACAAAGAATATTTGCATAAACATACTCTCTATCAAAATTTCATTCAGTTTTTGAGTTATTTGCAAAAGAAGTTTCCGATGTTGCAAACTTTGAAGTGTAATAAAGTCATGAAGAATCATTGTATTGACATAGAAATTCAGATATCAAGCTACTGCAAAAATACAATTTACAAAATAGAGAGATTTTAAAAAATAAGTCTTTACTTTTGTTGTAACAATTTATTGAATTTTCAGATTTCTGACAATGGAATTTATCAGTGGGTTTACATTTTTAGGATAAAAACTCTCTATTATATTTGAGATAGTTTGCTAATGTATCTTGTTTGTACTTCGTATCTGCGAAATTTACTTTTATTTACCTTGAATTAGAAAGAGTGTTCTTGGATGCGTTGTTGTTCAAGAATCCTCCATTTTATAATAATATTTTTACAAAAATGTGTATGTCTATCGGTATTAAAAATGGTATTTACATAAATTTTGCACGTCTATCGGTAGAATAGACTTAGATAATAGTGGTGACGAATTATTACACTTTATTTCTAAATGAACGAATTACTGTGGGATCCGGGAGGAGATTAGAGTTATTATATGCGGTATCCTTGTGATAAGTATATTATAAGGATTATAGAACTTTTTTGTCAAGACTCTACAACAAAGCGGAAAAAGGTAAAATATAGTACATATAAACACCTAACATTATACAATCAGAGCCTCTGAGAGGACTATATAGACATATATTATTATGTAGCCCTTTTGTTTGATGTTGTAATAAGCTGTTCATGGGGGTTGGTGTAAAATTTGCAAGCCCTGTGTTCTGTAATAATAGTAATGCTATGCTGCTGTAATCATGGATGCCTCTAGAACCTGGAATCCAAAATTTTCTGTGTGTGTATGGGACAACATGCCTCAGACCCCTACGTGCATTACACAATCTGCTCCTAGTCTCATATAACCAGACCCAACCCCTCTGCAATATGATGGGAAAGACATACTGTGTTCACTGAATCAATGTGAGGCGAACACATATATATTTGTTCAGTATTGATAAATTATGATTACTGTCCAACAGCTTCATCTTTTTTGGATGATTCTTCATGATTTCCTTCTACTTTTGATATTCAATCAGCTTAAAATTCCTTTTTGAGTATATACATGTACAGCAAAAAAGACATTTTCTTCATCAAAATTGTCACTTTTTATCTCTGACTCTTTAAAGTTCAATAAAATGATTCCCGAAATAGTACTTCAAACTACTGCAATAAGACAACAAAAAGATTTATTTAGCAACCCTTTCCATAACATCTATTAAAATTTTTGATTTTCGAAATTTATCTCTGAGTATATGCTTTCAGAATTGTTCAAGAACCCTTTATTTTATTAATTAACTAAAATTTGCATGTCTAAAATAAATGGTTAAATTTTGTTGTCAATGTCATGTGACAACAAAATCACATTGTCACATGATTGTGTTGAATTACAAAAAGTATAATTATTATTATTATTGATTAACCTTTTTTCTGAAGAAAAATGGGACTAACGAAAAAACAGATGAGGCATTTAAATGAAGCTAGACATCAAAAGAAAGAAAAGGTACATATGTAATTAAATATTATTCCTATAAAACCAATGTATGTATATACATTGTATATATGACATTATATGTTTATATACATATATGAGGGTGGGGTAAAAGGTTTGAATGTTTGAACCTCTGATTGTTTGCTGCACATTTTTAGCTGAATTTCTACCTTCAAAGCTTTGCCACACTCGCTTTGATATTTTGAATATGTGTACTTCTAGTGAAGAATGTGGGTGTGTTCCTGTAAAGTTGAGGCTGTGTTGTTGGCTGCCTTTGTCTCATTTCTCAGTCCAGCAATGCTGAATCCAAGTAGAAACAGTGACAGGAACAAGACTAGTGCTTGTTATAAAGCAATAATAGTTGATAAAAATACATGCGAACCTTTGAATATTGTTTTTATTGCTTTGAATGTTGTTTTGCAACCTTCGTTCCAGCCCTAATATATATTATATATATATAAATTATTATAATTATATATATATATATATATATATATATATATATATATATATATATAATATATATATATATAATATATATATATATAATATAACATTGCGTGTACATATTAGTTTTTATGTTTGTATGTACAGTGTATGAATACAACATAAGGCATGGTAATTTGGACACAAATTTAGTTTGCATATACATGTAGCCAAATTCACACTAGTCGCAAGTACATGTATAAGTGCAACTCACAGCTGAGATGCTGCTTAGTACATACAGTGTAAGTGCACCTTGTGTAACTTCACCTGTAAAAAAAACTTCAAAGCTTTGCTACCACACCCTCTTTAATGTGGCAAGGTAATTAGTAGTCTTTTAGTAAAGTAGAAAAGAACTGATGACGAAATAGACAAAGAACCTATACCTTTGAATTTTTGGAAGGGTTTCCTGCCTCTTGTGGCCAATGGCCGAGGGGTCTATGCAGGCATGCCTGCTAAGCACCTTGGTCATAGAAGGGAGGGGTTTAGAGCCTAACGTTTCTCAATAAATACAAGTATAACTCCATCTACACACAAATTTTTGTAGGAGGAATGGTCTGGTCTGCTTAGCCTAATTGTAGTAGTTGTGCCCTGTTACCAACAGTTTATCCAATCAAATTATATTTTTACTATGTTATGTCAGGATAGAAAATGGTTTCCATGCTTCAAATTTTAAGAAACCTGCTTCTGATATGCACACTAGAGTAGTATCTATATACATGTAGTTTTATGTGTAGCAATGACATTGTCATAACTACTGGTAAACAAATTGTACTTCATATTGTGAGCATCATGGCTACTGTTTCCAGGCTTTCAGGCTGCAGTGAACCCTGCCCACAGTGGCATGGTAATTAGTAGGCCTTTAGTAAAGTTAAACAAGTGTATATAGAGAAAAAAGTATCCCTATGATTGCTTTATGGTGTCCAGCATTCAGTAATCATGGCTGACTTTATCATGCCCGAAACACAACAGCCTATTATAGTTATTATTTTGATTATATACTCTGTTTACCTTTTATAGAACCTTGTAGAACTTTAAGAATACATTTCAGGTAGAATAGCTAGCTATTAGTTCCAGTGTCTACGTAAGCTACACAGCTTTCTTTCTGCTGGTGTGTAGAGCTTGATCGCGCGTTCTTTTTCGCGCCACGCCCATTAATTGACCGAGCCCCCGGGAATGATGTAACTTCCTTAACTGCGTATACAACGCATACTCGCGTAGGTGACACAAGAATATATATATATAAACATACATCGAACCCGTGGGAAAACAATCATAGGGATGGCCCTACGGGCCATAAAAAATTACCGATGACGAAATTTTACTAAACTACAATAATTAAAGACTACATCACATCTCTTTATCCATCTACATGTATATGTATCCCTACTGTGATACTCATAAATACGTTACTTATATATGTATTTTATACTAAGTCACTTTATTCTTACAGGAAGTAACTTCGAAAGAGACTCCGAAATCAGTGGATAAACATGTATATCTATGTGTCATGTGTGATGTAACATATCGCATGTATATATTTATATAATATATGATTATATTATATATATACATGTATATATGCACACAGTAAGTGACACAGAAATGATAATTCAGAGTCAGAAATAACAGGCGGCCATCTGCCATTATCCGTGCATGTCAGGACAATGACTGAGCAAATTACTGCATGCAAGGACATTATGGCAGTTATGTTTGTAGAATGTAAATATTCGCAGGACTGTTAATGCCAGGTGTTTCATATGAATCTTGTCACCTCTAGTTCTCACATTTTATAAAATTGTAGATTGTAACTTGATTGCTTTGCTGGAAAGTTGAGTTGTTAAAAGACAGCCATGGTTGATACAAAAAAGTACATGTACCAAGACAGAAATACAACAAATCTTCGTCAAGATTTGCGTGATAAGTGCTTTCCTTTTTTTGTAAGCAGCAATTTCATAATTTTCAAGTTAATAATTCAACACATTATGAACATGTAAAATAGCCAGTTTGTAAAACATAATTATAATTAGACACAGAAATCTATAATATAGTAACATACATATATACAATGTACAATACATGTACAGGCATTCCACTACTGTTTGGTGTAGTTGTTATTGTACAAGAATAAAATAAATAAGGATATAGGGGTATCGAAACTGAAAAACACAGAAACAAGATTAGGATAGTACCTTAGCAATGAAATTACACACCACTTCCACCCTACATACATGTATATAAGTACTGTATAGCTAGTTTTTTTGCAAGTCCGCTTTTCGTTAACATGTTATTTGCTAGAAACTAACATGTAAGATTCATGTTAAACACAAACAAAGATCATAGATACATGTAGATGGTGAGAGAGAAAATAAACTGAGTCGCAAATTTTACATACACTGATAGATCCTTCTTAAAGACTTTGACTATTTAGAATATTAATATTATAACGAACAAAGTAACAATAGCAACAACTATCTCTTACAGAAATCAACCTCTCTACAGAAATCACTTAAATAGCTAAAGTTTCCAGAATGGTCTATATCATGTGGTACACATGTGGACAGTCTAGAAAATTCTAGATACATGTAAATCCATCCCACATGGTACTAATTGAATGTTCTATATCATGTGGTACACATGTGGACAGTCTAGTAGATACATGTTAATCCATCCCACATGGTACTAATTATATAAATAATCATGTCAATATTAATCCAGTCTATACACATAGTTACTTACTATGTGTTACTTTTCTAAGCCAGGGTGGCTGCTTTAGTATTACTGGTTTCTGCTGTTACATGTACTATGTGTGTATTGTGACTGATTGTTACTTTTCTAAGCCAGGGTGGCTGCTTTAGTATTTTGTTTTATGAATTTTATAACCCATTTAGCTGCTGTTTATTTGTTAATCGTTTCTAAGCCTTTTGCTAATTTTCATGTAATGTATACACTATACAGTCCTGTTGGTTGTAGCGATTGTAGCCCTACTGTACATTTCTTTATGTGCTACATACATGTACATGTATATACGGCCATTAATTGACCGAACCCCCTGGAATAACAGAGCTTTAATTAATGTACATACAATGTCATGTACATGTATATGTGCAATAACATGTATCATGTATATATGTTACACATGCATGTACATGTACATGTAAATAAAATTAATATAAAATTATTAGCGGCTTTGAAAGTAACCATATAGGGATAGCCCCGTGGTCCATAAAACTACAAATATTCATGTTGTACTGCACATACACTTGAACTACACGTGTACATGTACAATGTACAATGTATAAATATTCATGTGCATGTATACATGTTAGCTACATATACATGTATGTACAATGTACAAATGTTCATGTAGCTTGTACTGCACGTATATATTTATACATGTACATGTTAGCTACATACATATACGTGTACATACAATATACAATTGTACATGGTCATGTACATACATGTATCTGCCTGTAAATAATATTGTCATTATGCAATTTGTTGTTGAGCCCATGCTTTGGTGATTATTCTTTTGGGGGGACTCTTCTTAGAGTCCCTAAATTTAATACATCAAGCAATTTCTTGATTAATAACATAAATATAGTTCTCTGTATTTTGCTTTATATTTTAATGTACTTTCAGGATCCAGATATTTGTTTAATGTTTGCACATGTGCAGAAATTGAACACGTGACATTATAATCGAAATTATAATTCCAATATAAAGGCTGCGGAGACGTTTCTTGCTCTGTGTTACCGGGCTTTCCATACCTGTAGCGTACTGAAGGGATAGTTATAAACAAGATATATAGAGAAAAAAGTATCCCTATGATTGCTTTGTGGTGTCCAGCATTCAGTAATCATGGCTAACTGATGCCTGAAACACATCAGCCTATTATAGTTATTATTTTGATTATCTACTCTGTTTACCTTTTAAAGAACCTTGTAGAACTTTAAGAATATATTTCAGGTAGAATAGCTAGCTATTAGTTCCATTTTCTACGTAAGCTACACTGCTTTCTTTCTGCTTATCTGTAGAGCTTGAGCGCGCGTTCTTTTACGCGCCACGCCCATTAATTGACCGAGCCCCGGGAATAATGTAACTTCCTTAACTACGTATACAACGCATACTCGCGTAAGTGACACAAACATATAAATATATATATATAGTTCGAACCCGTGGGAAAGCAATCATAGGGATGGCCCTACGGGCCATAAAAAACTGCTATTCTATATTTCCAACTACCTTGTAGGATACCCATTCTAAACCAAGTTGCCACTTTTGTTGAGCCACTTTAGAACATTGAGTGAGAACTACATGTATATTAAACTGTTTGATGAGTGATTTATCTGGCACAATAGGGCAGTAATTATTATCTTAATGATAGAATACAATGCTGCTAATATGCATGTTACATGACAGTCTTTGTGTCAGTCTTGTGTGCTACAACGTGGATATTAATTTAGGAATGTAAAGCAAAACATTAATCGTCGGTAGAGTAAACCACATACATTTTGCACATCAAATTTTTTTTCACATTTATTAATTGTAACATGAATTATTTTCGATTTACATTGTGTTTTTTCTGTGATACAGACATTAATTAGTGTAGTTGTGTATATATATATATATGTATATATACATGTATATACAGAAGTGTGGAAACATTGAGCCAATTACCGGACATTTTGACCTATTTTCACCACTCTTGTCCTGCTCCCCATATACTTTGTATACAGCTCTGTTTCAATTTACCGGACATTCACTAGATTTATCGAACAAAGTCCTGCATGACTGGCTGTTTCCACACCACTGTATATATATATATAAAATAGAGTTGGATTTCCATATATAATATTGTGCTATTCAACATGCACATGTTTCCAGACTTTCAGGCTGCAGTGAACCCTGACCACAGTGGCATGGTAATTAGTAGGCCTTTAGTAAAGTAAACAAGTGTATATAGAGAAAAAAACATCCCTATATTTGCTTTGTGATGACTGTGTATTAAGCATTGCTGATGGCACTAGTGTCTCTACCTTTCTGTGTACTCCTGGGGCCTGAAGACGTAAGTGTAAGCCTAATTGCAGTCTAAATACACAGGTGTCTGATGAACTGACTGAGGTACTCCTTCAAGGTTCTAAATGATGACTTCCTCGTGTCTGAAACTCAACAACTTATCATACTTACTTGTTAAAGATTCTTTCTCTGCTATATACAACAGTTATTAGCAGTTTTACATCCTTTCTGAATCTTCCTGGCTGGTCTGTAGCTCAAACGCACGTTCTTTTAAGCGCCACGCCCATTAATTGACCGAGCCCCCGGGAATGACGCAACTTCCTTAACTACGTATACAACGCATAGTCGCGCAAGTGACACAAGAATATATATATATATATATATATATATATATACATTAAACCCTGTGGAAAGCAATTATAGGGATGGCCCTACGGGCCATAAAAACTACTGATGTCGAAATTTTACTAAACAAAGACTACATGTACGTCACATCTCTTTATCCATCTACATGTATATGTATCCCTACTGTGATACTCATAAATACGTTATTTATTTAAGTATTTTATACAAAGTCGCTTTATTCTTACAGGAAGAAACTGTGAAAGAGATTTCGAAATCAGCGGATAAACATGTATGTCTATGTGTCATGAGTGATGTAATATATTACATGTATATTTATATAATATATAATATATATGCACACACTATGTGACACAAAAATGTTAACTTTCCATTAGCAGTAAGTATTTAATGAATGTACATGTATTTGGTATAGGCGAACGTTTCATAATCCTGGGCTTCAAAATCCTCTTACTTCATCTGTCATCTTTAACGGATGGCCTGATCCTCCTAGTTATGCAACCATTTTCAATAAACTTGCAGAGAGACTTATACATTCCTATCTGGCTACTATGCAACCCTTCTTGTTCCAGATTCTTCTGTATAGTTGGAGGTATAAAGAATAAAACACATGCTGTAGTAGTATAGAATATGCTGTTTCTTGTAACCATAACTCACAAAGAAATAAACTTGAAAAACTGCTAAATGTAATTTTGATTGTGTGAATTTTTACTCGTGCTGGTTGGACATCGTTTAAACAAATGCTCTATAAAATGCAATTCAATTAAGCACGATACCTAATGCCTTTCAGGAATTGTATTACTTATGACACACCCCTTTGTGAAACAACTGAAACTACCATGCCAAGTTGATATTTTATGCTATAATTAATAATGAACTTTTTTTATTTAGAATAATTCAGGAACAACTAAGAAAAAGAAAGAGGTACACATACACACACATGTATACATTCTTGCAGAGTACCTACATTTGTACATTCCATCATGGGGGGGGGGAGGGAATGATTGAACAAGTGATATTGAAAAACAAGGCCGAAGCAAATCATATGGATTACAGAAGGTCATGGTCGTTGCTAAATACATGTAGTTAGCTAACGGAGAACAATATGGTGAAATCTCAAACATACTCTTTCATGGACAGGGTGTACGTAATGTATTTCAAATTCTTGCACCATTGCATTCATTGCCATAGAATATAATTCTGCAGTGTTCACTGGTGGGGTATATGACCACTAGTTTAAGAGATAATTATTGGCTATTCAGTATAGTAAGCCCAACACATGCCCATGACTGCATTTGTTTACACTGAGCCATACCTTTCTTTTTGCTTGTTTGTTGTTGCATTATCTAGTATTTCTTATTTGCAACATAATTAATCTTCCAAATTTTGGAATATTACTGTCTTTCTCGGCTTGCAGAGAACAGAACAGACAACAATAACACGAAACTTCCTTTGCAAGTCTGAATTTAAGTGTACTCATCAGAATTACTGACCTGGAATATTCAAAAAACAAAGAGCTTTTGTGTGATATGAGCTGTTACAAACAAGTTATCAAATCTGTACATGTACTTTATCTACATACATGTATTTACATTTACAAGTTTACGCTTTTATAGGGTGATGTTTCTGCAATTATATGTAACAGAGACAATAAACATGTAAGTGTATCTTTTTGCATATACATACATGTATTATGTGTAGGAAGCAATCAAGTCTCCTTTTATTTTCATTAATACTTGATGTTCACCATGACCTCAGAAATGTGTTTAACTGATCATCTTACCTGCACCAATTTCATATAATTATCCTTCTTGTTCTTTTTTGTGTATGTCGATTTTTGATCCCTGAACAGTATTATTTTTTACCAAGCTAAATTTTTCCTTCCTGTAATTTTCACGGCATAAAGTATATAGTGGAACCTCTCTATTCAGGACTCTCTGGAATAAGTACACACCCGTATTAATGACATTTAGACGTCCTTTATTATACAACTTCACCCCTGAAATGAGGACAATCTCTATAATTATGATTACTTGGTCCCAATGGTGTGAAGGTTCCATTGCATACATGTACATGTACGTATTTGTATAATTATAACATACAATGCATACATGTATATAACACTAATATGCATGAAAACTGAGCTAGAATGTGACAGAAAGATTGAGCCAGTGACCATGCTGTAACCTCAATTGTATTTGATTTCAAGTGCTTCTAAAGTGTTGTGAGGGTTTGCTAATTTTGTAGTTATACATATATAATACCTACACATAATTTTGTTGTAGTGAATTTTAAAATTTTACTGTACTTCTTATGCTACATACCAGATCCATATCTCATATGTAGGGGAGGGTCTGGCTACACAAGACTATTAATACTTTGATACTAATGCTCTTCACTTCATTTGTATAGAAAGATGGTATTCCTTCACCGTTAGAAGAGACTTTATCAGAGGTGTGTCTATCTGTTATATACATGTAATTATACATGCAGGTTTATTTTACCCTACAGGCAGTATTTCAAGATGAAGAAGAGGATCGTGATACATTGTTTGTAAGTGAAAACACAGATTCACTGTACCTCCCAACACCACAAAGAAATTGGGTAAAAAATATCAAGCCAATAACACTGCCAAAAAAGCTTTTTGTTGGAAGCCTTACTGAAGTAGATACATTTATTAAAATGACGAACGAAATTCGCCACTGTGTAACACCTGGTTGTAAAGGACAATTAGTTCCTTTGTCATTTGATACAAAGGGTTTGGGGGGTGCAGTTAAGGTTTATTATGGATGTGATGGCTGTGATATTTCAACTGTGTGTTTTGAAAGCTCACTGAAAAGTGAGTTACTTACCAGTAGCGAAATAGGTGCAGCCATTCAAGTAGGTTTTATTGTATCGGGCTGTATGCATGCAACCTACTGTAAAGTACTAAAGCTGTCCCTTGGACTTGATGCCGTCCGTATGGATAAATTTTACTCAACCGTCACAAGAATGTACCCTGTAGTGAAGGAGATGGTTGACGAGATGTGTGAGGAAGCTAAAGAAGAGATGAAGACAATGGATGAACACACTCTTGGCTCGTGGAAGCAGGCAGTAACAAGTGCAGACGCAGCATGGATGACACGTGGTTACCACTCCAAAAATGGCACATTCAGTGTTCGTAACTACTATAATGGAGCATTGCTGTATTACAAACACTTGTGCCAACGTGGTAGGGACAATATAGTAGAAGGAGAGCTATATAAAGGAACATCTAAATCCATGGAAGGATTTGCAGCGCGAGAGGTTATGCATCGAGCTAGAGAGGAAGGGATGAAACTCGCTGTCCATTGGCAAGATTCAGATTCATCTTCTGCAAAAGCAGTAGCGGAATGCTTTCCTGAATGCAAAATTATGATCTGTGGTGGCCATGCCGGCAAAAATCACTTAAAAGCTCTGGAAAATTACTCCAAGATGAAGGCACCTTCGATAGATTTGATTAGAAAGCATGAAGACAGGTTCCCTCTAATAAATGGAGCACGCTGCCACTGTCCTAATCGCCACAGCCAAGGTTGTGGTTGTATTACTGATGCTTTTATCATGAGAGCACGTAATAACTTTTCTTACATTCTGACAGACTCTAAGTCTGCTGAAGAATTTGCGAAAAGGCTGAGAGTTCTACCCAGACATGTGCGTGACGAGCACGAGTGGGAAGTGATGGAAGAGGGAGCAGAGCCAACAACAGAACACTGTGATTTTCATCCTCTCAAAGTGTGTAGCTGTGGCAATTGTGCCGATAAGGAAAACTTTGTGTGTGAAGGAAAAGATTACACTACGCGGTACGGGCTCACGTGTGCGTTTCACTCTCTCCTTTATGAAATTGAGTGTGACTATAGAGCCTCAATGGCTGACAGCCTCGTTCATCCCGTGCTGAAAAGAGGCCACTCCAATTGGTTGGAAGCCTCGCACAACGTATTCATCAGGTTCAGGTCAAAGGACATCAGCCTGGAGAGGCTTCACTACGAGGTTTCCACTAATTTGGCCCTGTTGCAGTCAAACATGACTTACATGTACGAGAAACGAGGTCCAAAGTATCACTGGATACCGGACCTGTATAAACGTCTGAATCTTCCAGTGTATGAAGGTATCCAAGAGGCTGTGACGACAGCCAACATAAAAAGAAGACAGCAGTTGGGCAGAGCAAAACAAGAGAAGGTTAAGAAAAGGAGAATACAGCTGTTGAAGTTACGAGTGAGAGATGCGACAGAGCGTCGTGAGTGGTCAAAGAAACACGGAGGTGACACGTATGGCGAGACCAAAGATACGGATTCCAAAGCCCCCAAGAAGAGTAAAGGTGGTGCCACACAAATAAACATATTGTGCAAGTGTGGATCAACATCTCACAGCCGGTCCACCCACAGGGACTGTCCTCTTAACACCAAGTACAGTAACGTATCGAGTATCGACCATTCAGAGGACTTGGTTTGTGACAAAGGAGATGTTGTTTACACTGCCAAATATCAATGTTCTGATGATGCAAATACACATACGGTGTTAAGTGACGACGAATCGACCTTTAGTGACTCGAGCCTCGAAGGAGACTATCTCGAGGACAGTATGATATATGACAGCGATGACGAAACACAATGTACTTGTGGTGCTGAAGGCAGAGGCTGCAGAGCTCACAAGAAAGCTTGCCCCTTGAATCCTCATTTGCTGTATCAAGTGAAACCTGCTGCTTCGACGCCTGTACGTCCTCCAAGTTCGACCCCTTTTAAAGACAGGAAACGAAGCAGTCTTAAAGTATCCCCGTTTCCCACAGCCAAGAAGAGCAAACTCTCAACTCCGTGCAGTACCACACAGAGTGCGAGAGTACTGGCCGAATCCTTCAGTCAAGACTCTTCTTCTCCCGAAGAGGACCTATACTGCTTTTGCCGAGGAAAAGAGAAGGGGGATATGGTGGAATGTGACGGACATAATTGCATGTTTCAGTGGTTTCACTTTGAGTGTGTGGGGATCACTGAAGCTCCCGAAGGTAAATGGTACTGCGATGACTGTTCACAAGAGCTCAATATCGATGACTTGTGTGTCGATTCGACTCCTGTACGTCCTCCAAATTCGACCCCTTTTAATGACAGGAAACGAAGCAGTCTTAAAGTATCCCCGTCTCCCACAGCCAAGAAGAACAAACTCTCAACTGTGTGCAGTACCACACAGAGTGCGAGAGTACTGGCCAAATCCTTCAGTCCAGACGTTTCTTCTCCCGAAGAGGACCTATACTGCATCTGCCGAGGAAGAGATGAAGGGAATATGGTGGAATGTGACGGACAAAATTGCACGTGGTTTCACTTTGAGTGTGTGGGAATCACTGAAGCTCCCGAAGGTAAATGGTACTGCGATGACTGTTCACAAGAGCTCAGTATCGACGATTCATGTGTAGAATGCATAGGCGAAAGCCCAGCCACAGTAACTGTGACCGGCCCACTGCCCACTGAAGAGTGGAAAAGTGCTGCCAGATATGTTATTGCTAAATTGTCTCGTTGTGAACTCACTGCTCGGTCTCAACGAGTCCAGAAAATTCCCTGTAGAGATATCGAGCCCCACATTCGTGACAGTGTTCGGGGCGATGACAACTGCCTATTCAGAGCTTTTTCTAAAGAAGTTACAGGAACTGAATCTAACCACCAAGCTGTTCGTCAAGCAATTGTTAATTTCATGACACACAAAGATAATGCTTACCGTTTCTGTAAGGACTGCTTTGCAGGTGACACTCTTGAGGCAAACCTTTATGAGCCTATTAAGAGTATGACCGGTTACATCAAGGAAAAGAAGCTGGATCAGCGTGGATGGGGAACTGACCGCGAGATTAGAGCTTTTGCTACCCTGTGTCAGATTGATGTTTGTACATACTCTGACAATTGGTCCAGTCGTGCTTGGCTGAAGTTTTCCCCCCTCTTTTGTAACGAGCACTGCATGCCTAAGTCAGACTACAAGCTGTATTGTGAATTTGGGATACACTGTGCTGATGAGACCCAATAGGTCGAAACAATCTGATCAGTGTACATATAATTCAGATTGTCCACAGTTGCCCTTACAAAGTTATAACACATCTGATTGCATGAAATTTGATGGATACTGTGTGAATATCATTAGTATCATTTCAATACTAATTTAAACCCTCACACCTAGCAACTCCTACTAGCCATTTAAAAATTCAGGCCAGCTGCAATTTTATATGTCAATGTGGTGTGCCTGATAGGACATTCTTTGACCAAATTATCAATATAAAAATTGCGAATTGTGTGCAATTATAAAGATTCAATGTAGTGATCTACTTGGCCATGTATGGGTATAAGATATAATATATAAGGCTGTAGCATTGTCTATAATTAATTTTATTAATTAAATCCAAAAAATAAATAATAATAATAAATATTAATTAATTAAATAATAATTAAATAAGGTGTGATGTGTTCATTGGTCAATTACTCACATGATGATACTTCCGTTGCACGTTGACATATAAAGAGGTGTACGTCGTGCGTTGTTATTGAAGAGGTCGTCTCTTTCTGAATCTCTCAAGCACTACCAGTCTGAGCAGTCTCTCTGAAGACTTTGGTTAGTTCCTTGTGTGTTATAGTTACTGTATAGAATCCTCAGTTTTCCAATTGTCTTATGCATGCGTATCATAATCACTCTCTCTATCGTTAGTGGGTATCTCTACAACAGTATATCCTCTCATAGTTACTTTATAGCTATTTTTTGGTTTCTAATTTGTTTTCTAATTTTCTTGTATATGCATATCATAGTCTGTTTTACTATCTCTCTCAAACTCTCTCTCTCTCTCTTATATTCTAGTGGTATTGTGAATGTTAAAGTTATAAAACTGACTGGAATCAAAATATTTGTACCTTCAACAAAATTAATAGTTGGAGAAGAGGTAAATATACATGTATACACATACATGTAATGTTGTATGTAATCTCTATATTTGTGTGTGTATGTAGATTGATGTACATATGTTCCTCTCTCTCTCTCTCTCTCTCTCTCTCTCTCTCTCTCTCTCATTCTAGTGGTATTGTGAATGTTAAGTTATAAAACTGACTGGAATCAAAATATTTGTACCTTCAACAAAATTAATAGTTGGAGAAGAGGTAAATATACATGTATACACATACATGTAATGTTGTATGTAATCTCTATATTTGTGTGTGTATGTAGATTGATGTACATATGTTCCTCTCTCTCTCTCTCTCTCTCTCTCTCTCTCTCTCTCTCATTCTAGTGGTATTGTGAATGTTAAAGTTATAAAACTGACTGGAATCAAAATATTTGTACCTTCAACAAAATTAATAGTTGGAGAAGAGGTAAATATACATGTATACACATACATGTAATGTTGTATGTAATCTCTATATTTGTGTGTGTATGTAGATTGATGTACATATGTTCCTCTCTCTCTCTCTCATTCTAGTGGTATTGTGAATGTTAGTTATAAAACTGACTGGAATCAAAATATTTGTACCTTCAACAAAATTAATAGTTGGAGAAGAGGTAAATATACATGTATACACATACATGTAATGTTGTATGTAATCTCTATATTTGTGTGTGTATGTAGATTGATGTACATATGTTCTCTCTCTCTCTCTCTCTCTCTCTCTCTCTCTCTCTCTCTCTCTCTCTCTCTCTCTCTCTCTCTCTCTCTCATTGCTTTACTTTGTTTGGCAATATAACTAACAATACTGATGGTTTGTTTCTTTTCAGTTTGCTTTACTTGTTAACATGAGCAGTTCGGAGGACGAACAAGAAGTATGTAATTAAATGGGATTAGGAATAAACTATGATTGTTCATTAAACATTTTTTCTTTTAGGAAACTCTGCAGTCTTTACTGGAAAGTAGAGAAAAGAAAGAAAAGGAACACAATAAGGAACTCGAAACTATCGATAAGCAGATTGAGAAATTAACAAAATATTCACCTCTCCCAAAAAGGAAGAAAATGGAGATAGACTTAAATCCATCCTCTGTCAAATGGAGTGAATTATTTAGCAGAGGAATTGTACAAAATTTTACAACAATGGTAATGCTGCAAGCCGAAGAGCCTCCTTCCTCCTCCTCCACCTCCATATGTACTACCGAGGATGTGAAAGAATTTACAAGTGTAAATCACATCATTAAAAGAAGACTTCTAGCGCAAAACGAAGCATTTACCGTTCTAATATGTGGTAATATTCTTGCCCACATAGTCAACCACTTGCAATCACCCTCTGATAATACCTACTGTATAAAGATTTTTTCGATTGTCAAGGAGGTCATAGAAGATGCCCGAAAAAACAAGAAAACTGATTACATCATCATACGATTAATTAACCAACGAACTGTCGTTGTCATCGAGCTTAAACCAGTTATTAGTGAAGGTATTGGCTATTTAGAGAAAGAGCTTGCACAGCTCTTTTTAGAGGTGTACTATGCTCGGAAGGAGGATACCAAGTCCAGTTTTCCGTATCCGTATCAGTCTATGTTAGCTATTTTGTCTGACGGGAACACATGGCACGTGTTTGTCCTAGATTTGCGTTTGCCAATGACAGTTAAAAACTACTACATGTATAGTAAACCAACAATCTCTGAGATATGTACAGGAATTAGAACCCTTATTAAACAGTTAAAATAAATATTTAATTAAAAAAACTCGAGCTTCATTTTTTTTTCAAGATAGATTTTTTTTTTGAGGTAATTTGTTTTTTGCAGATTTGTTTATTAATTATGAGTATTACACTCGCCCTACTAGTAATACAAACAGTTTGGGAGGAGTTAGATTGGTCAAATGCTAAATGACTGTACACTGGTAGTCATGCCAACCACCCAAAATTTCTCTGCCAATTATATTAGTGCATATAGATCTATATACACTGTAGTATATATCATGTAATATAGTATGGCTTCATCTAATTAGTTGAAACTTTAGTAGATCCAGATATGGTCTGATCACAGTGTTTACATATGGCCTTAAAAGATGCCTTCCAAAGACTGAGGGTTATTAAAACAGTAGGTAGCTTTTTCTCAGTGAAAAGAGCAGTCTCAAAGTGTGAAAAAAGCAGCTGTCAAAAGAATTATCTCCACACGTGAAAATAGCAGCTGTCAAAAGAATTATTTCCACATGTGAAATAGCAGCTGAATTAGTGTGAATAGAACTGCTGAATTGGGCCTTTGTACAATTTATAAACACACATTATACTGATTACCAGTGTTGATTAAATTTGTATAAAGCACTTCAAGCCTTTGCGCTTAAAAGTGCTTATAATGTGCTTAAAAGATTATCATCAAGTTCGTTTAGAGGATGTTTCATGTTTCAATGAGTTAGTGGCTTGAAACATCCCCAAACATACTCTTCATACTGCAAAACATAATAAAACACGGGAACTCTGAAATATGTAGCTACTGCAAGCACTTCTGTCTGGGTTGACTAGGAAGTAGGATTATGTAAGAGCTGTAAATGCTCTTCAAAAGTAGATTTGTTTGTTAATGGTAGTAGGTAGGTTTCAAATATCCCTTGGTTCATCTCTTCAAATTGAATAATCAAATTGTGAATCTCAAGATGGTAGTTCTCAGAACCACCTATGAGGAAAGATACTGCACGGAAAAAACAATTACCATCTGCTTTTATTTTATTCACAGCACGCCCAATTGCTGACAAACTTGATGTAGGTGGTGTTTCCTGGGTTAAAACCTTGAACGAGGATGGAATTGTATGATTAAGGGATGGTAGTGGATATGTAGAACTAGCCAAAGCCTGGCACTTCCTTAATACACAACACTGCTTCTTTTTACCTTCACCACCAAATTTAGGTTTATCTTTACAGAAAAGACATTCTCCAGAATCATTCTGTTTGCACCCACTACACTGTCCACATCTTTTACGTTTAGCACCTTTCAAGAGAAATTATAGATTTCTATAGATGATATAATTGTTTGGCCACAACACTATACCTGATGTCGATGTTGTTTCTTTCCCAACTAGCTTGCACTTCGTTCTTTTGAGAGCCTACATGGTGTTTAGTACATGATTTTAAGAGCATAGGAGCATAATTATAATTATACCTCAGGTGATGATGATAATAATGGTGAGATTTGTTTGTCATTGTTTACCTAAAACAATTATAAATATTTCATACTTTTTTTTGCCAAGTCAACAAACCTTATCTTCTAATGAGGTTAAAGCTGTGGCTTGAGGTTCATCATTCTGTATTGCATAATTGCTATAAATAAATTAATTATTTTGTTTTACTTTTATAATATATACCTGCTTTACTTCTTCCACCTCAGCTTTGAACACTTCTGCTCCTTTGGCTACAAATTGGTCCCTCAGTTTGTACACCCATTTGCATCTTGTGTACTCGAAAGCTGAAGGTAAGTTTGTTCATATCTTGTTATAACTGATGCTACTAGGTGTGGTCTATGTTGGAGATAAAGCTGTAGAATTTCATTCATTTTGAGGTAGCTGATGTATGACATAATCTCTGTTTTCTTGAACTCATCAAATTCATCATGTTGCTGGTTATTAATTACGATAAAGTCAGTTCCATCCACAACTGGATCTAGACACTTATACGCTCTATAGTCTTGCCAAATGGCAACATCAACATCCTTGCTGAGGGCATGGTGATCTTTTTCTTTATAAAGGTTAAGTAAGCTGAAAAATAAAATTTGAACACTTAAATTATAAATATTATTGGCACTTTTGTTGACAACATAATAATTAATAATAGATTAATAATAGATGAAAACTTAATTATACTACACATGCATAATTATGCATACAAACTTACATCAACATCAATATCTTCCTCAGGCATATAAAGCTCCTCAAATGCTCCTGTTCTCCACAAGCGCATCAAACTGCTGTCAAACAATAAGCTCTCCAACTTGTCTATAAGTGTTAAGGTGGTATTTGTTATGAGACTGTTGTTTACTGGTGGTACATCCATTTGAAGGCAGCTATCTACAATATGGGTTGTCAGAGGAGAGTCGTTGCTTACTGAAGGTTCATTTCCTGGTAGTGTGGAGGAAATGTTTTGTTTTCGTTTGTACAATTTTAAGCGATTGATATTCGCTTTCTTTTTCATGACTTCCCCATTCACGTTTTTCAACTCATACAAACCTTTCCCTAAACATCTGTTGATACGGAATGGTCCTAACCACAGTGGTTCCATTTTGCCACCTTTCCTTTGTTTCTGATAAGTATTCTCTAAAAGAATTTCTGTTCCTTCTGATATAGCACTTGCACCTCGTGTTTCCTGTCATAAGTCTCTTTCTGTGATTTCTGCACAGAGAGAATGTTTAGAGAGAATGTTTAGTTCGGCTGATTTAAATACTTTGCTTCGCACATCCATTAGCTGGTCTATCTCTTGGTCAATACTAGTTGTATCATCTCTTCGCAGTTGATCAATTGGCATAATTTCATTATCAATTGGGAGTCGCATTCTCTGTTGAAACAACATAAAATAAGGGGAATACTCCAGTATAATATAATAGAGTCACACAAACAACGTACATAGAGTTGGACATCTTTAGATAATCCTGGCCAGTAATACTTTGAAGCTACCATGTCAAGTGGGCGCTATCATGCACTCTGAGAATCATAGAATGTTGCTTGTGAAACCCCCCGCCTACATGATTTGTTTGTTTTAGCAAAAATTAGCATTCCATGGGGACAAGGCCCTAACCCTAAACCCTAAACCCTAAACCCTAAACCCTTGTCTTGAGACCCTAGATGCAAACTCTCATCCAAGCCCTAGCTCAGTTGTTAGGAAAAGCGTGACTGAATTCATGATTTAATTGTCTTAATTGCAATTTCAATGAATTTTGGAGGAAATAATAATTACATGTGTATATAACAATATTTGTTTTTGTTCACAGGTTTATCTTGTCCATCTCGTTCACTGTGGCAGAGAATGTTAGTTCTGACGTACATGTATGTGCAAAATCAATATTATCATGTCCCTTTTTCTTTTTATTTGTGGTTATACTACTCCTGGTTCTTCTGAGAACTAACAGACTACAAGAGATTTCACCTTACAGTTTCTTCTGATTTCGTATCCCTTTGAGTTTCATAAGGTTGTAATTTTACAATAGGATGCTCAAACATGAAGTATACACCTACTTAATAAAAAAAATCACTGCAATTCATGATCACTTGGTCTTGGATGTACCACACCCCAAATTATTGTAGATATTGTATACTACACCCACACTTTGTTGGATGTGGTCGGGAAGCATTTTCAATCAAGTGTCTGCCCTTTCATAAAAATACAAGATTAAAAATGTATGTGTGATGTATATAATTAGTTCTAGTGAGGGAGAAATGGATGATGGGATAAAAAAGCGAGTACTTGCACACTTGGGTGATGCAGTGTTAGCAATAATTGGTAAACAAGGTTGAGGTGACTGTTCCAGTAGGTTCAGAGTTTGCAACAAAAGTTTTGATGTGATGCAATGCGAAAGGTAGTGCTGTTGTCAGTTTTTTGGTTAAATAACACTAAAAGCTCACCAAAGTGACCAAACCCATATAAGCCAGGAGTGTGGTACATGTAGTTCAATTGAACTGAACTAAAGCCTCGCTTTGCTTGGAATAATTTGTATATTAGTTGACTTAATGTGTAGCAGAGTGTCTTACAAAAAACGCGAGGAGCAACATAATTATGTTCCTATCTAGGTTTGAATAATTTCACTCCAAAAATACAACAAAATCCTCAAAAAAATAATATTTTAAAAATTCAAGGAAAAAAAATAAAATTCAAGTTCCTAATAATGTAAAACAGTCTAACAATAAAATTTAATTATGCTATTACAAATCACTCCCTTCCTCTTTGGCATCTTCTTTCGGTTCCTCTTCTGGTTCTTCTTTCGGTTCTTCCTTAGGTTCATCCTTCTGTTCCTCTTGTTTGGTATCTGGTTCAGTAATTTGGTCATCTCGTTTCCCCTCATCTTGATTTGTGGTGGTTTGTGGGGGAGGAGGATCAACAATAGGTATACCACATTTCACAGCTGCTTCAGAGATCTGAAAAATATTTTCAAAATAGTTTATATTATTAGCGTCTCTGAGAGAATTGCTTCTGAACAATCATTGCATCAAGTCACATTCCAAGCTGTTAATGTACTATAAATACAATGTAGCAGGTGCGTTATGGTTTTGTTACTATAAATTACATGTACATGGAGTATATGTATTTACCAATTGTAAAACTTTCTTAGCATCTTCAAGTGCAGCTCTTAGTTCTTGAGATTCGTTTCGAAATGTACGAACATTTCCTGAATAGATTGTCTTGGACTAGAAAGAGAGAGAGAGAGAGAGAGAGAGAGAGAGAGAGAGGTACTGTAATAAAATGTATCGGTACGTACATTAAAGATATCTAATTTTAATTCACATAAATGATAATAGTTTTATTATATATGTACATGTAATTACATGTATATGCAGTATAAATATAATATTGCATGTACATGTACATGTATATGCAATAATTAGTTTTATTTATTACCTGAAGAGCTCTTCTTGGTTGAACACCAGGTTGTGAAAGAGAAGCGTAAAAATCATCCTAAAGTACATGTAAATAGTGTGAATAATAAATAAGAGTATACATGTACAGTGTAGTTATAATTATAAAGTAGATATAATATTACCTTCTGACTTAATGTTTGCTTATAAGCATCCTCTAACTGAAATGAGAAAAAAGAAGTGTAGCAGAGATGAATGTGTGTTCTTGTATGTTTACGTACATGTACATGTGTATGTGTAATTACAATGTACATGTATATAATGTGATATACCTCTGAGGCGTTAAGTTCAGCCATATTCAATAGATTTAGTATGACAGCATTCAGCTAAATAATAATAATGAAAAAATCATTAATGATTATACATGTACAGTACATGTACATTAGTAAATACAATGCACATGTAGTAACGTGTACATGTACATGTACATGTGCTATAAATATTATTGTTCCAAATTTTTGAGAAGTTTTACATGTACATGTATATGATTGCTTTGCAATGACTAGTCATCATTCCTAATGATTTTCAGATAAACAACATAATTATTATTATAATAATTATTACATTCTTTTTACTTGTTAACACTTCTTGCATATGTTTTTACAAGGTACATTGTACAACAGCTAATAAATGCATGCACACTAACTGGTGGTCTGCTGTAGCTGGAGTGCACATTCATTTGTCTATGTCCAATGGCCATGGATTAATTGACCAAACACCCAGAAAAGACCCAACTTTCATAAGCAATGCATACAACATGCATGTGACACAAATATACAATCACGTAGCTTCAACCCAGTTGTAAGGAATCGTAGGGTTGGCCCTGCAGGCCATAAATATTCAGCTGACATCACAATTACATGTATATGACTACATGTACATGTATATCTCCTAAGCCATAAATGGGTACAATGCTGGTTTGTGAGACTTTTTTTCAGACAAAATCCACAATTTGCTCATGGGATACTTTCAAAAACTATTTCAAGCACTGCATACATGCATGTAATTATAATCACAGATATTATTGTGAACGATCCTCTCATTCATAGTAACAATTTTTACTCACCCTGTCAAAATTGGCCATTATACGAAGCAGAGCTCCAGATACACCAGTCTGTGGGGTAGTTGTGGTTTCCCCGGCAACCTCGACTTGATATACTTTGACTCCTTTAGATGTATTGTGTGTTGTAATCTTCAATTGGACTCTTGCTGCATGAGCTTTTGATGACAAGGCTTCGATACAGTCTTGAATTTTAGTTTGAGAAGATTTACCGCAAGATTCCTGTAAAAAATAAAATTACAATTGATACATACATGTATGAAACTCTGACTGGGTTCTTTACTCTTTTCAAGAGTAATTTCAATCTACAGTTACAATATAAAATTTTTCAAAGACTTTTCGAATCTCCTCTTGTGTTGGGTCAAGGGACATTACATGTACATGACATGGATACACACACATCTACATGTACATGTATAATTGATTATACATATACATGTACATGTACTGTACATGTACGTGTATATAAATGTATTTAGGACTCGCAATTTATTGTGTTGCAAGTGACTATGGAGGGTGTGGATGCAAAAATCAGTCATTAATTACTTACAGTACCTGACTTTATTAAGTTTGATGAGAGCTATACTTTAATAAGGTGATATATAGCCAACTGCCCTTCTAAATAGTACTATAATACTACTCTGTACTGTAATGTGTGAATCCCTTTACATTTGTATGTGATAGCATAGTACTAATGTGTAATACTGTGTAGTACATTTGAAGTGCAGTGTACTTCACTCACAAAGTACACTGGAAGTACAGTGATAGTACATTGTTGATAATTTCAGGTACTGTACTTTTAAATGGTCGTTATTCAGTCATATTGTACAGGCAGCCAACTACTGTACATGTACAATGTACATGTAAATCTGGTATCCAGGAAAAGTAACTTTTGGTCCACAAAATTTAGTTAGTTTCATATACAAAATGGCTGAGTAACGAGATCACATGTACATCACATGACAATATTACCTTGAAAACTAGTAGTGCAAATTTGAAGTCTTCTTTCAGATTAATGGCAGTATGGAGAGTAGGACCACTATTCCTAAACAGTGGATCGAGGGCAGGGAAAGAGACTGGTTTGATAGGAGGATACTGTAGAGAATAAAAATGAGATAAAATGTTTGTTAGTTTATAATGTACAGATTAAGTGTTGTTTAGGTCAAATAACTACTACATGTACATTGTACTATAAACAAAACTACTAATACTCTATACTGTATATAAAGCAATGGCAATGTGATATACATGTATATGTACATGTACATGTACAGTATAAGTAAAATATAGTCATCATACAGTACAGTAATTACTCAGTAGTTTCATTATCACACTACAGTAGTTCAATAGTAGTTTTTTTTGACAGCAATTGGTATACGTGTATAGTTATCAATTCAACACCACAGTAGTGGGGTAGTGATTACTGTTACTGTACGGTGACATTTTATTGACTAATACTGTAGTAGAGTTAATAATAATGTACATGCACATGTACATCACAATATACACATGTACATGTACATGTATATGTAGTACAGTCAGTACATTACAGTACATTACTGTAACAGTAAAGTATTAGTAATTTTACATGTACATGTACATACACATGTACATGTATACATGAACCTACATGTACTTAGTTTACATGTGTATATACATGTACATGTAAACTGTATGTAAATTTAACTATTTTAGTAATCTACATTGTACATGTAACATGTATACATGTAACAGCAATTTATAATGTACATATAAGGATTATACACTATATGTACATTGTAGTAGACATGAACAATGTACATGTACGTACATGTACAAACATGCATCTTACTTGTCTGGATTTTTTCACTTTAGATAATCTCAATTTCTCCTATAGAAAATATTACAAATTAATTATTAATACACATACATGCATATGGTGAGGATTAATCATCTAATTATTACACATACATGTACATGGTGAGGATTAATCATCTAATTATTACACATATACATGTACGTACATGTACATGTACATGTACATGTACATGTACATGTACATTGTACATGCACATGGTGAGGATTAATCATCTAATTATTACACATACATGTACATGTACATGTGTGCTTTGTAGTAGGCATGCAGTACAAGAAATGCAGACAATACATTACATTGTACATTGTGATATCCTCCACAAAACATTTAAAATCTAGGCTCTTTAAGGCTGCTTCAGGTGACGTCTGGGGCCTGTAGCTAATAATATATATAAAACTTTCCAGAGTTTTTCACATAAATTTTGGGAGGGGGGTAACTTGCTCTGGGGGTGGGAAATCCTAGGGCCTCCCCTGTGTATGAAACCCTGTATATAATGTATATGTACATGTATATA